>CM045765.1:50157354-50668636 GCA_025200525.1 Camellia lanceoleosa
CATGCAAGGCTCTGAAAATCATGCTAAAATGGTGCCAAACCAATTAAACAAAACAAGCATATCATGCAATTAAGGTCCGAAACCTAAGGCTCACCAAAGAGGCATTGGACTACAATTATCAAGACCAAACATGGCATTAATTTAATGACCAAGACAGAGTTTTATCACATAAAATAAAGCCCAAAAGACCACTTAGATGGCATCTAAATGACTTGAATTCAAAAGCATGCACAATGACCAAACATGGAGCACAAGGCACAACCTTTCAAAGCATCAAAAGAGCTATGAAATGCAAGCATGTGAGCATGTTATAAGGACTGAAATGGCATGTTGGGTGGTTCCAAACCACCAAATCAAAACAAGTAATGCATGCTACACATTCACACACTTAAGGCTAACAAGCCAAAATGCAAAGGGACTATGGAATGCATGTCATGGCCGGCCAAAATGGCTAAGGACAGACCTTAAACATGGTGAAATAAACACAAAAGCTTCACAAAGCTAAGCTTAAAACATGCTAAAACAAGGGCTTACAACCTAAGACATGTTAAAGCAACAACAAGGCATTACATGGCATGTATGCTAAGCAAGCATGGTGTATCAAAACCAACATACAACAATGCTATTTCATGGAAAAATAAGCATAAATAACAACCAAGGCATGGTCAACATGAGGCTTAGCTAGGTGCTCGTTAAAGAGGCAAAAATGGCCCTTTTTAAGGACAATAAGGAAAGGGGGGCCCTCTCCTTCTTGGGACTTCAAGGCACCATCCTTACTACTGAAATCCCTCAAGATTTCAGTGGTGAGGAGGTCCAAACACTAAAGTCCCAGAGCTCACTCAAAATAACACAAAATGGAGCCCCTCAAGGCTTAAGAGGGGTCAAACACCTCCAAACCATAAAACACTCTAAACAAAATATTTAGAGGGCCCAAAAATAGAACTTTTTTATATTATACACTAAGCTCAAAAAAAGTTCTAAGATAGGAAAAAATAGAATGCAAGAATGGGGGTAAAAAGGGGTAAGATTGTTACCCTTGAAGAACCTCTTCACAAATGGTGGACCAGCCCCTTCCTTGAGCTCAAAACAGCTCCAAAGCTTCAAGAACAAACCTCTGGTCCTTCACAAACTAAGAGAAGGTGTAACACTATGTGTTTGTGTGCAATAGTAAGCCTAAACACACACAAATACAAGAGAATGAGAGATATAGATATAGGATAGATACAAAACCCTAAACCTAGAACCAGAGCTTCTCTCACCATTTTTCTAACCCTTTTTGTCTAACCCTAAAGCCAAGAGAGGAGGGCTCCTCTTATAGAGAAACCAATCTTGTAAAGCTTACCAAGGAAGCTAACAAGAAGGCCATCCCTCCATACACGTGTATGGGGGGGAACAAAATGCACTAATCTGTTGTATTAAAATATCTCAGCAGATGAGCAGTGAGTTTGCTCAAAATTGCCATTTGTCAAAATGGATTTGACCCAAGCAACAAAGAATGTCGACCGGCAATATACATTGCTAATGGCAACACAATACCAGCCGGTGGCCTCTAGCCATGGCCGGTGATGTGTGGGGATGCCTCACAAGGTATTCCCTACCCCTCCAAGGCAAAACATAAGGGTTTGGTGCAAAACCCGGACACTAAGCAGTGGAGTTCGGAGATCACGAGGCAAAGCGAGCCAAGACCTCCAGAACTTCAAACGAACACAAACATGGATGATCACGGGGTGTTCAAACGATGACGTCCAAGTCTTGAGGACGGTCAAAAATGGGGTGTCTACATGACCAAGATTTTTAGAGTTTTAATGAAAATGAAGAGGAAAGAATTCCTCTGGTTTTGAAAATTTTGATTAATCAAGAATATGAGAGGTTTGCAAAACTACTACATCTTGATGAAATCATTGCTATTAATGTGGATGCAAGAAGGATTAGGTATCTGGTCCAGATTGGGTCCACGTTGTCTTCGGAGGAGCGCAAGCGCCTACTTTATTAAAAGATTTCAAAGATGTTTTCGCGTGGTCCTACGAAGACATGCACAGAATCGATCACGAGATTATGCGACATCGAATCCCTCTTAACCCTGAGGCCCGACCCATCAAGCAGAAGTTGCGAAGAATCCGTCTAGATTGGGCATTGAAGATCAAAGAAGAGGTCACCAAGCAGATTGAAGTGGGTTTCTTATTAGTATCTGAATATCCGACTTGGTTGGCCAACATCGTCCCAGTGGTGAAAAAGGATGGTAGAATCCGAGTGTGTGTGGACTATAGTGATTTGAATAGAGCCAATCCAAAGAACAACTTTCCTCTACCACACATTGATGAATTACTGGACTTCACTACGGGTCATACATTGCTCTCCTTCATAGATGGATTTTTCGGGTATAACTAGATTTTGATGGCGCTTGGGGAGACGGAGAAAAGCTGTATTTACTATCTTGGTGGGGTACCCTCGCTATCGGTCATGTCATTTGAAATTTGAAGAATGCCGAGGCTACCTATCAATGGGCTGCAAACACTATTCTGCATGATATAATCCACAAAGAGGTCGAGGTGTATGTGGACGACATGATTGTCAAGTCCAAAGAAAGAGAGGACCACTACACCGCCTTAAAGAAATTCTTGCAACAGATCAGAGAATACAGACTGAGGTTGAATCCACAGAAATGTACTTTCGACGTGATAGCAGGGAAAATGCTAGGCTTTTTTATCACACAAAGGGGCATCAAGGTAGATCATTCCAAAATCAAGGTCATCCTAGAAATGCCACCACCAAGGACTGAAAAGGAGATGCGAGGCTTTCTGGGTAAAGTGCAATTCATAAGATAGTTTATTTCGAAATTAACCTTGACTTGTGAACCACTATTTGGTCTCCTAAAGAAAGGAAAGAAATTATGATGGGATGATCGATGTCAATTCACTTTTGAGCAGATTAAGCAATATCTCCAGAATCTACCTGTGTTGTCGCCGCTAGAGCCGAAGAAGCCTTTGATTCTGTATTTATCAGTAACAGACACCATAATAGGATGCATGCTTGCTTAGGAATCTGAAGATAAGGTGGAGAAAGCCATCTATTACTTGAGCAAAAAAATGCTGGAATACAAGACCTGCTACACTTTATTGGAGAAAGCTTGCTTAGCCTTGGTATGGGCTACCAGGAAGTTATGGTACTACTTGTTAGCTCACTCCGTAATTTTGGTTTTGATTAGATCCCATCAAAGATCTCTTTCGAAACCAACGCTTACTAGTAGGCTAGCCGTTGATTGCTTCTCATCTCGAATTTGATCTTAAGTATGTCATTACTTAAGTTGGTCAAGGGAGAAGCGATGGCGGAGTTCCTGACAGATCACCCAGTAGAAGGGGATGAAGTAGTAAAATACTTGTTCCCAAATGAAGCCATTCTGCAAGTCGGGGAGGAGACTTGGACAATGTACTTTGACGGATCATCCAACCAATACGGTTATAGGATAGGTGTGTTCCTGATAGCACCCGACGAGTCCCATATACCTTTAGCCTTCAAACTTCAATTCAAGGTATCCAATAATGAAGCAGAGTATAAGGCGTGTATCGCTGGTTTGGAAGTCGCCCTGGAACTAAGGGCAAAAAGGTTAGACGTCATCGGGGACTTGACCCTAGTTGTTTCTCAAGCAAATGGAGACTGGAAGGTCAAAGAAGAAAGATGAAGATTTATCACCAGACCCTGGATATTCTGATTCCTAGGTTTGAAAAACTGACTTTCACGCATCTACTAAGAGAAAACAACAGGTTCGTTGATGCTTTATCAACTCTATCTTCTACGATAGACATCCCACTTGGAGTCTAGATGCGTCCAATTATTATTAAGCAGAGATATACGTCGACCTATGAAACTATCGCCGCAATAGATGAAGTGCAAGTCAAAAACCCTTGGTACTATGATATTTGGAACTTCTTGGAAAATGAGATTTATCTACCAGGGGCGAATGCCAAGAACAAAAGGGAAATACAGCAAATAGCCATTCAATTTATTATCTGTGGAGGTAAACTATATAAGAGAGGTCATCTGGGAATGCACAAGTTGTGTGTTAAAGAAGAGGAATCAAAGTGCCTCATGGAGGCCATCCATGGAGGAGAGTGCGAGGCGCACATGAGCAGGCGATATTAGCCGAAAGATTTTTGAAAGGTTATTACTGGTCCACTATAGAGGAGGATTGTATTGGTTTTGTTCGGTGATGCCACAAATGCCAAATTCATGCTAATCGCATGAACATCCCGCCGTCAAAACTGTACAACATGACTTCACCATGGCCTTTCTCGATCTGGGAAATCGATGTTATCAGCGAGGTCACACCAAAAGGGTTGAATACATTCTGGTAGCAATTGATTACTTTACAAAGTGGGTGGAAGCTCAGTCCTATGTAGTGTTGGAAGCAACACATATGGCTAAGTTCATCCGGAACAATATCATTTGCCGATATGGAGTCCCAAACGAGATTATATCAGATAATGTCTCCTACTTCAAGAAAGAAGTGATAGACTTGTTAGAGAAATACAATGTGGCTTTTCATAAATCATCTACATATAGGCCGCAAACCAATGGAGCTGTTGAAGCCACCAACAGGAACATCAAGAATATTTTGCAAAAGATGGTCAAGATTTACATGGACTGGCCAGATAAATTGCCATTTGCACTCTGGGGTTATAGAACTTCAATTTGGACGTCTAGAGGGGCAACTCCTTATTATCTTGTCTATGGGATGGAAGCTGTTTTGCCAATTGAAATAGAAGTCCCGTCGCTGCGAGTTATGGCTGAGTGTCAGATAGTAGAGGTGGACTGGCAACAGAGCAAGTTCGATGAGCAGATGTTGTTTGATAAGAGAAGGCTGAAAGCATTGTATCATGTCCAGAGCTATCAACGTAGAATTGCTAGGGCTTTCAATAAGAAGGTTAAGTCTCAGAATCTCAAAGAGGGAGATATGGTGCTGAAAGACAACCGAGCTCCCATTCATGACCCTAGGGGCAAGTTTAGACCCAATTGGACTGGTCCTTACATCATCAAAACTATTTGGTCAAGTGGAGCATCATTCTCATGGACTTAGATGGCATGGAATTTTCCCAACCGATCAACATGGACAAGTTGAAGAAATACTATCCCTGAGAGGCTCACTCGGCCGAAAACCCGGAAGGGCAACCTAGGAAAAAATTAGAGCATGAAAAACTTGAAATAAAGAAAAACTGAGCCGGCAAGGTTGAAAATCCTAAAGGGCAGCCTTGGCAAAAATTAGAGCACAAAAAGAGAGTGTTAATACTTGAGTGAACCTGAACCGAACTACGTAAGGCCTAATTCTCATCTTCGGGATACGTAAGCAACTTCATGCTGAATTCGACCGTAAATGCCTCCAACTCAACTATCATGTCTATGTGTTTGATCAGGTCATCTTTGTTTGTTCTTTACCTGAGGGTTCGGTTGTGATCTTTACTCTAAGAGAAGAGCTAGTTACAATGCTGAGCAGTGTTGTTCAAGAAAGGGGCAATTTGTGATCTTTTGATTCGGGGTTGTACATCTTGAGAATTGATTCTATGCGTGTCAAGTGGTGATCTTTTTTGAAAATGGTTTTGGAAGGTTTTAATAGAAGTTGATTTTGTTCAAAATTTTACCTTTTACAACGTAGACCATTTTTGGACCAAAAGAAAAATTCTTAGTGCTCATAACTTTAATTTCATTGATTTCTATGTAAAAATTCCCCAACTCTCTAGTACAAATCAATGTTGTTTTTATTACATCGAAAAAACATGAAAAGAAAGGTCAAAGCAATAAAGTAGGGGCATAGATGAGTCAGGTGCCCCTGTGTTCCCCTCTCGTGCTTGTGGAAGCTTCTGATACCAAAGTAGGCCCGATTTGTGCCTCGTCTTCGAGCCAAGCCAAACATTCCCCAAAAAGGGCACAACTGAAACTAGGGGCAGGGGCCAGAAGCTCTCTTGTCCTCCAAGCAGTGAGATACCTGGCCAAGTGTGAACCTCGGATGGGGAATAAAACCGAGTACTCTACCCTCTCCTCTGGGCAAGTTTGATCGTACCTAAACTAACGTCTGAACCGGAAAATGAAGTAGAACACACAACGCGTAAAGCCGATCAGCTGTATCTTGGGTTGTTGAGCCATGCTATAGCTTATCTTGGTTAGATTAAGCCAGGGCTAACACCAAGCTATGTCAACAGCAGACCTATTGCACCACCAGTGGCACCACCATCTCTCATTTGAGAAATCCACTAGATGGTGGCAGAAGAAATATCCTTAAGTTGAGTACTTAGGGTAAGAGTCCACTACCTTCAACTTATCTATAAGCCACACCTGGGAATGGATGAAAGGAAAGAGATTTTAAAGAATAGAGAGATGTATGTTGAGAGAAAAGTGAGAAAAGGGCTTTGAAAGAAAAACAGAGCATGAGTGCCGAGCGATGTGAGAAACACATATGAGCAAGGGTGGGAAACATTACCTAAAGAAGTAGTAGACTCCCCACGAATCTGGTAGTCTCTCGTCAATGAAAGACGTCTAAGCCCATCAAAGTCTCGGCTGACCAAGCCAATGCAACTCGCCTTCTTTCGGACCTTGGGCCACTTGACCAATCAATTGTTGGACCCGCCAAAACTAGGGGCAAAAAGGAAATGAGTAAGCATACATAAGCAAAGGGCGTGTTACCGAAAACCTTACCAGAAAAGATCGCCTCGATCACCAACGTCGGAAAAGCGATGACTCAGGCTGGGAATGTCTAGCTCTCCGTTGTGGGCCAAAGATCGAGCCTCATGTAGAGTAAGCCCACACATCCATCCTAAAGCTTGGATGTGGCCAAAACGGAGCTGAGGCGTGATTTCCTCGCCACGCTGGGATTCCATTAATGCTTGAAATTCTTCAATTGTTAGGCATATCTCTTGTCCTCCAAAGCTAAAGACATGTAATCAGGTTCGACATCGTCATTTGCATGAAGAAACGGAATACAAAGTGGAGTTCGGCTCAATGGAAAAAGTGCATTTATGCCAAAACTCCGGAAATTAACCTTTTTCGAGCTGTCTAAAGTCGCAATGCAATCCGAGAGTTTTTCGATGAAAAATGGCTTCATTTGTGAAGAAATTACGGCTAAAATGAAGTTCTGGAGAAGAATTCCCAAAG
Organism: Camellia lanceoleosa; assembly: GCA_025200525.1. NCBI lineage: Eukaryota > Viridiplantae > Streptophyta > Magnoliopsida > Ericales > Theaceae > Camellia > Camellia lanceoleosa. The sequence goes on from CM045765.1 coordinate 50,164,495, forward strand.
TTCAACCTTTTTGTAGAAGATAAGGCAATGAGTGGAAGCCAACTGTCAATAATCTGGAGGTTCTTCACATTTATGGCCAGTAGGTGGCTGGCAGGCCACATTGGTGGCTGGCATGTGTAGACAAGCTCAGGGGACCTCTGCCTTCGGACTCGATTTGTGTCACGGTTCTTAATCTTGAACCAAAGAGTCCAAATCCGGCAAATCGTTTTGAGAAAATAGATTTTTTTTTAAAGAAGTGCCAAACATGGACTTTGCGGATATAGAGTCGCCACCTAAATATTTTATTTTGGAAAATTTAGGAAACCACGACTCGTTTGCCTAAGGCCACGTGTCCGTCATCACCAAAGTTACCTCGCTCGGGAACTTGGGTACGATTGGAGAAGGTCACCGTGAGCACCCCACTTCGCCGATCAAAGATCGGCCTCTACTAACCATGATATCTATTTTTGAAAACATTGTGTGTTCTTATTCGTTATTAGCCTAGGTTACTATGTGATGCGACAAGATACAAGTATAGACTGAGTCGTCTGAATTGGAACAAAACACTTCATGTTTGTTTGTGAAAATGGTTTGCTACTCACAAGTAGGTTTAAAATGCGGATTTTGCCACCCTCGGGTGGGCTTAGAAAACATGATTTTGCCACTGTCTAGTGGGCTTAAAACATTTGATGAATTGTTCTAATCCAAACAACCCAACCTCCACCCACAGGCATCCAAGCAGGTATATCACATAAGCAGTTAGCCTCATGGTGAGCATGCTATTCATGGCAGTCACTCGTACGCATGCAAGGATGCTAAAGCATAAAACTCATCGAGTACTCCAAGCCAAAACAGAAACCGATTAGAAATCCATGCATGATCCTAACTATACAGAAATGCCTAATGCAACACATGCAAAGATGCAAACTATAGCAGGCTCGACTATTCTAAACATGGCATATGGAATGCTACAGCTAACATGTATTCAACTTGGAATTGAAATACAAATGCAGTTAGTATGATGCGCCGAGCCCGGTGCATGCAAAACAGATAAATGAATGCAAACATGCTATCATACTGTATGCTAATTGAAACATGCCCTAATCTAACCATCATAAGAAGGTAAATAAAAGGGAAGAAAGACGTGGGGTTGGAAGACATACATCACACACACGCACACTTATTACAATTATGCCCTCACGCAGAGGGTCCAAATAAATAGTACAGTCCAAATATATACAAATCCCTAATTAATTTACAAATTAACTAAGAAAAATAATAAACTGGCATGCAAGCCAGGGACTGTCTTGACTCTTCTCCAGATGATGAATGATGCATGTCCGGGTTGCCTTGTGTAGAAATCCACTGTGATGCCCCAATTAGCCTCTGTTTTGCAATGGTTTTGGAAAGCGCGCCAAGCCTCGGAAGATCACGATTCTTGATTTGCTGCAACAGAGAGCAGGAAAGGGGCATGGCAATGTATTTTCACAAATGTATGCATGCCTCGATCCTCGTGCCACCAATCACGCATCTCGATGCATGATGGCCGAGAAATCAAATTGCACTACTCAATATGAAATGAAATGCACATGAAAACACAACAAGACCTAACTCCATCATGGATAATCCGGAGTGTTTGGATCGGGAATTTGAGACACGTTACATCACTTGAGTCTGAACGCATTACCTCGTTTCCGATGCTAACGCCTATCCCGAACACAATGCAATATGCATGACATGCATGGATGCAACTAAGATACAACCTAACATGCACAATGCTATAAAATGGCATACACGATGCACGAGGTAACATGGCATACACAATGCGCTAATATACAACCTAGCATACACAATGCTGTGAAATGAAATAGCATACACAATGCATAATGGGCTTACACCAACACAAGTGGACCTCGGCCACACTCACATAGGAGGCCATTAGATGAAAATGAGACAACTCGAAATGTGTGCACACGTGCATGCAAACCGAGGACCGAACCTAAGGCACGGAATGCCACTCTAACAAGACATGGAAAGACATGGAATATGGCATGCTAGCGTGCAATTTTCAGAGGTAATAAATGATGCAAAACAGCCCCGAAAGATGACAAAATGATACCCGATACATGGAATAGGTCCCGAAACATGAAATTAGGCATACCGAATGACCTATAACTATGCAATGCATGCATTATTTGAGGATGGAATGTGAAGACAGAGTCAAGACAGCCCAAAAATAAGCATCTTTATAGTTCTAAGAAAGGCCAAACAGCGAACGCAAATGGGGCTAAACTAGCATGCAAAAATTGCCCCGAAAGCAAGATAATGAAGCAAGTGCAAGCTGCTGACTCTAAACAAAGAAGGGCCCTTCTAAAATGTTGAATATGGGCCCAAAATATGATGTTTTACAGTTTACCACAAGCCACAAAAACAGACACAGATATGGAAAAACTCTCATGCAAAAAGTGGGCCTAAAAGAGGACAAAGAAGCAAGTAATGCATGCTGGCCCCAAACAGATGAAGATCCTTCAACAAAGTTTAAGAGGGACCTAAAATATGACCTTTTATAGTTGATGATAAAACTCAAAACAGTATAAAAGTATGCTCAAAATACCATGCAAGATTAGGCCAAAAAGAGAGCTATAACACAAAGTATAAAAAGGATGCTTCAAACAGTAAAATACCATTGATAAAACATGAATAGGGGGTCAAAATAAGGTCATTTTTAGTTCGGACCAAAGCCCAAAAACAGAAGCATAAGAGGCTAACAAATCAAGTAAAAATGGGGCCAAAAGGGGGATACAATGGAAAGTGACAAAAGGAGGCCCCAAACAGTGATGAGCCCTTCAACAATGTTGAAGAAGGGCTCAAAATAAGATATTTCACAGTTCACAACATTCCTCAAAACAGTTCATATATAGGCCAAAAACAATGTGCAAGAGAATGGCATATTAGGGAGATAATGAAGCAAGTGTAACAAGGAGGCCTCAAACAGTGAGAGGCCCTCAATCAAACATGGAAAATGGCTCAAAATAAGCCTACTTTCATTTAGGGTCGGAGCCCAAATATGTAAGCACAAGGAGTTAATATATTGAACAAGATAAGGCCAAAAAAAAGGGGAAATGAACTTACCCTTGTAGCCTAGTCTTTGACAGCTCCTTGGCACAATAAATGGTGCTTCTCAAGCTTTGGAAAGTTGCTCCAAGTGGCTGGAATGGAGGTGGTGGTGTGGTGCTAGATGATGGTGTAGAAATGGTGTATGGTTTAGGAGGTTTGAGTGCTTGAAAGTGTAGAGGGAGAGAGATACAATATGGGAGCTCAAAGGTGGTTTTTCTAACCCTTTGCAAGGGGGCTAGGGCTGCTGTATATGTAGGCAAAAGGGGGAGAAAAGGGGGGAAAATGGGGGAGAAATGAATTCAAGTTTCCCCTCAAAAAGTTGGCCCACTGGATACAAAATCTGGGGGGGAAAGAGATGCATATTTGGACTGTACCTGCTGTAAGGATTCTGGCCGGCTAGTTATTGGGCTTGGTGTGGTCGCGGCTCTCCCCATGGCCAGCCGGCCAGGGGTCAAAAAGGCCAAGTATAATTAGTGGCCGGCCACCACAAATTGGTGGCCTCCCATGTGTTCTCAACACAACTCTGTGGTTAAAAAAATGGAAACAATGAACCAGGAGAGAGAACAACCCACTTTTCAAAGGGTTTCAAAAGGTTCAAATGGAATTACTGGCCGGCCACCAAATATTGGTGGCCTCCCAGATGTGTACATCACAAATATGGGGGTTAGGGTTGAAGAAAATGGCCCAAGGGTGGTCAACATTAACTTTGAAGTGAGAGAAAACAGGCGACGGAGGGCGATGAAGGAATATAACTGGTTGTTGAAACAATTACTAGCCTTCCACCCTTCTATGACCTTCCTAGTGATGAAACAGAGGTCCCTGCCAAAAATGAACGTAAACCGATGCAAAATGAAGGTTCGGGGGCCAAAACGCGCAGCCCGGGGCCCCGAAAACCGACTGTTAGGCACCGGGAGAGTGATGTTCAACCACGAAGTTGGTCTCTTGGACCACAGTGTCCCTTAAAAGGGAGTAAACAAAATGCATGCCAAAAATTGAAGCAAATGGAGGTGGTTAGGCGGTCCCGAACCGAGGCACTCGGCCTGACGGCTCCAAAAACCGGGAACTGGGCTCCGAAATGGGCAAAATGGCCTACGACCACAAAATGTAGCCCACAGCCACCGAGACATGATCTACGAGACCTCTCCCTCCCTTTGGGAAGAGAAACAGAGAAAACTGAGCCTGGTTCGCAAACCGAGGCAAGGCACAGAAAAGCCTGGAAGTCCGGAGGCAGGGCTCATGGCCGAGACTCTGAAACCTCTGGACGAGCACGATATGCAACATCACCAAGCGCTCAATCGGTGACGTCTGAGTCTTAAGGTTGGTCAAAAATGGGGTGTCTACAGCATGTGGCCAGCAATTTGAATCCCTGGTTGGCAGCCTTCCTTTCAGGTCTATTGTCCACCATGGTGCTGAGCAGTGTTAGAAGCATGGGTTTTGTTTTGATCTTTTTGTGTTTTACGATCTTGCTTTGAGTCTTTTCCATTTTAGCAAGTTTGTTTATTTGTATTTGAGTTGTTGTTGTTTTTTTTATCGAGTTGTTGTTGTTTTGTTTATTGAGTTGTTTTGTTTATCGAGTTGTATGTTGCTTTTTTGTATTTTGTTTGTTGGTTAGCTCATTACCTGATTAAGAACGTCGTGCCAATACATGTGTTCAGTTTTCATTTTCCAATCCAATTCCATGTCCATTTTCATGTAAATATGGTGTTCATGATGCAAAAAATGACAACACACTTTCATAAAAAACTGCGAGGTTTTGTTCCAATCATGATTTTTACAAGAGAGGAGTACAAGTTTTAGAGCAAAATAAAACCTATCTGAAGCTATTTGCTAATGCTACTAACAAAAAGAAACTAAGCAAAAAATCAGAAAAATAGCGCCGGTCGCCTTAGGCCCGAGAGGCCCTCTTCGTCCTCTTCCTTGGAAGAGAGGACTCTGGGACACTCTCTCCATCAACACCACTATCTGAATCAATCTCTGAGCTAGAATCAGAGCCAGCATCGTCTTCGCTCTCTGCCCCTGAACCCACCTAGACATCATCACCTCCGCTCTCGGAACTGGAACCGACATCGTCTTTACTCTCAGATGACTCAGAATGCTGACTCATTGCCTTCATGGAATAACTGGTCTTGGCATCATCATCGCTCAAGATGGGCTCTGGAGGACTCATTCGGTCTCCGGTGCCTCTACCCCTCTCTCTTCTCCCTGCTGCTAGAGGAGGTATTACGGGTGCAGGTGCTGCTACCGCCGCTGGTGCACTCTGTGTAGCTGGAATCTGAAAAGGACAGTTGTCGCATATTAATTTTAGTGTGTATAAGGTGTTAAAATATTAGTTACAGTCTGTGTATCAAATGCAAGCATGGTATGCAGAAATCAGATACAGTGTGTAAGTACAGTGTAAAATCCAGTGTGCCCGTGCAGTGTGCTAGATGTAGTTTGGGAAGACTACAGTTGAAATGCTGGTGTATTAGTGGAAAGATGATAGCATGAAGTGTAAATTAAAGAAATTACCAAGATGTCGTGGAGACCAAACATCGTCTCCCTCCTCTGTACCATACCCATCAATGAGGCTATCAGCTCGAGAGCACCCCCTGTGTACTCTATCGATGCCTGCAAATGCATTTGGATGATTAGTATTCGCAATAAATATATCTGAAATGAAATGTAGGGTGCAAATCAAAAAGCATGGTCCATACCTTAATTAGGCCTCAAATCTTGACAAGCTCATGATCAGCCGCTGTAGGCTCAATTAGGACCTAGTAAGCCGCCTTGGTATGCCGCCAGCATGTAAGCGTGGTTGGAAGCTCTAGCCAATTGGTGCAGGGAGCCCCTCTAGCATAGGCCCTGGTCACCCTACGCACCTCTCTCGCTGCAGGAGCTCTCGCCCCCTCGCCTCGGCGAGCGCCTGTCAGAGGTGGCATGAGGTGTGTCTGAATGAAGGTCGAGTAGTCGCCCTCTGCCCTGAAGTAGTCAACATCCAAGCGCACCATAAACTGAGTGACCTCATCAAAGGATAGGCTGTCTGCTGAACTCATAGACTCTGGCAGTGCCATCAGAATGATCGGGTCTGGTAAGCCCACGGTCTGACGGACGAATCACTTACTCAAGAACTAGGCCCGGTAGACTAGGCCCTCAAGACGAATGCAGAAGCAGGAAGTAGCCCAAGCCCTGATGTACTGGTCTCAAATCCCAGCCGGCATCATGGCCTAGGGCTACCACATGATCTGCAAACAGAAAGTGTACAGATTGTTAATTGCTATCAATTGCCAAAATGTGAATCAAAACAACGGTAAAGCGAAAATGACTGTGTTTTAGGTTACCTCGTGGGCAGCCACCATATCGAAATAGTGCTGGAAGAATGTGAAGGTCTTACGAGTCCTACGCTGGCACCTCCCCTCATACCGCCTCGAGTACGAGACTACTAAAGAGAGCTCCTCCATGGGCTCTAGAGCGAGAGTCAGAAAATAAGCATACACCCATAGCTATGGAGAAAATGCAGTGATGTGTGAGAACATAATGCATGAATAGATATAAAAAGTGCAAAGCAAAAAGCACAATGTATAAACAGATGTAGTAAATGCAAAGCAAAAAGCACAAGTGTTAAATAGATGTGAAGCATAAAATGTGAAGCAGAAAATATAAAGTGCAAAGAAGGAACCGAAATGCGTACCTCCCAAGCTCGCCAATAGCCTCCGACGCCTCTTCCTGGGCGGGAGGTAGAGCTCATATAGCCATACAGGGTAGCAAGGCCAACTCCTCCCCATTCATAGAAGCGCACTCCAGAAAGGGTCACCAGGGCACTCAGCAGATACAAGCCCATGGTGTTCCACCTATTCGAAAACAAGTTAGTACCGAGGACGAACATCAGAAAGCCCCTGGCATACTGCTCCGTCTTCTCTACTGTCTCGAGCTCACTCTATCGAAATTGCTCAGCAAACCAGCTATACCTGACCATGCCTATCCGGTATAAAGGTGGATGTGCTCCTAGCAGCTCAACCCAGGTGGCCTCCTACTCCCCCATGACAGTGTTGAACGGGATCGGATCACCTCCTACTCCTAAGTCAGTGATCACGACAAAGTAGGGAGTCATCATCATCTCTCCTGTAGTAGAGAAGTGGAAAGAGTTAGTGGTGTCCCATCACCTCTCAACGAGTGCTCCTAGAAGAAGACGGCTAGTGACGACCCACACCAGGCTGGAGCAAAAGAGGTCGGGCACCTCGTCCACAATGTCGCGAACTCCAGTAGGGAGCTCGTCATACCAATCTCGCGCAGTAGTGGCCCCATACCCTCTGAAGACACAAGACTCGCCCTGTGGCAAAGAACAGATGAAAGTACAATCAGATAAGTCAATGATAAAAGTACAGTCAGATAAAAGGTAGTGCAAGAAATGCAAGTAAAGAAAGGCAAGAATGCATGAGAACAAAGTTCATACCTCACTGACAGTGGATGAAAGATGAGAAGCCGGCTCCCTCAACAGAAGGTCCTCCGGTACACCGAGAACGAAGTCGCTAAAACGCCTGATGCCATCAACTAGCAACATGTGTGCGCCGAGATGGTACCTCGTTGGATCAAAAGGGCGTACCTTCAACGGTAGTGGCTCTAGCTCAACCTTGGGCTCAAACTCTGCCTCGATGTTGGCCTCAACACCCTCAGCACCCTCGCCAGACTCGGCAACAACCGGCTCATCCACCTCGGGAATAGGTAAAAATACGGGTGGAATCTCTAAAGGAGCCCCGTCATGAGATGAATCATCCACCATCTAGAAAATGGGTGAAAAGTAGGTGAAAAATGAAGAACAATGAAGAAAAGAGGGTAAACTTGGAAAAAGTCAACCCTATGAGAGAGAAAATGGAAGAAAAAGTCAAAGCCTGGGAAAGTTCGTGAAACCCGAGAGAAACTCACGGGGAACAAGCCTAGAAGGGTGAAAATGAAGAAAAGTGTGTCGAAATCAAATTTTAATCGGTTCAAAGTGAAGAGACCTAAGAGGGTTTAGCGAATAAAGTTTTCATGGGACATTGGAAAACGCATAAAAAGCTTGGGTCTAGAGAGGCAAAGTGTCTATAGAGAGAGAGGAAAGAATTTCAACCCTAGAGAAATGAGGAAATGAAGTGTTGTGTTATATACTTAAAGACCCGTGCATGAAAAGACAAATTTTCCCCGAATTGCCATCGGTGGCTGGCAGATGGCCAGCAAAGTTTATTGTTGGTCGACGAGGTTATTCCATGGCCGGCAGATGGCCGACAACCTCCTATTGTGGCTGGTAGGTGGCCGGTGGCCTCCATTTGAGTCTTGATGCTATTTTGTGTCTTTGTTTCCCAAGAAGTGCAAGAAAAGTTCACTGTTGTGTTCAGATTGTCTCTATAGAAGCTCAAAACTGTGTTTTCGGCGCACGATGTTTATCACTTGTCAACATGAACAAGGTGTATCCTTTTTAAACATATTTCAATTCCTCCGAGAGGTAAATTGGAAGGTGCCATCGAATGTCACTTTTGTTCGTTTTACCTTCGTTATCCTTTTTTTCTCTATTGTTGCATAGAATATGCATTTCACATGTGCGTACGCTATATGCATATCTTGCATCATTCCAATCATGCATAAAATGTGCTTTTGTTGCTCGCATAGAACATGCCTTCACTTAACTTCATATCTCAATTGTTTATCTTGCATAGACTATGCATTCTCACTGCACTGCACGTTGTTCATATGAACTACGCTTTCTTTCACATCTTTGCCAACATAGGCAAACGATATTGTATGTACGGTTCATTCAGAGGAGTTCCGAATATGGTTGCTTGTGTCTCGATAGGGGAACCTACACTTGTTCACTTTGTGCATCTATTGCACTTGTTCACTTTGTGCATCCATCGCACTTGTTCACTTCATGCATTTATCGCACACCTCTCTCATGTTATCTCAAGGCGTGTGATGCGTAGCTCTGGACGGGTTTCATCTTAGGACGTGTGAAGCACAGGCCCGAGCGATTTTCTTGTTATCTTAGGGCACGTGACATGCAACTCTGGGCGGGTTTCATCTCTGGACGTACGACGCATGGACCCAAGAGGTTTCCTTTTTATCTCAGGGCGCATAACACATAGCTCTAGGCGAGTTTTATCTCGGGACGTGTGAAGCACGGACCCGAGCGATTTTCTTGTTATCTCAAGGATGCGTAGCTCTGGGCGGGTTTCATCTCGGGACGTGCAAAACACGCGCCTGAGCGGTTTTATCTTAGGACGCATGACGCGCGGCCCTGGGCGTGTTGCATCTCGAAATGTGTGAAACGTGACCCCAAGCGGTTTTTGTTCTCCAGTTTCTCAGGACATGTGAAACACGACCCCGGGCGATTTTCTCAGTTTCTCAAGATACATGAAACGCAACCCTGAGCGGTGTTTTCTGTCCTCGTCTTTTGTTTTGGCGTGGTTAGAGTGTGGTTTTAGCTTTCGCATCGAACCTATGTTGGTTTTAAGCTTGAAGCTGCTTATTCATGTGTTGTTATCTCGTTATCTTGCTTATTGCATTTGCATCATCTCGCATGATTATAAGTTTTCAAAATATTCGGCTTTGCGTAGCGTGTGAGTCCAGCTTTCAAAGTTGCATTGTGCATATCATTTGAATCTTGCCCTAGAACTACGTTGGTTTGATTCCTTGCAAAGGAATATGTAGGCAACCTATAGGCACAACCATTTGTTTCTATCTTGATTGTTTGTCCAAGTCTTATGACCTTGTCAAAATGTGTCGCCTTCGGGCTTTAACATTCACTCATGTCATTTCATGACTCCGAGTTCTGTTAAAGAGGGACAACTGTAGACACTCCATTTTTGACGGCCCTTATGACCTGGTGTAGACGTCCCCGAACGCCCCGAGAGGGTTAGACTCCCCCTCGTTCCGTTCGCTCGGGGGTCTACTACAGTTCAAGGACTCAAATGTCACGGTTCTTAATCTTGAACCAAAGAGTCCAAATCCGGTAAGTCGTTTTGAGAAAACAGATTTTTTTTTTAAAAGAAGTGCCAAACATGGACTGCTTTGCCAGATACAGAGTCGCCACCTAAATATTTTATTTTTGGGAAATTTAGGAAACCCTGACTCATTTGCCTAAGGCCACGTGTCCGTCATCACCAAAGTTGCCTCGGCTTGGGAACTTGGGTACGATTGGGGAGGTCACTTTGTGAGCACCCCCGCTCGCCCGGTCAAAAATCGGCCTCTACTAATCATGATATCTGATTTTGAAAACATTGTGCGTTCTTATTTCGGTTATTAGCCTAGGTTACTATGTGATGCGCACAGCATACAAGTATAGACCGGGTCGCCTGAATTGGGACAAAACATTTCAAGTTTATTTTTGAAAGATGGTTTGCTACCCGCAGGTAGGCTTAAAATCTGATTTTGCCACCCTCGGGTGGGCTTTAAAACACTTGATGAATTGTTCCAATCCAAATAACCCAACCTCCACCCACAGGCATCCAAGCAGGTATATCACATAAGCAGTTAGCCTCATGGTAAGCATGCTATCATGGCAATCACTCACACGCATGCAAGGATGCTAAAGCATAAAACTCACCGAGTACTCCAAGCCAAAACAAAAGCCCATTAGAAATCCATGCATGATCCTAGATACACAGAATTGCCTAATGCAACACATGCAAAGATGCAAACTATAGCAGACTCGGCTATTCTAAACATGGCATATGGAATGCTACAGCTAACATGCATTCAACTTGGAATTGAAATATAAATGCAGTTAGTATGATGCGCCGAGCCCGGTGCATGCAAGACAGATGAATGAATGCAAACATGCTATCATATTGTATGCTAATTGAAACATTCCCTAATCTAACCATCATAAGCAGGTAAATAAAAGGGATGAAAGACGTGGGGTTGGAAGACATACATCACACACACGCACACTTATTACAATTATGCCCTCGCACAGAGGGTCCGAATAAATATACAGTCCAAATAATGTACAAATTCCAAATTAATTAACAAATTAACTAAGAAAGTTATAAAACTGGCATGCAAGCCAGGGACTGCCTTGATTCCGCTCCAGGTGATGAATGATGCATGTTCGGGTTGCCTTTGTGCGGAAATCCATGACGATGCCCCAATTAGCCTCTGTTTGCACCTGTTCTTGAAATGCGTGCCAAGCTCCGAAAAGTTGCTGATTCTTCATTTTGCTGCAACAGAGAGCAAGAAAGGGGAATGGCAATGTATTTTCACAAATGTATGCATGTCTCGATCCTCGTGCCACCAATCACGCATATCGATGCATGATGGCCGAGGAGTCGAATTGCACAACTCAATATGAAATGAATGCATATGAAAATACAACAAAACCTAACTTCATCATGGATAATCCGGTGTTTGTGACTGGGGAATTGAGACACGTTCCGTCACCGGAGTACTGAACGCACTCGTTTCCGTGCTGCTAACTCCTATCCCGAACACGATGCAATATGCATGATATGCATGAAATGCAACTAAGATACAACCTAACATGCGAAAGGCTATGAAATGGCATACACGATGCACGAGGAAACATGGCATACACAATGCGCTAATATACGACCTAGCATACGCAATGCTATGGAATGAAATGGCATACACAATGCAATATGGGCTTACACAAACACAAGTGGACCTCGGCCACACTCACATAGGAGGCCATCAGATGAAAACAAGACAACTCGAAATGCGTGCACGCGTGCACGCAAACCGAGGACCGACCCTCAGGCACCGAAATGCCACTCTAACATGACATGGCAAGACATGGAATATGGTATGCAAACATGCAAAAATCAGTGGCAAAATAGATGCAAAACAGCCCCGAAGCAAGGCGAAATGACACCCGATGCATGGAATCATTCCCGAAACATGAAACTAGGCATACGGAATGGCCTACAGCTATACAAAGAATGCATAATTGGTACATGAAGTGTAAAGGAAGAAGCAAGGAAGCCCCAAAACAAGTATTTTTACAGTTTAAATCATGGCCAAACAGTGAGCACAAGTGGGACTAAATTAGCATGCAAAAATGGCTCCGCAAGGGAGGTAATGAAGCAAGTCACAAATGCTGGCCCCAAACAGAGAAGGGGCCTTCTACAATATTGAATAGGGGACAAAAATATGATGTATTACAGTTTATGACAGGTCCCAAAAACAGATACAAATATGCCAAAGATCTCATGCAAGAAATGAGCCAACCAAGGGGCAAAGAAGCAAGTGGTGCATGGAGGTCTCAAAAAAGTGAGGGCCCTTCAACAATGTTGAAGAGGGACCCAAAATAAGGCTTTTTAGAGTTGATGGCCGAGCTCAAAACAGTGTGCAAATAGGCTCAAAATATCATGCAAAATGAGGCCACCAAGAAGGCTATAACATAAAGTATACCAAGGATGTCTCAAAAAGCCATAGACCTTTAATGAAACATGAAGAGGGGGTCAAAATAGGGCCATTTTTAGTTTAGACCAGAGTCCAAAAACAGAGACACAATAAGCTAATAAATCATGCAAAAAAGGGGACCAAAGGGGGGTACAATGGAAAGTGGTACATGGAGGTCCCAAATAGTGGTGAGCCCTTCTTCAATGTTGAATAAGGGCTCAAAATAAGCCTATTTACAGTTTACATCAGAGCTCAAAACAGACTACACAGGCTAAAAATATCATGCAAAAATATGGCACAAAGAGGGCTAAAGAGGCAAGTACCAAAAGGGGGTCTCAAAAAGTGAGAGACCCTTAATTAAAGATGAAATAGAGCTAAAAAAAATGCTACTTTCAGTTTTGGTCGGAGCTCAAATGTATAAGAAAGAAGGGCTAAGATATAGACCAAGAAAAGAGTAAAAAAGGGAAAAACGAGACTCACCCTTGAAGAACCAAACTTTAGCAGCCTCTTGGTCCAAAATACAGCACTTCTAGCCTCTGAGAAGGTCCTCCAAGCCGCTGGAATGGAGTGGTGGTGGTGGTGCTAGGTGGTGGTGAAGAAATGGTGTAAGACTTTTAGGGTTTTGGTGCTTGAAATATAGAGAGAGAGAGAGAGAGAGAGAGAGATTGTATATATGAGACTCAAACCAAAGTGTTCTAACCCAGAAAAATACAGCTGGAGCTCTGGTTTTATAGACAAAAAGGGATGGAAAAGAGAGGGAAAAAGGGGAAATTGATTCAAAATTCCCCCAAAATGGCCAAAAGTGAGCTAAAGGAAAGTGATAGCTTCAGGTCCCAAATGGCCGAGATCCCTTCAACAAAGTTTAAGGGGCTCAAAATAAGATACTTTCTAGTTTACATCAAGCCACGAAAATAAATCCAAGTAGGCCTAAACTATCGTGCAAGAAAAGGGGAAAATGGAGGGGTAAAGAAGCAAGTGATAGATGGAGATGTCAAACATCAAGAGGTCCTTAATTAAACATGAAAAGGAGTTCAAAATATGACTATCTCAAGTTCGGGTCGGAGCCCAAAATGTAGAATGAAGGCTCGGGAGCCGAAACACGCAGATTCGGGGCCCCGAAGTGGGTAGGGCACCGGAGTGGTGCTCAACCACGGTTGGTCTCTCGGACCACAGTGTCCCTCAAAAGGGAGTAAATAAGATAAGTGCCAAAAATCGGGGCAAACGGAGGTGGTTAAGTGGTCACGGCCTGACGGCTCCGAAAACCGGAAACCAGGCTCCGAAATGGGAAAAATGGCCTATGACCACGAAACGTAGCCCACAGCCATTGAGAGATGATCTACGAGACCTCTCCCTCCCTTCGGGAAGAGAAAACAGAGAAAATAGAGCCTGGTTCGCAAATCGAGAAAAAGCACAAAAGAGTCCGGAAGTCCGGAGGCAAGGCTCGCAGCCGGGATTCCGCAACCTCAGAACGAGCACAATATGCAACATCACCAAGCGCTCAATCGGTGACGTCTGAGTCTTAAGGTCAGTCAAAAATGGGGTGTCTACACCTGGACACCATTGCATGCACACCCGATGATGAGTTTATATGCTCGCCAAATGCTCGAAGTCCTCAGCGGAACGCCACAGCTTTGACCCTTTCAAACCCTACACCCCTGTTGCCTCATTTTTGGACCAAGCCTTGTTCCTTCAAGCCCGCAGCTTCTGGTGGCCTGCCAGCCACCTTTTGAGGCTGCTAGCCATCACTTTTGGGTTGCCGGCCACCAGTGTATTTTGCAGATATTTTATGTCAGCTATGTAGTTTGCACAGATGCATCCATTTGTCCACATGTTTAAGGCTAGATATCCTTGTAGAGATTTCATGTTTTCTATATATAAGAGACCCTTCTCTCTTGTTTGAAGGTTAGAAAATTTTGAGATCAAAAAATTTTCCTCTCTCTACCAAATCTCTACACTTTTGCCTACAATTCCTTAACCTTTGCCTATACACCCTTAACCAAATCTTCTGATCTTTGAGCTAAGGTGTCATTGAGCTTCGTTTGACCTCTAGAGGGTGTTGTTTGCTTGGTTTTGTTGCTTGAATTACTTATTCTCTTCAAGAGGTATAAAGTTTTGTCCCTTTACTTGCTTTCTCTACTATCTTTCTTGTTGATTTCCAACTAATTTTGGGTAAACCTTCTATATTTTGGGGCAAAAACTTGGGTCCTAAGGCCATTAAAGGTTGAAGGGGTGGTTCACCCTTTTTTGTACCTTGTTTTGGAGGCCTTAGCCCTTGTGTTTCCCACCATTTTACTTTCTCTTTCCAAGCTTTTAAAGATAGATTTTCAGAGCTTTTTCAGTGGCTAAAATCATGTTTTGAAGTCCAAATTTGAAGGGGTTAATCTCCCCTCCTTGTGTCGTGCTTACTAGCCTAGTTTGTGCCATGTTTTAGCATATTAATCTAGCTATTTTTAGCTCAATTCCAGCATGTTTTATGACTTGTTTTAGATTGTTTTAGCACTTTTTTGGGCTGTTAGTTACATTTGAGCTTTGTTTTATATGCTTGTAGTATAATAGTCCTCATGAGTTTGGTGTTTTAGGCCTTAGACACATTCTCCTTTGAGTTGATAGCATTTATTTATGTTTTTCTCACTCATTTTCAGCACTAGTAATCTCTGCAACTTCCCTCCTTTCTTTGCTTTTGTTTTGCTTTGAAAGTGGTTTAAACTACTTGTTTGTTGAAAGCATGAGATTGAGGTGTCATGCTTAATGGTTTAATCCCTTAAGGGTTTCATTACCAACGGTATGATATCTCTTTCATGCCTAAGACAACTTTTGGTTTGAGCCCTCTTTCCATTAGAGGACTTAATCTCACCCTTTGGACTCAATTGATTAAAGAATGGAAAGGTAACTGAAATAGAGTAACTAAAACTTGGAACTAAAATACTGAGCAAGACAATAATTTGGTTGTGTACAATTGGACGTTAATTGAACACATAGAACTTGGACTATTTCATACTCATTAGTGATGAAATGATTCAAGGTTTCAAAGTCACCATTTCCCTTGATCATTCATGAAAGGGAGGGGGTTTCGTGTCTTGTTTTGCATTTATTAAACTTGCACACTTAGTTTCATAAGCCATCATGTAATGAAATTGCATCCATTGATGGTTTGTGAACCAAACTTGCTACTCCTTTGATTTGCTCATGAAAAAGAAGGGGTGAGTTATGCAAACAAACCCTTGAAATACCATGCATATGCTTTGTTTGTCCTCTATTGCAGCAAGGTAAGCTAGGTAGCAGTGGCTGGCAAACCACTTTCCATGGCTGACAGGTGGCCAGTAGACCAACTTTGATAGCCGGCCGGCCATCACTGGTGGCCGGCAACCTTCATCACTGGTCGGCCGGCCACTAGTGCAAATTTTAGCAGTGTGTTTCTTTGGCAGAGCAGAGTTATTCTGGAAGTGAGCAACAGTGTATGTGTTCTATTGCGCAATAGAGGCTCTCCGGAAGCAAAATGGTGGTCTTTTGGGGTGGAAACCGAGCATGTGCATGAATATCCCTCATTTCCCGAGGCAGAACAATTAGCTTAAGTTTTAGATTGTTTAGATTACTTAATTCTTTTAATTGCACTTGTGTTACAGTTATTTAATTAGTTAATTAGCTAGTTAGTTAATTCATTTGTTGTAATAATTAGTTTAGTAGCTTTGCTAGTTTATCATTTCGGTTTGTGATAATTAGCTTAATTAGCTTTAGCTTTAATTAGTTAGTTAATTAGTTTAGTTTATTCATTCGGACTCTCCTCCATGAGAGCACAATGTAATAACGTGTATGTCTTCCAACCCCACATCTTTCTCACTTTTATTTACTAGCTTACGATTGTTAGTTTAGGGACATCATGTTTTGTTTAGCATACTCCATGTTTGCATCCATTTGTATTCCATGCGTAAGGCTCGTTTCATCATTCTAACTGCATTGTTAGTTTAATACTTCTTTGAATACATGCTTAGACCGCATGCTATTTAAATGTTTCATATGCCATGTTAAGTAGCCGAGCCTATTTAATTGCATATCGCATGTGTTGCATTCATCATATTGCATAGTTAGGATCGTGTATTTTTCTAACTCATTTCTTTTTTGGCTTGGAGTACTAAGTAAGCTCTTACTCGTTTTAGCATAATTGCATGAATGCGATTGTTGCCATGTTTAGCATGCTTGCCATGAGGCCAATTGCTTAAATGATAAACTACTTGAATGCCTGTGGATGAAGGCTAAATTGCTTGAATTGGAATAATTTGAGTAATGTTTGTATGTGATCACTTTTTCAAGTGGTACATATTTCAAAACAATTTTCAAAACTAACATGAATCAAGTGTTCCAATTCTTGTAAATTAGTCTATACTTGTGTGTGTGCGCATCACATAGTAATGCTAGCCTAATAATCAGAATAAGAGCATATAATGTACATATGATTCGTATCATGATTACTAGAGGTCGATCTTTGATCGGGCGAGCGCGGGTGCTCAAATATATTCATGACCTTCCTCTCTTGTACCTAAGTTCCCAAGCTGAGACAATCTTGGTGATGGCGAACACATGGCCTTTGGCATGAGTCATGGGTTTCCTAAATTTCCCCAAAATAAAATATTTAGGTAGCAACTTTGTATCTGGAAAAGCAGTCCATTTTTGGCAATTTGATTAAAAATCGATTTTCTAAAAGATTTGTCGGATTTGGACTCTTTAGTGTTTATCACTTTCACATTGCACTTGTAAGATTAGATTCAGAACAGCAGGAGTCCAAACTGTAAGGCTTATTTCGAACTCCGATAGGTGCTGTAAAAAAGTCGAGCTACACCTTAATAGAGAGGTGGTATGATATCACTAACTCATTCCATTTCTCACCCACTGGAGAGATGACGATGACCCCATACGAGTTCTCCATGATCATCGGTCTCTCGATGGGGGTTGATTCGATCTCTTTCGACCTTCACCTAAGCTAGTGCCATGCCGCTCAGATCTTTCTTCTCGGGGTTGTCCCACCCCTTGCTTGCTATGGGATGATTCGATACAATTGGCTTTGGCAGTACTTCCATGAGACAAAGCTATTGACTCCGGATAAGACAGCCTAGTAGGCTTGTAGGTTCCTTCTTTATGTTCTCGGTACTACCTTATTTGCAAACAGGGAGATATCGTAGGACTCTATCTATTGGGCAGCATGGTAAAGCTCCCTTGGGTGAAGGAGTACGACTGGGATAGCGCTAGCCTGGCCACCCTCTGCGGATATATGAGCTCTGTGTCTCACCGAAAGGTGGAGTTGCTTGGAAGTTGCTGGAGGGCATATGAGGTACATTTTGCACTTTTTTTCAATTCAGTTGTATTTCATCACCTATTTTATTTCTATCTTTACCTGTTGATTTTTTGACATGCTTTTCTGTGCAGTTATGGATTTACATTTACTTTCCCTCCATTGTTCCCTTTCCAAGGCTCGACATAGCTCTGGTAGTGCCTTGCTCTCCTGTATTACAATGAGAAGCTGTGTCCTCACATTCGACATGTCCGCATGACTTTACTACTTACTTACCGCCGCTTCGATATAGTATTCACGATATGGTAATCATTCACAGAACTCTCTATTTCCTCTTCACCATCTTTTAAATTAGGCAACTAATTTGTACATATTTTTGTTTGTAAGTCAAGTGACATCCTTAGGCAGCCATTTCCCCCATGATGAAGGTGAGATATGTTGTTTCTTGGAGGAGTTCCAACATGAGGATATTGCTAAAGGGCCTATTTTGTAGGGCTTGGTACTTGGAGGAGCGATTCACTTGCCAGACTTTGGGACAGGTCAACCTTCATATTCTATCTCCTTATCCTCCACTCATGAGGACTATTGATGACATCACCGACGGGACTCTCATCAATGATAGGATGCTGGGGTGGGATGTTGAGGTGTTTCATGATCCTAGAGACTATACAGTATTCATGCGGTCCCACATCATGCCTCTTTTGACTAGAGGCGTGGCTCACGTGTAATAACCCCGATCCGCAATTAACCACTAATCGGTAATTAAGGATGTTAATTAAGTGGATAAAATAAATTATGAGTTTATTATGTAATTTGCATTATCTTTGGCTTTCTATCTGTTACCTGTAGAAATATCTGTCTGAAATTCTGCTTTAATATGAAAATTGAAAGCTTTATCAGCATCCGAAATCGAAATTAGTTACATGAATATGTTATTCGGAATTTTTAGAACCATGTAGCAGATTTTATTAAAAAATTGATTCAGAACGATTCATTAAGTTTCGTTTGGCAAGCCCTATGTATTAATTAATGTGTTATGGCATCATGACTATATATGTGAACCTTTAAGCTCATTCTTGAGTTCATTTCCCTCATTCCTTGAGTGCAAAATTCTGAGAACTTATTTTAGAGAGAGGGGGAGTATAATTCTAGAGAGAGGGAATGAGAAATTCATGGTAGAGTGGAGGATTTTGCTAGAATAGCTCAAGATTGTGCAAGTATCTAGCTAATTGAAGGCTTTTGGTGAGCATCTAATCTATAATTCATGAAGAATGTGTTATAAAGATGCATTCATGGAGTTGTTATGATCATTGCATGTATTTTACATATGTTTGTCAAGAGGATGGAGAATTTGATTATAATTTCACATGCATGTATATATATGTAGGGGTTTGTCATTTGAGTTTGATTTTGAGCATCTAAGTTGTTATCATAAGTTATTTGGCACATGCTTGTATAATTCATCATGTTTTAAAGCTTAAATTCATGTTTTGAAAAGGATTTTCCCTCATGTATGGAGCCTTTGAGGTCAATTTTGTTAAAACCAAGGTGTTGGAGGAAAAGAGTTTACAAACCTTATATATATGGAAGTTTGAACTCCATTTTAGCTAAATCCATGAGTCTTGAGCTAAGGGTTTGTAAATGATCGTATATTTGTGTCTTAGAAAAGCTTTCCAAGTGTTCTGATCAAGCTTCGCATGAGTGAAGCCACTGAAATTGCATTTTGAAGCTCAAACTCTGTTTTTGGTAACCCAGAATTTCACAGTCTACTCGAGCAAGGAAACCTGCGCTCGAGCGGAGAATGCGAGCCCTCAGTATTTTTGCAGGCATGAGCGCTCCGCTCGAGCAACCACTTGGACGCTCGAGCGAACCCCTTTGTGTATTGTTGATCCGCTCGAGCGTAAGAGTTGTGGCTCGAGCGTGGATTAAGACCAACCAGTACTTTTTCCAAGTTTGCAAGCCGCTCGAGCGAAGGAAGTCACGCTCAAGCAACCCATCACATGTTTGCATGTCCGCTCGAGCGAGAAAAGCTACACTCGAGCGAGGAAAACTACGCTCGAGCGAGGACCTTGTTTTCAGAAATTTTACTAAGTGTTTCAATTCACGTTTTGGCATCCTCATTGCATCTTAGGCATTCCAAAGCCTTAATTAAGCCACAATAATGAGGTTATGGATTAGGAACACACTAAGATAGGAATGTGTGTGTTTAAGCATTGTGATAAGAAAGAATAAGAATCAACGTATCGAAAGCTAAGCCGCATTGGCCAAGTACATGTGTAATGATAAGATATGTTTTGTTATGTACCTTTGTATTTGTAGGTCAACGTCCGAGGATTGATTGACCATTTACGGGAACCACTGTGAGTAACATTTCTGTAAAGATGTGTTCATATGAATTATGTTTCAAATGTTTTATGTTAAGTTATGATTTCTGACATGCTATCTGCTTACGTGAGCGAATGTTCCATTTCCGAAATTTATTATGGCATCCATAGATAGTCCCAAGTCATGGGGGATGGCATGATAATGCAGGTCCATGACATACATGTGATTTACGAGATCTTATTAGCCACTTCATTGTGGTGTTATGTGTTTAATCGGTATCCGGAACGGATTACTCTAGTCGGAAGATGATTTGTGATGTGTTCTATGGGATGTACCATTATTATGTTCAAATACAAGAATGTTTATGCTATGATCTATTTTATGCTTATGACATGCTCGGATTTCGTTCACTAACACCTTTATGTTAATGTTATTCACTGGGCTTTAGCTCATTGTGTGTATATATATGTATAGGTGGGCATTCTGGAGATCGAGCTTGAAGGCTTTTTGTCCGGATCTCAGGTTCTATTGTCACCAACCATTGTGCCTCACGTGGAGGTTCCCAAAGTGTTTCATGTGTTAAGTTCCGTTGTTTGTATATGAAACTTGTTAGTTTTGTTGGTATTTTAAGATACTTTAATGTGTGTAGGTATAATGTTTGAATGACAACTGAATGCATATATAAAGTTTCAAATATTTCGTTTCACATAAGTCTATAGAGCTCATTAGACAACTATATTTATATATTTGCTTCCGCTAGCCCCTCAATTTTGCTAATCAGTTCTGAGGCCTTCGGTAATCCAAGGATTACTGGCCGGTTACGATGCTAAACCTATAGGGGTGGGTTTGGCGTCGTGACATCACGCTATCGTAGTTGCTAATGTCCCTGTTGCTAGAGATGCTGCCTCTACTAGTGATGCCTCTACTAGTGCTGCCCCTACTACTAAAGGTCCTGTACCTTTTGTTGGTAATGCTGCCCTTCCTCTCGGATATTTGGCACTTTCCACAACGATTACATTTCAGTGCCCGGATAGCCTTCTTGACGAGCTGCCTTTAGAGACTCTTGGATGACGATCTCTCTTTCTCGTTCCAGAGACCCGACTGCTATACCCTTCATTACTACTTTCCCATTTATTTCTTATTATTTCAATTCAGTGTTGATCTCTCTTTTGTCTACTATACCCAGAGATGGGTTATACTAATCAGTGCCTGAAGCTCATTGACACGCTGATGCTCATGGTACGAAGGAGGGAGGTAGCTCCGATCTCTGCCAGGATTGAGGTAAACTTTTTTTTTTTTACTTTCTTTGTCTTCTATACAACTTTTTTTGTTTCATTCACTTCTAATAAACTACTTATTTCACATCATCTTTTTTGATATCACCATCTCTACCTTTTTCAGACAGCACCCCCTCTATCTATGTGAAAGAAAGATAGGCGAGCTCCAGTACAAGAGAGAGGAGGTCAAGATGAGCGTGATTGTAGTAAAGATGGTTGTAGCAGAAAAGGAGGAAGAGCATCTCCTGTGGCTCCCGAGCCAAAGGCATCTGAGGAGCACTCTTAGAGGACACTAGAGAGAGCAACAAGGATAGTGGCAAAGGCGAATCTTGGTGTTGACATTAAGATTTTTAGGACGGTGAGACCGCCCGGTGGCGTAAAGGCATCCCCATCACGGAAGAGGATGAGGAGGGCTTCACCATTTTATTTCTTTTATGATGTATTTTATTTATTATTATTTTATTTTATTTTATTTTTGATGTAAAAGGATGACCTTAAAACTCATGATGATATATATATTGTCTCCTTCTTTTATGTATATGAACGAGCAAATTACATAATGCATATGTATATACTTATCACAAATCCTAAATGGTAAGACGGACAATATAAAATATACACGATGCATGAGACAACACAAAAATGGATTACACTTACACAAACATACACCAATGATTTAGTTATATATACCATACATGAATTTATACATGTACATAACTATATACATATATATACATACGACCCATATACATACCATACATATATTCGTACGAACAATATACGAAATACGAATGCATATACATATTATATTATACATATACACACAGACAAACTATATACATATACAGATACATACATATACATATTATATACATACGGTATACATACACATATACACTAATCTCCCCAATTCTTGTCTCTCTCTTTCTCCTCTGCCTTCTTCGATTGTCATGTCTGGTGGGCGATTTCAACGAATGCGGCACCTGACTGACATAGTTGGGCCGACCTTGATTCTTCAATGGTCACCTCGATCTCCCTATGTCCTCTTCTTTTCCTTTGTCCTCTTTTTCGTTGAGGCTTTTGAGAGAGACAGAACAGAAAGCTACAAACAAATCTTTCTTTGCCATTACTCTATAAACTCTCTCTCTCTCTCTCTGTGGCATTACTCTGGAAATGCCTCTAACATGGCCTCTTCCCATTGTCCTCTTACACTCTTTCCTGACCTTAATGATTTCCCAATAGAGATTACTGGCACCAGTTCCTCTAGGCCTTTGTAGGGTACCCCTGTCTCTGTTTTTCATCTCCCTACAACGCTAATAAAACAAATGATGGCCAGCAAAATCTAACATTGATGCCATCTCTCATACTCTGAACTCATGTATAAAGATCATAGCTGCGATATCTAATTTGTCATGCTGTATGCAGAGCAGAATAAATAAGTGTAGTGGTTGACTGCGCAACTCTCTCTATTCCAACGTATGTATCAAGACACTCGACGAGAGATTAGTCAGTTGAAAAGGCAAAACAAGTGCCAGGCAACAAACATGGAAAGATTTGGGGTGCCTTGGTGCTCCTCATTTGATGGCTAACGAAGGATGATCTTTTTTGGAGGTTCTGTAAATTCTAAAGCAAGGTTTTCAAGGACCTCTCGAGAGTAAGGATGTTCCTTTTTTTTTTTTTTTTGTATTTTTGTATTTATTTTTGCTTAAGGAATGCCTTTTATCAAGTCATATTTTGAATTTTGGACAGTTGAAAGCTTACTGACCAATCCAGAACTTATTGAAATTCAATCGTTCTTAGTTTCAAAATTACAAACAAAATGTTTTTATGCTTAAATGCTATGACATTCACACTACGATGTCAATAATGAAAATTCCTTTTGTTCAAATTGAAGGTCTAACTTTCCAATTATAATTTTCAAAACAAGAAAATTTCAAAAACAACAAAAGATCATCTAAAGCTAAACAAATCATAAACAGCTTAAACATGCCAAATTACACTTGTTAGAAAAGAAGTTACCCAAAACAAGACCTTAACAAACAAACCGTTGAGCCTTCTCTTTTGCTACAGCTTTTGGTTCTGGACAGATAACAATTTGGCCGGCTGGCCAATTAATTTGCTGGCCAACTAATTTTTTTGATAACCGGCCAAAATGGTGAAGAATGACTAAAAAGACAGTTGGTTGGTCGACAGAGAAATTGGTCAGTCAGCAGAAAAGTTGGCCAGCTGGCTAAAAACAGTGTGATATAGTGGAAAACAACTGTCATGCACTTCCGAGCCCACTATCTTCTATAAAAGGTGATCCTCCAATGCTGTTATACCACAGAAGTAAGAAGCTAGATACTGTTCTCTTGAAAATGGAGAATTCCTTCATTAGGCTCAAGGATTGAATGGCCACCCTAGATGGCACGGATAAAGTGAATTTTGTCAAATTTAGCCTAATTGCTCTTTTCTCCTTGAGTCATGCCCCACTTCAACTTCTGTTTCTCCATGCAGTTGCTCATTGTTGGAATCCGATCACTCATCTATTTTTCTTAGCTATGTCTGACTATTGAAGAATTCCAGGCACTAATGAAGCTTTCTCGAGATGAGAAGATTATGCTCGGATCAAATTTTGGCTACGCACGAGCGGTTGCCCAAATGTACGGTCTTGCGTTAAATGAAGCCTGGTCTCTAGCTTATGACGGCAAGGTGGATGTTTTTGTCTTGATTTGCCAATTTTTAAAAGTTTGAGATAAAATTGATTCTCTTTTGTACGGGCATGCCTATGTTTTCTAGCTAATTTCCTACTTGTTCTAGGTGGCCTTGAAGCTAGCATCAAATTGGTTGACATAACTCAATGCATTTGGAAAGGTCAAAGCTGTATTGGCTTAGCACTAGCCGAGACTTTGATGAGCCTAGCTACATTCCATCAACAAGAAACTTTCCACTTTGCAAGAAGTCCACTACTTCTTTAGGTACTATTTCCCAACCTTCTTCCATTTTCTGGTGCTCACATCACTCTGACACTTAACACTCTTTTTTCACACTTCTATAACCCTTTGCTCACTTTTCCCTCAACATACTCCTCATTTTTCTTTAATCTCTCCTTTTTTTTTAATCCCTCTCCAGATATGGTTGATGGATAAGTTGAAAGTAGTGGCTCCTTGTGCCAAATATTCAACCAAAGACTACTCTTCTTGCTTCCAACTAGTGAACTTTTCTTTAGAGGAAGTTTTGTATGACTGGATGCATCACAGGTCTGCAGCTAACATTGCTTGGTAATGGACCTGGCTTAACTTGCCCCAGATGACTTATAGCATGTTCCTTCGGCCGGGTGTGCAGCTAATCAGCCTGACCTACTGTGTCTTTTACCTTCTATTCAGGTTCAGATGACAATTCGGACATGATCAAACTCGTCTTGTTGGTAAAGTTAAGTACCCAGCTACATTTCCATTTTAGGCCACACATCTCTCCCGATACACACCCGTTTGGAGGATGAGAGAACTTTTGGCTCATGTTGATAGCTTTACTTATACCCTGTCTAATGAATACCTACTCTAGCTTGAGGAAGAGACCCAAGCTGGTGTCGTCCCAATAGCAAAGACCTTCGAAACTGTAAGGAAGAGACAAGAGACCTCTAGGAGTGCAAATAAAAGATAGAAGAGCTGACTCGACTCTGCCATTAGTTCATTACTTTAATTCTTTTTAATTTTCATTAAAAAAATGTTTTAATCAAAATGAAAGGTAGATTAGTGTGCTTATTGCATCCTCTGTTTGTGAGTACTGAAAATTTCTCATTTATGGTCTAATAAATGATCTGGGTTTTCCCAAAAAAAGAGTAATTTTTAAGGAAATCAGTCAATTTCATTAAAATTCATTACTTGACAAACATGAAATCAATCCACGAGATGTATAATTCTGAATCAAATGATCCCAAGTAAGATATACGGCATTACCACTTGATTTGTCTTGCTACTAAACTCGTCATGAAGAAGGAACAAGATAATTGGATTAGACGGAGATGAACCAATCGAACATGGACAGGAACAATTAGGTGATTTATGGTTATAGCCTAACTTCAAGATGAAGTTGCCTACATATCCTAAAGATAGGAATCAAGCCTTTCGTAGTTCATAGTTAAGGTTCACTCGGGTATTAATACTCTCCTTTTGCGCTCTAAATTTTGCTAAGGCCACCCTTCCGAGTTTTGACCTTGTGAGTGTTTTTTTTTTCATTTTTTTTCTATTTTTCTTTTCTACTCTAACTTTTGCCTAGGTTGCCCTTTCGAATTTTTGGCTCAACGAGCCTCTTAAGGGTAGTACTTTTTCAATTTATCCATGTTGATTGGTTACAAAAACTCCAATCCATCAAAATCCATCAAAGCAACCGCTCCTCCTAACTAGGTTGACTTAATAATGTAAGGACCTTTCTAATTGGGTCTAAACTTGCCCCTAGGGTCATGAATTAGAACTCGATTATCTTTTAACACTAGATCTCCTTCTTTCAAATTTCTGGATTTGACTTTCTTATTGAATGCTCGAGTAATCCTGCGTTGATACCCCTAGATGTGGTATAAGGCTTTCAATCTCCGCTTATCAAATAGCATCAGCTCTCCCAATCGATTTTGTTGCCAATCAGCTTCTGCTATCTGGCATTCAGCCATAACTCTTAATGAGGGTACCTCTATATCAATCGGTAAAACAACCTCCATCTCATATACCAGAGAATAAAGGGTTGCCCCTATTGATGTCCGAATTGAAGTTTTGTATCCCTAAAATGCCAAAGGCAGCTTGTCTGGCCAAACTTTGTATGTTTCCACTATCTTACATAGAATGATTTTGATATTCTTATTTGCAACTTCCACGGCTCCATTAGCTTGTGGCCTATATATTGATGACTTGTGAAAGGCCACATTGTACTTTTCAAGTAGAACTGCCAACTCTCATTCAAAATGTGAACCATTGTCTGAAATGATTTCTTTTGGTATGCCATATTGCAAATGATGTTATTTCTGATGAATTGGCCACCCGCAATGCTTTCAACATTGAAAATGACTGTGCTTCTACCCACTTGGTGAAATAATCAATAGCAACCAGAATGAATTCATGTCCGTTTGAACCCTTTGGTGCAATCGCCCCAATGACATCTATGCCGCAAATTGAGAAAGGCCACGGTGAGGTCATATTGTAGAGTTTTGATGGTGGGGATATTCATGCGGTTAGTATGAATCTGACATTTGTGGCATCGCCAAACAAAACTACTACAATCACTTTCCATAGTTAGCCAATAGTATCCTTGTTTAAGAATCTTCTTAGCTAGCATTATATCATTCATGTACGCCCTATATTCTCTCTTGTAGACGGCTTCTATGATGTGCTTCGCCTCTTCCTCTTCTATACATAACTTGTGCGTTCTCAAATGCCCTCTTTTGTATAGCTTGTTTCCGTAGATGACGAACTGAATAGCCAGGCATTGTATTCCGATTTTATCTTTGGCATGTTCCCCTTGTGGGTATGTACCGCTTTCCAAAAAGTTCCAAATATCAAAGTACCAGGGATTTTCATCTTGAACTTCTTCTGTTGTAGCTATCATTTCATATGTGGGCATATATCTTTGTTCTATCAGGATTGGACGCATCTTAACCCTGACTGATATGTCTATCATTGAGGCTAGGGTAGCCGACGCATGAACAAATTAGTTGTTTTCTCTTACCAAGTGTGTAAACGTCAGTCTTTCGAACCTCGGGATCAACATGTCCAAGGTCTGGTGATAGACTTTCATTTTTTCCTCTTTAACTTTTTAATCTTCATTGGCTTGACAGACGACCAAGTTCAAATCCCCGATCACATCCAACCTTATTACCCCTAGTTCTAGGGGTGCTTCCAATCCGGCAATGCACACCTTATACTCTACTTGGTTGTTGGATATCCTGAATTAGAGTTTGAAAGCTAAGGGGATATGGGAATCAACTAGCGCTATGAGCAACATGCTTATCTTGTAGCCAAATCGATTGGATGGTTCATCAAAGTACAACTTCCAAGTGTCTTCTTTCATCTGCATGACCTCTTCATCTGGGAATGAATACTCCACATCTTCTTTTCTTTCAATTAGATGATCAGCCAAAAATTCAAGACCTAATAACCTTCTGTCTTCAATTGAATGAGTTGGATTTTGTCACTTATCATCTGCACAATTTCAAGACCTAATAACTTTCAATCTCTAACCTCTATCCAGCATATAGGCGATCGAGATTTCCTTCTGTACAGTGCTTCATACGGTGCCATCCTGATGCTCGCTTGGTAACTATTATTATAGGTGAATTTCACTAATGGTAGATGCTCGTCCCAATTACCTTTAAGATCTAACATGCATACTCGCAACAAGTCTTCTAACGTCTGAATCGTTCTTTCGAATTGACTATCAGTTTGCGGATGATAAGTAGTGCTAAACTTTAGTGTTGTTCCCAAGGTTGCTTGTAACCTCTTCCAGAATTGAGATACGAAGCAAGGGTCTCGATCCGACACAATTGACACCGGGGCACCATGCAATCAAATTATCTCCTTGATATATAAAGTGGAATTTTTATTAAGTGAATACGTGACTCTAATAGGCAAAAAATGTGTCGACTTCATTAACCGATCTACTATAACCCATATCGCACCATACTTTAAAGCTGATTGTGGTAATCCAATCACAAAATCCATGCTAATATGTTCCCATTTCTATTCGGGGATAGGGAGTAGTTGCAGTAACCTTGCGGGTCTCTGATACTCTGCCTTAACTCTTTGACATTGAACACATTTGGACACATAGCTTGCTGTGTCCCTTTTCATTTCTGACCACCAATAATGCTCTTTCAGATCATGGTACATCTTCGTATTCCCAGGATGAGCTGCGAAACTTGAGCTATAGGCTTCAACTAATATCTTCTTTTTGATTTTTGGAATATCGAGTACACAAATTTGATTTTGAAACTTCAGTATCTCATTAACATATAGTGCAATCAGAATTAGGCGTACTTTCTTGTTCATTGTATCTTTTCTTCAAAAATGGGTCCTTACATTGACGTGCCTTAATCTCATTGATTATCGTGGGTTATCGTGGGTTCCATGATTATATTAGCAAGTAATCCATTTGGCTTGTATGGAACCAACTCTAAATCCAATTTTTCGACTCCAGTGTAAATGTTTTCTTGTCGTAGAATGCACGCCAAAATTCTGGTAGTCTTTTGACTCAACACATCTGCTACCACGTTAGCCATGCCTAAGTGGCGTTGAATCTTCACATCATAATCTTTCATAAATTCTAACCATCGTCGTTGCCACATGTTTGGTTCCTTCTGCGTAAACGGATACTTAAAACTTTTATGGTCGGTGTAAATTTTGCACGTTACATCATAGAGGTAACGGCGCCACATTTTGAAAGTGAATATTACCGCAGTCAATTCTAGATTATGAGTTGGGTAGCTCTGCTCATGAGCCTTCAATTGTCGTAAAAGTGTGCTAATAACCTTTCAATCTTGCATAAAGACATAACCTAGTCCATTATGCGAGACATCGTCAGAATTACAAATCCATTCGTTCCGAAGAGGTAGCACTAGTATAGAGGCGACACCGTCTACTTTTTAACTCCTGGAAGCAACGTTCTCGTTTGTCAGTCCACTCGAACGAAATATTTTTCTAAGGCAATTAAGTTAATGGCGATGCAGTCTTTGACAAATCCCAAATGAAACGTCGGTACTATCTTGCCAATCCCAAGAAACTCTGAACCTCAAATACATTAGTGGGTTGCGGCCAATCCATGATTGCTGTAATATTTTGCGAATCAATAGAAATGTTGTCCTTGTCAATGGAGTGGTCGAGGAAGTGTACACTAGTGAGCCAGAATTCAAATTTCTTCAACTTGGCATAAACTTTGTGATCATGTAACGTCTCTGGTGATCTCAAGTGTTGCTCATGGTCCTCTAATGTTTTAAAGTATATGAGGATGTCAATGGTGAATTCAGCGAGATGGTGTTTGAACACTCGATTCATGAGGTCCATAAAAGCTGCTGGAGCATCCGTAACGTATTATGAATGCAGTCTTCTCAATGTTTCCTGCTTCGACCTTCACTTGATGATAACCAGACCGCAAGTCAATCTTCGAAAATACTTAAGTACCTTGAAATTGATCAAATAAGTCATCAATGCGGTAACGAAAATACCGATTCATGATAATCGACTTTGTTCAATTCTCGATAATCGATACACAATCTCATTGTACCATCTTTTTTCTTCATGAACAATACCGAGCTCCCCACGGTGAGATACTTGGTAAATGTGAAACCCTTGTCAAGCAATTCTGAAGTTGTATCTTCAACTCTTTCAATTCCACAATCGACATACAATAAGGAGTTTTCGATATCGGTTGCGTACTGGGTTGAATTTCAATAATGAATTCAATGTCTCGGTCAACCAAGGTACTAGGTAAATCTTCAAGAAAAATATTAGGAAATTTTTGTACTACAGGTATTGAATTGAGTACTGGGTCCACTTACTGAGTATCGACTACATAATAGATATACCCATAACAACCTTTTCTCAAAAGTCATTGGGCTAACATAGAGGATATTAAACATGGAGGGATAGAAACTCCAGTTCTATCAAAAACAAGTTCACGTTGGTTTGGTAATCAAAGAAAGACCTTTTTGGTCATACAATCAATAAAGACATGGTTGCCAGCTAGCCAATCCATTCCTAAGATTACATCAAAACTGTTGATGCGGAGTGGAATCAAATCCTCATATAAAATTTCACCTTTTAGGGATATAGCACATGACTTATAAACATACTAAGTGTAGAACTATGAGACGGCAAAGACACAGATAAAGCATATCCTAGGGAATCAGGAGTCGGTGTTAAATTGGGAGTAAAGTGTATAATAACAGAAGAATGAGTTGATCTAGAATCAAAAAGAATATAAACTGAATGTCCACATATAGAAAGTGTACCTTACACAACATTTTCCATAACATCAAGGTTTCCAGGTACCAAAGCAAAAGCTCTCCCTTGACTTCTCTGTTCTTTATTCTTTATTCTGGTTTTCTAGATTGATCCAGGGGTACTCATCAAGTTTGGACAATCGCTCACCCCATGACTAATCTGAAACACGCTTCGTCACTCAATGACACTATCCCCAATATGTATTTCCACATGTAACCTCTAGTGATAATAACGCCTTGGTTGGCTAAATTGGTTGAGCCACTAGGTCCCGTATTCGTCCTTTTTAATGGTGTAGAATTGGATCCTCCAGCTATTTCTCCCCAAAATCGCTTTTTTTGACCCATTCCACCAGAATGTGAGATATTGACTCCTTTCTCCACGATGTATGTTCAATCTACCACCTCCAAATAGGTTGGTAATTTCAAAACCTTGATCTTGCCTTTGATTTCTTCATCTAAGCATGCTTCGAATTTCCTCGCCTTTCAAGCCTCTATTGGAATAACGTACACTACAAATCGTGCAGTGATGTAAACTTACTTTCATACTCAGCTACTAACATTGTTCCTTGCTTTAAGTGTAAGAATTCTAGCACCTTTTGCTCTCATAGCGAGTTTAGAAAATACTTTTCATAAAAGACTTCTAGAAACCTTGCCCAAGTCGTAATCTCTTCTCTTTCCAAGTTAAGAAGCCACCACTCTTGGGTATTTTCTTTAGGGTGAAGGTAGCAAAAGGCACCTTCTGTATTTCAAGATGAGGCGTATACGGAAAATCTTTTTCATGTCCCTAATCCAAGCTTCTACCAACAATGGGTTTGAATCTCCTGCGAATGTTGAAGGTTTCAGGTCCTAAAATTGCTTTATTGTACTAGGTCGTTCTTGATTTTCTAATATGCCATTGGTTACGTTATTTTGCAAGACTTGCAAGAAGCTAACAACAGTTCTTTTTACTATTCTTTCTACTGATTCGGCTCCAACAGACGTTGATCCAGTATCATTTCAATCATTAGCCATAACTACAGAATAAAAATTTTAATGAACCAAGCCCACAATTCCTATTCGTTCATACTAATGCCTCGTTTGGGAACCCTTCTTTTTAGCCAAAAAGTCAAAAAGTTACTAAATTAGCTAAAAAGCCAACAGCCCATACCAAAAAGTCAAAAAAAAAAATTTCTCTCTACTTTTTGCACATTTTTTCGTAAAAAGTCAAAAAGTCATCCCAAACATACTAGTTTTTTTTAACTCATATTTTAGCCAAATAGCCAAAAAATTACTAGCCTATTCCCAAACGAGGCCTAATTATAATCATTACACTTAATTCACACAAAATAGAATGCACACATTATTCACAGAAATGTCCCCTCAACTTTTCTTTGCTTTTGGCAAAGTAGTGATTGAAGGAGGACAAAACATATCCTCTCAATTGTTCTTTGCCACTAACAGAGTAGTGATTGAAGAGGGACAGACATGACAATTATTACACAAGGAGAATCCTTACAAAATACTCCTTTATTTATTTAAGTAATTGTGTGTGTGTCCTATGCTCCAATGCATTTTTTTTAATTTAGAAAACTATTGCTCGATACCACTTTTGTCACGACCCAAACCCGGTATCGAGGCTAGCCATCATAGCGGGGAAAAAGCATAAGCCAATACCAAAAAAGTATTAGATAAAAAACACAGCGAAATAAAATAAAAGGGTACCCAAATATTTATATAATAAAAAATATGCCTTGGAGCTTTTATTTATTTACAATGCTAGCGCTAAAATTATGGTTACAAAGTGCCTGTGTCTACCCAAAGCCCTGGTCTAGCTACACCAACATATGGACAAAGGGACAAGCCCCACCTTAAGTTTCATCACTTGAAAATGGTTAACAATTATAAGTACATGACAAAATGAGAAATATTATACTGAGAGCATAAGGGTATAAAAATCGTTATGGATATT
The DNA here is from genome assembly GCA_025200525.1 of Camellia lanceoleosa. NCBI lineage: Eukaryota > Viridiplantae > Streptophyta > Magnoliopsida > Ericales > Theaceae > Camellia > Camellia lanceoleosa. The sequence continues at coordinate 50,196,756 of CM045765.1, forward strand.
TATTCAGGCTGAATAGAGAATCGTTTGGTACAAATAAACTATTAAAATAACAGAGTACATAATACGAAAATCATTTTGAATAACAAACATATAATAAAAATCATATAAACTAAATGATCATAACCACCGTACAGAATGGAGCAGAGGGTCAATGGATATTTAAGTCCCCTAGACATGGGACCTTCAAATGGCCAAATATGTAAGTCCCTAGGCATGGGACCTTCAAAGGAGTAGTGACAATAGAATAGAACAGAGGGTCAACAGATCCATGACAAATAGAGGGTCACAAAATGACTAATCAGAGGATACTAAAATTGACTAATCAGAGTGCTAATGATTATTTAAGTCCTCTACAACCTAGGGCTTCCATGGTGGTACTTACAAAACAGTTATTCAAAAATAAAATTAATCAACAGAATTTTTCATGAGTTTCTCCTTTTAAGTAAATAGGGTTCTTTTAATAAATAACATACTTTAAAAACTAATATAATTTGCAAAATAGATTTTACAAAAACAATTTATGGTAACTCAAAATATAATAAAACTCACCTCAAATTTGATTCTTTACTTTCACTTCTGATTCCGACTCACTATTTCATATACACCTCGTTTGTTTTGTTTTTTGTTTTTTATTTTTTTTCCTCTGATTTTACTACTATAAAAACTCACCTATTTATAGGTGTTAAAGCCCTCATTATTCACCACTATTCCACCATGTGGTTTACCATGTTTCCCAAACAATTAGCACACCACATGGCACACCACACATCCCATATGGTTTTGCAAGCTTGAAGCAAAAATTTGCACAATTTCTCCATATTTCTACTATGGCCCCAAAAAAATGATATAATTTATTTATTTATTTATTTATTTTATTTTTCAAAGATTAAGTTAATATATTTTGGGGTGCCATATGCAGTGGTAGAGAAGAAGAAAAAATATGAAGAGGCGGATGAGGGAAGGAAAGATGGCGATGGTGACGCAACAGGAAGGTTTTGCGGCAAAAAAGGGGACAGCGAAGGAAAAGAGTCACAACGGGGAAGGGGTTTTGCAACCAAGAATGGTAGTGGCGGTGGTGGAGACTAGGTTAGAGTTTTGCAAGCAAAGAAGAAAAGGAAGAGACGATAGCGACAGATAAGAGTAGAGAAAGGAAGATCAAGGAAGAGGGAGAAGAGGGGACGACGACGATTGAATGACCAAAGTGAAACAATTGTTAGAGATAGGTTAGGATTTTGGACTTTCTGATAATTTAATTTATAAATATAATAATATATATATATATATATTCAAAAATTGTGGTGTTTAATCAAATGTGGGGTGCTGTGCATTTAGAGCCACCCCGCATTCTAACAACCACTAACAAAAGAATCCCCATACTGGAAGACAAACTATCAATATTTACCTTTTTGTGAGAATTGACCCTTGACGTCTATACAGGTGGCTAACTAAGCACCAAACACGAATTGAAGCAGTCAACTATTTGAAAATAATAGATGAAATATCACAATTTTTTTTAAAATTAAAATTAATTAAATCTTATTTGGGTCAATTATGTCATAAACAAATTAACGAATTAGCTATATTTTTCCTTGAAATGGATATAATAGACAAGGTAGCTTATACAAACTTAATTAGTAATTTCATATTTAAAAATGCAATAAAAAAAATTAACTAATGTAGTTGGTTCCACTTTTATCTGTTATTATAACTTTAGATTTTCATTTTTTCTTTTGGTTGTAAACTGGATTTACTATTGGGTATACCTCCTTATTGGAGTGTGGGACCTAATTGGTTTTGGAAAAAGAGTTCAATTTGGTTTAGTATTAATTATAATATATTTTTATATATTATATTTAATTTGAGGAAACCCAATCTAATTTGGAAATAGCTAGGGTTTTGATAAAACAAACCCTAAAATTAACAATATATAAATATTGTTTTGCCTTTCTCGGTATATAAGAAGCAGTAGCGTTTTTTGATCAAATTGATTGGTGAGAGTGCTTGGTAATTTTGTTGGGCTTCAATTGGTATTGATTGTTGCCCTGTTTGACTTGGTCAATCCAAGAATTGGTGCCATCAAATTCAAGAATTTGTCTTTTGCTTTGCAACTCTGTTTTGGTTCTGCTTTGAAGGTCTACATTGAAGGTTTTGATTTGGGTCTTTTACAATTCTGGTTCTGAAGATTTTGGTTCATCTATTTGGTGATGTCTTTCCTCTTGTTTATTTGTGATTATTTGGAATTCACCTAAGGGTGGTTTTGTGAAACCATTAGTGTCTCGTTTGTAATTGTTTGGAACTTATTTGGTTGATAGTGGAATCGGATTTTGATCCCGTAGACGTACCTCACATTGAGGGAACCACGTAAAAATTCTTGTGTTGCTTTTGATTTAATTTTTCTGCATTAGTTTTTATTCCCATTGATTGATTTACTTGTGAGAATCACATATTTTCCCTAACAACTGGTATCAGAGTTTACGGTTTATTTGGGTTTAATTATTTGTGTAAATCAATGGAGGGGAATGTGGGTCGTATGTCTAGCTTCAATGGAAGCAATTGGGTAACTTGGAAAACTAAAATGGATGACCTATTATTTTGTAAAGATTTGTATGGACCCATTGAGGATGATAGTGGCAAGCCCGAGAATATGAAAGATGATGAATGGAATAGGCTTAATCGAAAAGCCGTTGGTGTTATCCATCAATGGATTGATGATAGTGTGTTTCATCATGTTGCTACTGAAACTTCAGCACATGATTTATAAAAAAAAATTAGAGGGCCTTTATGATAGGAAATCAGCCACAAATAAAGTTTTTCTATTTCGTAGTTGGTTAATTTAAAATAAAAAGAGGGCAGCCCTATTCCGGAACATTTGAATGAAATAAAGAGTATTGTTAACCAACTTGCTTCTATGAAAATTGTTTTTGATGATGAGTTGCAGGTTTTGATGCTACTTAGTTCTTTGCCCGAAAGTTGGAAGACTTTGGTTGTGACGGTTAGTAATTCGGCGCCCGATGGAGTTGTCACAATGGACCAAGTCACTAGTAGCCTGTTGAATGAAGAAACCAGAAGAAAATCAGTGGGTTCCTCTCATTCAGAAGCATTTGTTGTGAGAGGCTGAAGCAAAACAAGGGGGAGGAGTAAGACTCCTCATGATCGTGATCAAAGTTGTGACAAATCAAAAGATGGTTCTTTTTCAAAGAAAGACATTGAGTGCTATTATTTCCATGAGAAAGGGCACATGAAGCGGGAATGCCGAAAGCTCAAGAACAAAGAGAAAATGCGTAACTAAAGTGTGGATAAGAAGCAAGAAGACACAACGGCAGTTACTACCGATGATCTCATGGTCGTTTGTGAGGATGATTGTATCAATTTTGTGGGCCAAGAGAGCAATTGGGTGATTAATTCCAGTGCTTCTTTTCATGTGACTTCTCGAGTTGATTTCTTCACTACCTACACCGAAGGAGATTATGGTTCTATTCGAATGGGTAATGAAGGTTTGTCCAAGATTATTGGTATGGGTGATGTTTGCTTGGAAACAAATTTGGCCTGCAAGTTGTTGCTTAAAGATGTGAGGCATGTTCCCGACATTCGCCTCAATTTGATCTCTACTGGAAAGCTAAATGATGAAGGCTTCAACAACAAATTTGGTGATAGAATATGGAAGCTCACAAAGGGTTCTTTGGTGGTGGCTAAGTGCAAGAAGACTCATACACTTTATTCGATGCAAGGAAAAATTTGTAAAGGTATTGTCAATGCACTTGAAGATGATATTTCTACCGAATTGTGGCACAAGCGGCTTGGCCATATGAGTGAAAAGGGGCTGCAAGTTTTGTTCAAGAAAGAGCTTCTACCCGGTTTGAAAGGTACACATCTTAAAACTTGTGTTTCATTGTTTGGCACGTAAACAACATAGAGTTTCTTTTCATAAAAATGTTGCTTCTAGAAAAAAAAAATGTTTTGGAGTTGATTCATTCAGATGTTTGTGGTCCTTTAAAAGTTAGAACACATGGTGGTACACTTTATTTTATTACTTTCATTGATGATTATTTAAGGAAAGTTTGGGCTTTTCTACTAAAAACTAAATATCAAGTTCTAGAAGTATTTAAGCATTTTCAGGCCATGGTTGAAAGAGAAACAGGGCAGAAATTGAAGTGCATCCGATCAGACAATGGTGGTGAATACACTGGACCATTTGATGAGTATTGTCGCAGCCAAGGTATTCGGCACCAAAAGACAATTAAGAAGACTCCTCAACAAAATGGCGTTGCCAAGAGGATGAACCACACCATTGTGGAAAGAACAAGGTGTTTGCTTTCACAAGCTAAATTGCCAAGATCCTTTTGGGGTGAGGCAATGAGTACAGCGGTTGACGTGATCAATTTATCTCCTTGCTATCCTTTGAATAGTGATGTTCCTGAAAGAGTTTGGACTGGCAAAGATGTGTCTTATGAGCACTTGAGAGTGTTTGGTTGCCGAGCTTTTGTTCACATTCCAAAGGATGAGAGGTCTAAGCTTGATAGTAAGTCAAGACAATGTATTTTTCTTGACTATGGGCGTGATGAATTTGGGTATAGATTGTGGGATCCGGTCGACAAGAAAGTCATTCGAAGTCGTGATGTTGTGTTTCTTGAAGACCAAACAATTGAAGACTTTGGCAAAGGTGATCAACCGGAGCCAAAAACTAGTGATCTCATTGATATGTATCCATCTCCTTCATCTTCAGTTGATGTTGAAAATGGGGGAGATGTGCAGCCACCTATTGAAGAAGTGGAGGATGATGCTAATCCTAATGAAGTTAAGCCAAAAATTGAGGAAGAGCATCCAACTCAAGAACCACCACCACAACTTGAGTTAAGAAAATCTACAAGGGACCGACAACCTTCAAGAAAGTATCCTCCCAATGAATTTGTGTTGATTTGCGATCAAGGGGAGCCGGAGAGCTACCAAGAAGCAATTGAACATGCAAAAAAAGATGATTGGAAAAAGGCCATGGAAGAGGAGATGAATTCCTTGCTTGAAAACCAGACTTATGATTTAGTGAAGTTGCCTAAAGGGAGGAAAATTCTGAAAAATAAGTGGGTTTTCAAATTGAAGAATGATAGGAAGAATCTGAGGTACAAAGCACGTCTTGTTGTGAAAGGCTTTGGGCAAAAGAAAGGTATTGACTTTGACGAGATTTTCTCACCGATTGTAAAGATATCTTCTATTCGGGTTGTACTTGGCATGGCTGCAAGTATAAACCTTGAAGTTGAGCAACTTGATGTGAAGACCGCATTTCTTCATGGTGATCTTGAAGAAGAAATTTACATGGAGCAATCGGAAGGTTTTGTAGAGAAAGGGAAAGAGAAATTTGTTTGCAAATTGAAGAAAAGTTTGTATGGCCTCAAGCAAGCTCCATGGCAATGGTACAAAAAATTTGACTCTTTCATGATGAATAATGGTTTTTCTAAAACCACTTCGGACCATTGTATGTTTGTGAAAAATTTTCCGGATGGCAAATTTATTATTCTTTTGCTTTATGTTGATGACATGTTAATTGTGGGTCAAGATTCTACCATGATTAACAGGTTGAAATTGGAGTTGAGCAAGTCTTTTGCTATGAAAGATTTGGGACCGGCAAAGCAAATATTTGGTATGAAAATTGTTCGTGATCGCAAAAAGGGGCTGATTTGGTTGTCTCACGAGAGCTACATTGAGAAAGTTCTTGAGAGGTTCAACATGGATAAAGCAAAGCCGGTTGGTTGTCCACTTGCGGGTCACTTCAAACTTAGTTCGAATCAATGTCCTACAAGTGAGAAAGACAAAGAAGAGATGTTGAAAGTTCCTTATGCTTCAGCAGTTGGTTCATTGATGTACGCCATGGTTTGTACAAGGCCAGATATTGCTCACATAGTTAGTGTGGTGAGTCGTTTTCTCTCTAATCCGAGTAAAGAACATTGGGCAACGGAAAAATGGATTCTAAAGTATCTTTGAGGGACTTCGAAGGTGTGTTTGTGTTTTGGGGATGGTAAGTCGATGCTTGATGGGTTCACAGATTCTGACATGGCTGGTGATGTTGATTCTAGAAAATCTACTTCGAGGTATTTGATGACTTTTGCAAGGGAAGCTGTGGCATGGCAATCTAAATTACAAAAATGTGTTGCTCTCTCAACCATCGGGTTGAATTTATTGCCATTACAGAAGCTTGCAAAGAAGAGTTATGGTTGAAGAAATTTTTGCAAGAGTTGGGTTTGAAGAAAAAAAGTATGTGCTTTATTGTTATTGTCAAAGTGCTATTTACTTGAGTAAAAATTCTACCTTTCATTCGAGATCGAAACACATTGATGTGAGATACCATTGGATTCATGATGTGTTAGACTCGAAATTGTTACAACTCGAAAAGGTTCATACAGATGATAATATCTCGGATATGTTGACAAAGACTTTGCGAGGACAAACATTTAAAGTGTCGAACTTTGGAGTATGGTTGATGTCTACACCTAAGTCGGTAGGGGGAGAATTGTTGGGTATACCTCCTTATTGGAGTGTGGGGCCCAATTGGTTTTGAAAAAAGAGTTTAATTTGGTTTAGTATTAATTATAATATATTTTTATATATTATATTTAATTTGAGGAAACCCAATCTAATTTGGAAATAGCTAGGGTTTTGATAAAACAAACCCTAAAATTAACAATATATAAATATTGTTTTGCCTTTCTCGGTATATAAGAAGCAGCAGCATTTTTTGATCAAATTGATTGGTGAGAGTGCTTGGTAATTTGTTGGGCTTCAATTGGTATTGATTGTTGCCCTGTTTGACTTGGTCAATCCAAGAATTGGTGCCATCAAATTCAAGAATTTGTCATTTGCTTTGCAACTCTGTTTCGGTTTTGCTTTGAAGGTCTACATTGAAGGTTTTGATTTGGGTCATTATTTTGGGTTTTTTACAATTCTGGTTCTGAAGATTTTGGTTCATCTATTTGGTGAGGTATTTCCTCTTGTTTATTTGTGATTAGTTGGAATTCACCTAAGGGTGGTTTTGTGAGACCATTAGTGTCTCGTTTGTAATCGTTTGGAACTTATTTGGTTGATAATGGAATCGGATTTCGATCCCGTGAACGTACCTCACATTGAGGGAACCACGTAAAAATTCTTGTGTTGCTTTTGATTTAATTTTTCCGCATTAATTTTTATTCCCATTGATTGATTTACTTGTGGGAATCACATATTTTCCCTAACATTTACTTGGTTATAAAGCGACAAAATCATATTTTCATCTTTTAGAATTTTTGTAATAAATTTTTTCATATCTTGGTATATAACTAAATTTTATTAAATAATTTTAATAATTATATATATATAAGCAAACTTTGTTTGAGTGTTACAAATTAAAAAATTATAAGCATTTAATTATTTAATCAAAAAAAAGTTCACCTTGAGCCTCAAACAACTTTGGGCCACCCTAAAACCATTATTTTATATCACAAAAAATTCCTAACCGAAAAGGGGCCCGTGCATATATAGCCATATTTGAACGAAAGAATCAAATAAATACGATTGTAATGCAATGTATTGTTTATGTTGAAATAATTAGTGTATAAATCATTGGACTAGAAATGATATATATCTCATATTTATTTTATCATCATTGGATTAGATGTCTTAAAATAGGGATTGGATTGTCTCTAGTTGGGCAGCTCAATTGGACCGTATAGTTCGGGCCATTTATTACCCATTTCGGGTGTGTATCGATGATACAAACCATTGAATATATAGAACTAATCGAATACTTTATCCATGCAAAAAATCGCATCGATCAGATATCGATAGCCACTTGATCTGTTCACATTTCTATCAATGATTTTTTTAAAAAATTATATTTACCGTTGATAGAAATGCTAACTGATCAAGTAGCTATCGATATCCGATCAATGTGATTCTTTTTCAAGAATGAAGTACTCGACGAGTTTTACCTATTGAACGATTCAAATCATTAATTTGGACTCTATGGTGGGCCATGGAAGCCCAACAACATGGCCCAATCCGATTAGGACCGGAGACAAATGCAGGCCCTTAAAATAACTATTCTAGTGAATCCATGTTTGGTTGCAAAATTATGAGGTAGAATAATTGCTCAAGAGAACATGTTTTTTTAAATTGTTTACTATGCAACGACAATGCTAAATTGACATTTTTATTTTATTTTATTTTTTGACTCGGGCTAGGGACATGTTTCTATTATTATTTTGCTAATACAAAAGGAGAAAAAAAAATGTGAAAGAATACTATTATATATCTTGAGATTAATTTACATATTAAAAAAAATCATGTTTAAAAATATATATATTACACATGTTTTGCAAAATATAATCCACTTCAAAACTTATAATAATAATAAAAAATAATAATTTAATATATCATACTTAAATGATCAATCTATTCACAACATAAACTAAAAATCGAAGACAAAAATAAATAAGAAAAAATATATTATATACATGGGCTAATTTCATTTTTTAAATAATTACACTGAGAAATGGATTAGTTCGGCGATTTCTATCTTACACCCCTTTAAGATTAAGTAATTCCAAATATGAAGAACTATATATAGTCTGACTTTGACTTTTCTAATTAAACAAAAAAAAAAAATTTAATTGTACATTTTGAAAATAATTTTATAAATTTAAAAATCCAAAACTCATTCGGTTTTTATATTCTGATATAATTTTTAACTTTTTTTGGTTTTGGAGTTTTCAATCTATATTTTATTATTTTAAATGAACTTTTTAAATATTTTAATCAATATTTTTTAATTTTTAGATTCACTGAATTTAAATACACTTAAAAATTACAACATTTATGAATAAAATCTTTTAAAAAATTACTAAATGCTAACAAATACAAATATATATTTATATAGACACACAAAAGTTTAGTAGATGAGTCACTGCCCCTAATACAAAAAAAAAATTATAAATTATGGAAAATGCCTCAGAGCTCGAATCTCTGAGGCTCGAAATGGCTCGAATTTTTTTTTCTCGTTTTTGTGCGTTTTCCATGGCTGAAACAGAGGAGAAAGAAGAGGGAAGAGGAGGGAGAGGAGAGGAGGAGAAAGAGAGAAAGGGAGGGGAAGAGGTCGTCGCAGAGGAGCCTGTCACCCCTGCCGCCGCTTGCCGCCTCGGCTGGCCGCCGTCGCCGCCGTCAGCCTCGCCTCCTCGCCGATCGTCGCACCACCGCCACCGCCACCGCCACCGCCTCGCCCCGCCTCCCCTCCAGCAGATTTATGGCCCCCTCCCCTCCCCTCCCTCCTTCTCCCCCGCCCTCCTCCTCCTCCCCTCTCTTCTTCTCCTTTCTTCTTCTTCTTCTTCTTCTTCTTCAAAAAAAAAAAATTACAGACTCGACACCAAAACGACGTCGTTTTGGTGTCGAGCCTGTATTCGAGCCGTATTTCTCGAGCTCTGTAGCGGTGCCGATAAATTATTAACTGATTCAAGAATGTCACGTGGGATACTCTTCACTAAATATAAATTATCATACCTTCTCATATTTATTAATCACTCAATACAAAATCATGAATCTCATCTCTTTTACCTATTACAATGCTATTGAAACACCACCTAACGATTCTTCAAGACCTACCAATAACTTCGGAAAAAACGGGAGAGCTCGAAAAAAAAGAGCCCGAATCCCCCTAATTGCCAAAAATGACAAACTATTTTTTTTTTTTGTTTTCTGTTTGTTTTTTTTTTTTTTTTTTTACTTGAAAGGAAAAAATGGGAGATTCGGGAGACTCCTATTCGGGGGTGAATCACTGCCCAATAACTTCTCCCCAATACAAGCGGTGAGAGCTTTGAAGAGTTGAGGTGATGTGTTGTCAGCTATATCTTATCAAAAGTCAGAAAATCTCACTTCTAATTGTATCGAGGCCTCTCTTAGAAAATGTCGAAAAACAAAAAAAAAAAAAAAAAAAAAAAGTCCATTTATTGATTTATTGGCAAATTTAGATCACATATTTCTCTACATTTTACACGCCTTTCCATGAAAAAGCTATTTTTTTTGCACTTCACAAAACAACTTAGAGAAGTGGATTCTGAGTTGGTATGCTTTCAAAAGTGATTTTGGGTTGTCCGTAAACCAAACAAGTTCACTGAAACCAAATGAAGGAGTTTTTTTAGGTGTGCAACTCACAAATGGTGTAAGTGGGTTGCACACCATGTGCCACTCACATAAAAGGTGTAAGTATATGGTGTAAGTGTAAGGTGTAAGTGTAAGTGGAAGGTATAAATGAAATGTATAAGTTGCACACCATGTGCCACTTACACAAAAGGTGTAAGTGCAAGGTAAAATAGGTGTAAGTGTAAGGTGTAAGTGAACACAAAAAGGTATAAGGTGTAAGTTGCACACTATAGCATTACCCCCAAATGAAATGAAAAGATTTGTTTAGTTGTGTATTTTGAAAAAGGGTTTGGTTATGGTGTGCAACTTACACCTTACACCTTATTCTTTACACTTACACCTTATACTTACACCTTTTATACCTTACACCTTTTGTGTAAGTGGCACATGGTGTGCAACTCACTTACACCTTACACCTTACACTTACACTTACACTTACACCTTACACTTACACCTTTTGTGTAAGTGGCACATGGTGTACAACCCACTTACACCTTTTGTGGGTTGCACACCTGAGAAAACTCCTTTGAAAAATTATTTTATAAATCTAAAAATTTAAAACTTGTTTGATTTTGAATTTTTAAAACTAATTTTTGAGTTGGTATGTTTTCAAAAGTGATTTTGAGTTGTCCGTAAACCAAACAAGTTGACTGAAACCAAATGAAATGAAAAAATTTGTTTGTTTGTGTATTTTGAAAAATTATTTTATAAATCTAAAAATTCAAAACTTGTTTGATTTTGAATTTTCAAAACTAATTTTTTAGTTTTTGGTTTTTCATATTTTGTTATCTTTAGTGAATTTTTTTTTTTATTGTTCTAGTCATTTATTTTTTTATTTTTTATTTTATACTTTTTAGATGTACTTTAATCTAAATATGGTTTTTAGATGTATCTAATCTAAATGTACTTTCTTTGTAATGAACTTTTTAAATATTTTAATCAATATTTTTCAGTTTTTAGATTTACTTAATCTAAATACACTTAAAACGTATAAAATTTATGATTTTTTTTAAAATCACTAAATACTAACAAGTATATAAAAACATATTCAAAATTTTAATACATTTTTTATTTATTAAATTTTTTAAGGATTTCTTCTCCTTTTTTTATATATTTATTACATTTTATGTATATCTAGATTAGATGTATCTAAAAAATAAAAATAAAAATTGGCCAATATATATTATAAATAAATATACAAATTAAAAACTCTTTTTTTTTTTAAATAAAATACTTTAAAACCAAATAAAGCATTAAAAATTATTTACTCATTCCACATTGGTCGTCCAAATTTAAATTTAACAAAAAAAATTGCTATTTTCAAAAATATTTTTTTATTAATTCAAAATACAAATTCATTTAGTTTTGAATTTTTATATGAACTGACAAATAACTTATTTACAAAATTTCATCCAAAAAAATTCGATTAACTTGAAAATATGATGTACCGCATATTTCAACATAGATATTGGTTCAACTAATTTAACTTCGGCAATAGAGATAATTTGATTTGAAATAGTTTTTAGAATAGAGATAAATTTGAAATAGTTTTGAAAACAGAGATAAATGTGAAATTGATTTGAAATAGTTTTGGGTATAGAGATAAATTTAGAATAATTTTGAAAAAAATTCTAAACAAATGAACTTTCAATGTTGGGCTCTTAAAAATTATTTCTAAAATTCAAACCAAACAGGGCTATAATTCTGTTAGATTTCATAGTGAATCCCATGCCTCTATTCCCGAAACAAGCACCGATCAAGTGGAGTAGAGCACACTATCACGCCTCGAGAATTTATGTGACACAAGACACAACGTTTGAAGTTTATGGAAGGCTCTGAAAGGTTTTGAAAGGTGTAAGAACATGCCAAAGTATGCTGGAGGACTCTAAAATGTGGTAAAAGGGTCCGGAGTGCCCTAGAAGATTTTGAAACACGGTAGAAGAACCTTGAAAGATTTAGAGGAGTCTGGAACATCCTAGAATATTGTAGAGAAGCCTATCATATACTACTCTAGCGTAGAAAATTTTAGAATGTAGAAGAAGGGTAGTTATCCTAAATATCTCTATGCAATGCTCTAGAAGAGAGTTTATAGCCCTTGGATCAAAATAATCCTAGTCATCCATATCTAGAGTGAGAACTAGAGATAGTGCCAAGAGTGAATACTTGTGAGGGTGAGAGCCTTGTAAAGCTTTGTACATTACTATACTTGTATAGTGGATACATTCTTTCACTTAGACTTTGTGTGCAAGTTAGTGTAGTTGAGTGAGAAAGGCTAACTTAGGTGCAACTAGGTGGGTTGATAAGTATCTATGGTCACACGGTTGGTGTAATGACCCAGAACTGTAGGACGTAATTACCGGTACCTAATTATGTGTTTATATGATTTAATTGAAGAATATCTGTTTGAATTGGGGAAAATATCTGTTGAAATGACAACTTTGGGACTGAAATCGATGACCGTAATGTAATTGTAAAATGAAATTGAACATGTCTATGTGCTACCGAGAATATTTAGAACCATTCGAAACGATAAATTGAGAACTGGCTTCTGTCTGATTCGTAAAGCCTTGTTTGGCTAAAGATTTTGCCTTAAATGATTATTATGATATATGGCTTAAGAGATAGGGATGTTTGACCATTTGACTCAAGAGCTACAAGAGAAAAATCTAGAGAAAGAGAGAGAGGAGGAGAGAATTCGGGAAAAGGGGGAAAAAGAAGAGAAAGGAAGAGGAACTCAAGCTTAGTCTCTCTAATCTAGCAATCAAGGTAAGAAATTCTTGACATAGATTGTTAATACTTGCATGATGTACTCAAGATCATGGTTTTGAAAGAGAAGTTATGTTGAATTTGAGCCTATATGTTATGAATCAAGTTTATTTGGCATGTTTTGAGGTAGAACCTCCATGGATGTTAAGAAATGAAGCTTTTGTGAGCATGTTTTATGGTTTTTCATCTTATATCAAGGTTTGATCTTGTATATGAGGCATTTGGGTTTTGTTAGGAGTTGTGAAGCTTAATTCAAGTTATTATCAAGTGTTTGGGGCTTTGATGTTCATGTATTTGAAGTTGATTTTGGCAAAAGGGAGACCCACGGTTTAACAGGAAATGGACTGGTTTTTCACCCAAAAGTTTCACAGTCCGCTCGAGCGGGGGTTTGGCCGCTCGAGCGGAGATTTCGCACATCCAGTATTTTCTTGCATTTCGATCCTCGGCGGGTTTTAGCTTCGGCGGGACTATTTCGAGAAAGTTTGGGAAGTTGTTTTATATGATTTCTAGCATGTTAATGGCATCTTTTAGCATCTTATGAGCATGAGTGAACATAAAGAAGATTGATTTGACCATGAAAAGAATATGATAGTATGTGAAAGAAGAAAGGAAATGGCATGAATTATGTATATTGATGTTGAATGATGAGAATGTGTCATATGTGGATGTTGCAGGACAAGACGGAAAGACCGTAATCGGTAGGTGAAACCATTGTAAGTAACATTTTCGTAAAGATATGTTATTATGAATTATGTTCAATGATAAATGTTATGATATGTTTAAATGATAATGTTTTACGTGAATGAATGTCTTGATTATGAATCTAGTATGGTGTCCATAGATAGTTTTAGTTGTGGGGGACGACATAGACGTGTAGGCCCATGCGCTTGAGTCATGGGGGACGGCACAGATATGTAGGCCCATGACCGCTTTTTTTAGATCTCGGTATATGTTTAATCGGTGTCCGGACCGTTACTCTAGTCGTTGTCGACACATGTTATGATACGTTATGTTATGATCTATGGAGTACGCCATTACGTATGTTCTATATGACCGATGACTGACTATGTTTATAAATGTTTTATTACGGTTTTATATAAAATGTTGGACTTCATTCACTAACCCCTTTACGTTACTGTTACTTGCTGGGCTTTAGCTCATCCCCGTATATATGTATTTATAGGTGAGCAAATGAAGTCAAGCCTAAGCGGAGTTCAAGCCGAGTACCGTTTTGTAAGCCAACCAGAGTTTTGGATGCCTCAGAGCTGGGGCTAGGCCTGGAAGGCCGTTTTGCGGAGTTTTGTCTTTTGTTTTTGTACATGTATTTAGGTGCTACACAAGATCTTTTGTCGCTGGTTTTGTAACTGAATGTGGGTAATTAACCTTATTTTTGGCATGTATATAAATGTTCATATTATGCACAGCTCTTGGACTATTAGTTTCTTTTTCGCTTCCGCGAGCCCCTTTTATTCATGTTTTGCACAGTAAGGCCGGAGGTAATCTACGAATTACTGGCCGGTCACGTTACCGAACTTCTAGGGGCGGGTTCGGGGCGTGACAGAGTGGTATCAGAGCGCACGAGTTAATTTATCACACACGTGTCCATTGAGCTGTTAGGTGCATTAGAAAAGATATAGAGCATAGCATGAGCATATGTGCATGTGTGTGTGTGTTTTATGAATATGAGGACCAAGAAGTATGAATGGTGAGATAGTAAGGGAAACAGTATATGGAAAATGAAATGTGCTATTGTTATGGGTTCTATAGACAAATGGAGGAGACTAGTGCAAGGAATGTAAATGAAACTGAAGCATCTGATGCTAGACTAGATCGATTGGAAAGAATGGTAGAGGCTCTAACTGGGATGGTAAGACAACAACAGGAACAAAACCAACCACAGCCAAGACAGCCATTTCCGCCTCCTCCACCGCCACCTGTCCATGTGGAACTAATGACTAATGATGATATTATCAGTTTGACACAGAAGTATAAGAAATTGAAACCGCCTGAATTTGCAGGAGGCATTGAACCTTTAAAAGCAGAAGCATGGGTGTTAGAAACAGAGAAAATTTTTGAAGTATTTCCATGTAATGATGTTTACAAAGTGTTGTTAGCAACCTTTACTCTGACAGAAGAAGCTAGACGATGGTGGATGTTGGTACGGGATCAGAACAGGGATTTGACATGGGATCGATTTAAAGAGATATTTTACGAAAAGTATTTCCCACAATGCATGAGAGACAGGAAAATATCTGAATTTGAACAGTTCAAACAAGGCACAATGTCAGTAGCAGAGTATGAAGCGAAATTTACTGAGTTAGCCCGCTATGCCCCACATATGGTTGACACAGAATATAAAAAGGCAAGAAAATTCGAGGGTGGCCTACATGTAGAGGTACTTGACAGGGTGAACGTGTTGAAATTAGAAAAGTATGTTGATGTTCTGGATAGAGCCTTGATGGCTGAAACGAATATTGCAGCTTTGAAGACATCTAAAGTAACTACCATGCCTGAAGGAGAAAATAAGAAATTCAAGAAACAGAAAATAGAAATAGTTAGTGAATCGGTGGGCTCCGTGAACGATAAATCAAACTTAATTGTTAATGATACTACCACAAAGGGAGGTGTGCCTACTTGCAAAGAATGTGGAAAGCAGCATTGGGGCGTATGTCGCCGTGGAACGGGAGTTTGTTATAGATGTGGACAGAAAGGACACATTGCCAAAGCTTGCCCACAAATTTATCCCAGAAATGAGAGATCCTTTGCTAGTGGAACCAATTCAACAGTGACACCGCAGACGATTGCAACATCTGCTTCCGAGGGTCCTACCTTGAGACAAGCAAGAGTTTTCACCTTAGTTTCTGATAAGACACAGGATACCGGCAAAGCAAAGACAGGTACAATTTTAATTTCTATTAGAACCGTTACCTATGCAATGGCACATACTGAATATAGAACTATGTTGAATTTGACATGACACAATTGACTATGACTGATGGAACAAATTCCTTTGCTATTACTTTTGCTATGGACTGTTATATTTATATCACTATCTTGGAATTGAATGCTATAGAATTATTCTGTTAAGTTGAATAACTGAATAGAACTGTTGAATTGTCCTTCTCATATGATGAACTTCTGAGAATTATAGAATGCTCCGGAATGAATGATGACATGTGATTATGAGTTATGATTGAAATTCTGCCAAGATAGTAAAGTTTGGAGGACCAAACTTCTTAAGGTGGGGAGAATGTAATGACCCGGAACTGTAGGACGTAATTACCGGTACCTAATTATGTGTTTATATGATTTAATTGAAGAATATCTGTTTGAATTGGGGAAAATATCTGTTGAAATGACAACTTTGGGACTGAAATCGATGACCGTAACGAATTCAGAAAATGAAATTGAACATGTCTATGTGCTACCGAGAATATTTAGAACCATTCGAAACGATAAATTGAGAACTGGCTTCTGTCTGATTCGTAAAGCCTTGTTTGGCTAAAGATTTTGCCTTAAATGATTATTATGATATATGGCTTAAGAGATAGGGATGTTTGACCATTTGACTCAAGAGCTACAAGAGAAAAATCTAGAGAAAGAGAGAGGATGAGAGAATTCGGGAAAAGGGGGAAAGAAGAGAAAGGAAGAGGAACTCAAGCTTAGTCTCTCTAATCTAGCAATCAAGGTAAGAAATTCTTGACATAGATTGTTAATACTTGCATGATGTACTCAAGATCATGGTTTTGAAAGAGAAGTTATGTTGAATTTGAGCCTATATGTTATGAATCAAGTTTATTTGGCATGTTTTGAGGTAGAACCTCCATGGATGTTAAGAAATGAAGCTTTTGTGAGCATGTTTTATGGTTTTTCATCTTATATCAAGGTTTGATCTTGTATATGAGGCATTTGGGTTTTGTTAGGAGTTGTGAAGCTTAATTCAAGTTATTATCAAGTGTTTGGGGCTTTGATGTTCATGTATTTGAAGTTGATTTTGGCAAAAGGAGACCCACGGTTTAACAGAAATGGTGTTTTTCACCCAAAATTTTCCTGATCCGCTCGGCGGGTTTGGCGCTCGAGCGAGATTTCAGACATCCAGTTTTTTCTTGCAGTTTTCGATCCTCGGCGGGTTTTGCTTCGGCCGAAGGACCTATTTCGAGAAAGTTTGGGAAGTTGTTTTATATGATTTCTAGCATGTTAATGGCATCTTTTAGCATCTTATGAGCATGAGTGAACATAAAGAAGATTGATTTGACCATGAAAAGAATATGATAGTATGTGAAAGAAGAAAGGAAATGGCATGAATTATGTATATTGATGTTGAATGATGAGAATGTGTCATATGTGGATGTTGCAGGACAAGACGGAAAGACCGTGTAATCGGTAGCGAGAAACCAGTAAGTAACATTTTCAGAAAGATATGTTATTATGAATTATGTTCAATGATAAATGTTATGATATGTTTAAATGATAATGTTTTACGTGAATGAATGTCTTGATTGCGAATCTAGTATGGTGTCCATAGATAGTTTTAGTTGTGGGGGACGACATAGACGTGTAGGCCCATGCGCTTGAGTCATGGGGGACGGCACGGATATGTAGGCCCATGACCAGTTTACGAGATCTCGGTATATGTTTAATCGGTGTCCGGGACCGGTTACTCTAGTCGTTCGTCGACACATGTTATGATACGTTATGTTATGATCTATGGAGTACGCCATTACGTATGTTCTATATGATGACTGATGACTGACTATGTTTATAAATGTTTTATTACGGTTTTATATAAAATGTTGGACTTCATTCACTAACCCCTTTACGTTACTGTTACTTGCTGGGCTTTAGCTCATCCCCGTATATATGTATTTATAGGTGAGCAGCCGGGAAGTCAAGCCTAGGCGGTTCAAGTTCAAATGCCGTTTTGTAAGCCAACCAGAGTTTTGGATGCCTCAGAGCTGGGGCTAGGCCTGGAAGGCCGTTTTGCGGAGTTTTGTCTTTTGTTTTTGTACATGTATTTAGGTGCTACACAAGATCTTTTGTCGCTAGTTTTGTAACTGAATGTGGGTAATTAACCTTATTTTTGGCATGTATATAAATGTTCATATTATGCACAGCTCTTGGACTATTAGTTTCTTTTTCGCTTCCGCGAGCCCCTTTTATTCATGTTTTGCAAGAAGGCGGAGGTAATCTCACGACCATCGGCGGTCACGTTACCGAACTTCTAGGGGCGGGTTCGGGGCGTGACAGTTGGTTTAGAAAAGCCAAGGCCGTGACAAAACTCTAAGAAAAGTAGGGCCTCTAAATTTAAACTAACCAAGACCAAAGTCACAAATGGTTTATCATTATCACTAACCTAATCATTATCACTCTGACCCATAGATTATCTATCTACCTATATATCTATACTATCTATCTATACTATATATTAAGCAAAATGAGGTTTTTAACCCCCAAGGCCTGTGAGAGCTCCAATATGCCAATCCTAATTTTTTGATTTTTTGATTTTTTTTTTAAAAAAAACAAACCTCCATCCATCATTTAATTTGAGCCTTTTTGAAAACCTAAACCCTATTTTGAAAATCTAAATCCTACTAACTTCGTTATTCAAATCTTAATTTTTAATTTTTTTTTTCCAAATAAAAAAAAAACTCCACTCATCATTTAATTTGAGTCTTTTCAAAAATCTAAACCCTACTTTGAAAATCCCTCTCCTATATATATCTCCCTCTTGCCTCACTATCTTCCATCCTATTACAAGCATCACTATTGCTACTATCTCTTCTGTTTCAAATTCAATCTCCATAGAGAAACACTCTCTCTCTCTCCCTCTCTCTCTCTCTCTAATCTACAATGGCCTAATTGAGCTCATTCAAGGCTTTGACAGTTTTCTTGATCATCGCTATCTTCTCTGTTATTGGGGGTTAAAAACCCCCTTTTGCTTAATATATAGTATAGATTGGATCGTCGCAAGACTTTGAAATGGCTCCAGCACCGTCTCTGTCAATGGACATTGGATTTGCTTACTCATTGCCGATATCTGTAGCTATCGTCTTCTCTTAGATTGTTATGTCTCTTCTCGCGCTCATGAAGCACTAGATCTCCGATTCTTAAAACAAAAATACATATATATGTGGAATTATTTGGGATTATTTGTTGGAGCGTGATGAAGGATTTTTTATTATTTTTTTTAGTTAGTTCCAGAGAAGAATGATATGAGAGTGATTATGTACATGTTTATGTTAAAAACATTATTTAATCACAAATTTGTTTTATATTTATTGGTTCATATGTAATATACATATATGGTTTGATTTGTTTGGTAGAGCATTTGTATATTTCTGTTATCATTTTTTACGCCATAGCAGCTTCTTTGTCCGTACCTCATTTTTTGGTTATTAATTTATAAAAAATATTATGCACCCACCCTTATCAATCTATAATTTATTCTGAATATGTATTTTTATATTAGGGAGTTTATGAATAAAATGAATTTAAATTATCAATATCTTTTTCTAAATAAATTCTAAGTTTACAAATCTAAATTTGTAATAATGTTGTTAATTTACCAAGTCACGTTGTCAAAAATCAATTCCGAACGGTATATCTAATTTAAATAATAAGATTTTCTATTTTTTAATTAAAAATAGAAAAGATAATTTTTTTAATACATTATTTAGAATGAGCAACATGGAAATGAAAATAGAGAACAAATTTTTATTTATTAATCTATGATTTTCTAATAGATTTCCTTTTTATTTTTCATGTTTTTGTCTCTGCTCCAATTTTTAATAATTAAATTACAAGAACCCCTGAATACTATTGAAATCGCACTACACCCCTTTTATCTTTTCAAATGTAAGTGATTATCACTGTTAAATGTAATGATTAAATTACTAAAATACCCTTATTTAGTTAGATCATTTTCTACTTAATTTAGCAGAGAATTGAATATAAACAAATGGAGAAAAGGTAAAAAATTAAAAAGATATATTAACATGAAAAAATAAAAAAAGATAAGTGTAACAACGCCCGACGGGGGGCCTCGCTACAGTTTGGACTCGATTTTGTTGCGGTTCTAAATCTCGAACCAAAGAGTCCAAATCCGGCAAATCGTTTTGAAGAAAAACAGATTTTTTGAAAGAAGTGCCAAACATGGACTGCTTTGCGGATAACGTAGTCGCCACCTAAATATTTTAAAATGGGAAATTTAGAAACCCCGACTGGCCGAAAGGCCACGTGTCCGTCATCACCAAAGTTGGTTCGGGAACTTGGGTACGATTGGGGAAGGTCACATCGTGAGCACCCTTCGCCGATCAAAGACCGGCCTCTACTAACCATGATATCTGTTTTTGAAAACTTTGTGCGTTCTTATTCCGATTATTAGCCTAGGTTACTATGTGATGCTCGCAGCAAACAAGTATAGACTGGGCCGTCTGAATTGGAAATAAACATCTCATGTTAGTTTGTGAAAGATGGTTTGCTACCCGCAGGTAGGCTTAAAATGCAGATTTTGCCACAATCTAGTGGGCTTAAAACAAACAGTCGATGAATTGTTCCAATTCAGATAACTCAACCTCCACCCACAGGCATTCAAGGCAGTTATATCACGTAAGCAGTTAGCCTCATGGTAAGCATGCTATCATGGCAACACTCACACGCATGCAAGGATGCTAAAGCATAACCACTTACCGAGTACTCCAAGCCAAAACAAAAGCTGATTAGAAATCATGCATGATCCTAAGTATACAGAAATGCCTAATGCAACACATGCAAAGATGCAAACTATAGCAGGCTCGGCTATTCTAGACATGGTATATGAAATGCTACAACTAACACGTATTCAATTTGGAATTGAAATACAGATGCAGTTTGTATGATGCGCCGAGCCCGGTGCATGCAAAACAGATGAATGATGCAAACATGCTTTCATACTGTATGCTAATTGAAATATGCCCTATATCTAAACATCCAAAGCGGATAAATAAAAGGGAGAAAGAAATGGGGGTTGGAAGACATACATCACACTCACCCACCCTTATTACAATATTGCCCTCGCGCAGAGGGTCCGAACAAATATACAGTCGGAAATAAAAGAATATACAGTCCAAAAATAATTACAGTCCGAAATATACAGATATCCTAATTAATTAACAAATTAATTACAGAAAAGTAAAACTGGCATGCAAGCCGTGGATCGCTGCTTCGATGTATGATGTATGTTGGATCGCCATGAAATCCAATCGATGCCCCAATTAGCCTCTGTTTGTAGTATTTCTCGAAATGCGCGCCGGACTCCGAAAAGTTATTGGCTCTGGATTTTGCTGCAACAGAGAGCAGGAAAAGGGCACAGCAGTGTATTTCACAAATATATGCATGCCTCGATCCTCGTGCCACCAATCACGCATACCGATGCATGATGGCCGAGGAACCGAATTGCACAACTCAATATCAGATGAATGCAGATGAATGCTACAACAAAACCTAGCTCCATCATGGGTGATCCGGAGTGTCGGTGACTTGGGAATTGAGACATGCTCCGCCACTCGGAGTGCGAAACGCGCCTCGTTTCCCGTGCAATATGCATGATATGCGTGAAATGCAACTAACATACAATCCTAGCATGTACGATGCTATGAAAATGAGATGCCTCGAAATGCGTGTCCACGGGCACGCAAACCGAGGCGATGCGGAATGACATGCGAAATGTAATGATGGACTTATACCAACATGAAGGGGGCCTCAGCCACACTCACATAGGATGCCGGAATGATAAGAATGAGGTGCCTCGAAATGCGTGCCCACTGGCACGCAAACCGAGGCAATGATGAAATATAAATCGGATAAAACAGAGTGCCTCGAAATGCGTGCACGCGGGCACGCAAACCGAGGCGGAGGCATACGCAATGCAAACCGAATAAAACAGAATGTCTCGAAATGCGTGCACACGGGCACGCAAACCGAGGCGAAGGCATACGCAATGCCAAGCGGATAAAATAGAGTGCCTCGAAATGCGTGCACACGGGCACGCAAACCGAGGCGAAGCTAAAATGGAGATCGAAATCGGCACTGCACGCAAAACCGAGGCGGCGATGATGCGATGCAAAATCGGATAAACCGGCCTCGAAATGCGTGCACACGGACACGCAAACCGAGGCGGCGACGTCTGGCGATGCAAAATTGGATAAACCGGCGTGCCTCGAAATGCGTGCACACGGACACGCAAACCGAGGCGATGACGTGCGATGCAAAATCGGATAAAACCGAAGTGCCTCGAAATGCGTGCACACGGACACGCAAACCGAGGCGATGACGTGCGATGCAAAATCGGA
This sequence comes from Camellia lanceoleosa, assembly GCA_025200525.1. Lineage (NCBI taxonomy): Eukaryota > Viridiplantae > Streptophyta > Magnoliopsida > Ericales > Theaceae > Camellia > Camellia lanceoleosa. The sequence goes on from CM045765.1 coordinate 50,219,006, forward strand.
TAAAACCGAAGTGTCTCGAAATGCGTGCACACGGACACGCAAACCGAGGCGATGACGTGCGATGCAAAATCGGATAAAACCGAAGTACCTCGAAATGCGTGCACACGGACATGCAAACCGAGGCGATGACGTGCGATGTAAAATCGGATAAAACCGAAGTGCCTCGAAATGCGTGCACACGGACACGCAAACCAAGGCGATGACGTGCAATGCAAAATCGGAAAAAACCGAAGTGCCTCGAAATGCGTGCACACGGACACGCAAACCGAGGCAATGATAAAATGAGATGAAATGGCATACGGAATGCAACGATGGGCTTACACCAACATGGGAGAGCCTCAGCTCACTCACATAGGAGGCCGTCGGATAAAACGGAGGTGCCTCGAAGTGCGTGCACACGGGCACGCAAATCGAGGCAATGCATTAAGGCATGAAATGACATGGGAAATGATATGCAAGCATGGCAATGGAATTTCAGCACTCACAAATGATGTAAAACAGCCCCGAAATGATACGAAATGACAACCGAAGCATGAAATCATCCCGAATTGTGAAATTAGGCACCCAAAATGGCCTATAGCCATACTAAACATGCAAAATCAGCACATGACAGCAAAACCAGTGGCAAGGAAGTCCCAAATATGGAATTTTTCCAGTACAAAACATGGCCAAATTATGAGCACAAGTATGGCAACAATGGCTTGCAAAAATACGGTAAAAGAGAAGATTTTCAAAGCAAGTGGTATATAGAAAATTCAAACGGGAAAACTTTCTTCTACAACACTGAATAGGAGCCAAAAATAAGCATATTTTCAGAAGATGACAGCCCCAAAATCAGAATGAAAACATGCTAGAAATTCCATGCAAAATAGGCTCAAAATAGGCTATATCATGAGACATGCAATCTATACACCAAATGACCAAACCTTCTTCATGAAACATGTAAAGGGGGTCAAAATAAGACCCCTCTTAGCTCTGACCAAGAGCCAAAACCATAAGCACAAAAGGCTACAAAATGAGCAAGATTTAGGGCCTAAAGTGAATTTCCAAGAGAGGTGGTATATAGAATGGCCAAATGAGGTTGAGCCCTTATACAATGTTGTAGAGGGGCTCAATATAAGCACAAAACCAGTAGGGGTAGGAGCCCCAAAAACAAATGCAAAGAGGCTAAAACTAGCATTCAAGATTGTGACATACAAGGTGTATATTGAAACAAGTATATCATGGAAACACCAAATGAAGTTTAGCCCTTCTACAAAGTTGTAGAGGGGCTCAAAATAAGCCTAAAACCAGTATGGGTCGGAGCCCCAAAAACAAAAGGAAATAGGGTAAAAATTTGATTCAAGATTATGCAAGAAAAAGGGATTTGAATGCTTACCCTTGAAGATCTTTCTTTCTTTGCTTCTTGACTTGAATTTGTTGACTCTTAACCTCTGAAAAACACTTCCTTGCTGCTGGAATGGTAGTGGAGATGGTGAGGCTTGGTGTTGGTGAAGAAATAATGCAAGACTTGAAGAAATTTGGAGCTTTTTTTGCTATGAAAATGGAGGTTTAAGCTTAAGTGTTCTTGAAGGATTTTTTTCTCCTCCCAAAATGAGGTTCGGCCAGCTGCTGGAATGGACAAGAGAGAGGGCTTAAAAGTTGGGCCAAAAGGGTTGAAATATCTTGCCTCAAATATCTAGATATTTTGAGGGCAAAATATCTAGATATTTTGAGGGCAAAAAGAAAAGATTTTGTTCGGCCACGAAGTGGGCATTTGAGACAGCAGTGTTCCTCGGAATGATGAAACAGAGGTACCTGCCAAAATTGAACAAAAATTAATGCAAAACGAAAGCTCGGGGACCAAAACCGCGAAATGGGTCAGGGCACCTAGTGGTGTTCGGGTCATGAAGTGGGTTTCGAGACCCAGTGTCCCTTGGAAGGACTAAGCAGGTGTCTCGCCAAGAATGAGACATCGATGCAAAATGAATGCTCGGGGCCAAAACCGCATGGTTCGGGATCCGAAAATGGGCCGGGCACCGAAGTGGTGTTCGGTGCAGTGGGTCTCGAGACCCGGTGTCCCTCGGAAGGACCAAGCAGAGGTGTCGCCAAGAATGAACAGACATCGATGCAAAATGAATGCTCGGGCCAAAACCGCGGTTCGGGATCCGAAAATGGGGCCGCACCGGAAGTGGTGTTCGGCTGCGAAGTGGGTCTCAGAGACCCCAGTGTCCCTCGGAAGGACCAAACAGAGGTGTCTGCCAAAAATGAACAGACATCGATGCAAAATGAATGCTCGGGGCCAAAACCGCGCGGTTCGGGATCCCGAAAATGGGCTGCCGGGCACCGGAAGTGGTGTTCGGCTGCGAAGTGGGTTTCTGAGCCCCCAGTGTCCCTCGGAAGGACCAAACAGAGGTGTCTGCCAAAAATGAACAGACATCGATGCAAAATGAATGCTCGGGGCCAAAACCGCGCGGTTCGGGATCCCGAAAATGGGCTGCCGGGCACCGGAAGTGGTGTTCGGCTGCGAAGTGGGTTTCTGAGCCCCCAGTGTCCCTTAAATGGGAGTAAATGAGATGCATGCCAAAAACCGGAGAAATCGGAGATGGTTAAGGTCCGCCGGCACACGGCCTGACGGCTCCGAAAACCGGGAACCGGGCTCCGAAATGGGCAAAATGGCCTACGGCCACAAAAAGTAGCTCACGGCCACTGGGAGATAGTCTACGGGACCACTCCCTTCCCTCAGGAAAGAAAACAGAGAAAACCGAGTCTGGTTCGCAAACCGAGACAAGGCACAGAAGAGAGTTCGGAAGTCCGGAGGCAGGGCGCACGGCCGCGACTCTGAGGCTTCCGAACGAGCACAGTATGCAACATCACCGAGCGCTCAATCGGTGACGTCTGAGTCTTAAGGCCGGTCAAAAATGGGGTGTCTACAATAAGTCATACTATTAACCAAATCGCTCCATCTAAAAAGAGTGTAATGTTATATAAATTTTTTATTTATATATAATTTTCATACATAACAATTTGATTTATTATAAACTTTTCACTAGAAAACAAAATATCATTATAATAATGATATTTCCGTATTATTTTTATCAAATTTTTTTATAAATTTTATATATATTTAAAGTTTTCCAACTAAAAAAATTGTAAACACAACGAAGCACAAAAGACGAGGCGGTGCTGCACCGGAAGTTCCAACGTGTATGAAGGACTATGGTTCAATCCAAGTCTCAAGGAGTGTGAATGAAGCACTGTGGTTTAATCGAAGTCTCAAGGAGTGAATAAATTTAATTTTAAATGGGTAAATTATAAATACATTTTTTTGATATTTGATTAAAATATAAATCGCCTCTCATAATTTTGAAAATTATATTTCACTCCAGAAGATTTTAATTTTATAACAAATCACTCATTTTATTAATATATTATCAAGTTAATTAACAATTTTTAATGATGTTAAAAATATGTTTTAATTCATAATTTAAGTAATTTTATTATTGTATAGAAGAGTAATTATGATTTTTTTTAAAATTAATTCTGTTAAATAAAAAATTATAACAAAAAAATATTTATAATTTTATAAATTATAAACGACAATTTATATTTTAAATAAATATTCTCCAAAACATTAATCTTAAATTTAAGTCTGAAATTTCCAATGGAGTCTTTAGCTTTTCCAACGAAGCCTTGAAGACAGAAGGGACATATTAGCTCATTATGGAGAGACCTAACGCCTCCATAGCTTTATTGTGCTATGGTTATTTACGGTCATGCTACGTAGCTCGAAAGCTACGTAGCTCGAATGCCTCGAATGTTGTTGTTTTTTTTTTTTTTTTTCCAGACGCAGAAATCAGGAGGAAGGAGGGGAGAGGAGAGGAGAGAGGAGGGGACTGGAGGGAGCCTAAAAAATGGAGGGGAGGAGGAGGAAGAGGAGGAGGAGGGGGCGGAGGCGACGCGATCGGGGCAGAGCTGCGAGCTGCGACGGGCCGGCGAACGGCCGGAGGCGAGCTGCGACGACCTCCTCTTCCTCTTCCCTCTCTTCTCTTTCTCTCCCTCTCCCTCTCCCTCTCCCTCTTCTCCCTCTTCCTCTGCAACGAAAATACCAGAAAAAGAAGAAAAAAAAAATCAAAACCCAAAACCCAAAATGACATCGTTTTGGGTTTTGAGCCACATTCGAGCCTCTAGTTTCGAGCACTGAAACATTTTCCGGTTATTTAAATAGAGGCAAATGCTAACAATTCAATAGTTTAGAATATATATATATATATATTTATCTATCTATACTATATATTAAATATAAAAGGAGGTTTTTAACCTCAAGTGTTGTAGAAGTTCCAATCTCCCAATTTAAATTTCTTGATTTTTTGATTTAAAAAAAAAACATTAGCATTTATTAACTTCTCCTAACCCCCAAGTCTTACCCTCATAATAACACTTTATGCTGTGTTTGGTTGGGAGATTTGGAGAGGGATTTGGAAAGGGAAAGGGAAAAGATGTGTGAAACTAGGTGAAATATATGCATGTTTTATTCACATTTCACTTACCTTTTCCATTTCCCTTTCTAAATCTCTCACAAAATCCTCCAACCAAACACAGCATTAATGTATTAAGAACAAACATAAAAAAAAATTATTTGAAATCCAACACATGAATTTCTTGAAAAGTCCCAACACATATGATTATTATTCCTTATAATAACACTTTAATGCATTGAGAACAAATCTAACCTCCAAGTCTTACGCTCATAATAACACTTTAATGTATTAAGAACAAACATAAAAAAATTATTTGAAATCCAACACATATGAATTCCTTAAAAAGTCCCAACACATATGATTATTATCCCTTATAATAACACTTTAATGCATTAAGAACAAGCATAAAAAAAATTTCTTGAAAAGTCTAACACATATGATTATTATCAAAATATTAAACTTTAATATAATATAATAAAAAAAGAAGACATTTAATTTCTTGGAAAATCCAACACATATTATTATTATCAAAATATTAAAATTTAATATAATATAAAAAAGGAAAAAAAAGACATTTAAAAAAAAAAAGACATTTAAAAATCGCAATTCACATATATAGATAATTGTAAATATATTAAGGAAAATGGGATTTCTAAACCCCAAGCCTTATGGGAGCTCCAATCTCTCAATCTTAATTTTCTAAATTTTTTATTAAAAAAAAAACATCAGCATTTATTGATTTGGTCAAAATCTCATAATCAGCATTTATTAACTTTTTCCAATCCATATGCCTGCCTTTATTGATTTGGTCAAAATTCCTCACTAGCATTTAAAATCCCCTCACACAAATAATTATAGATACAGCTTGTGCATAGTTACTGTAGTAGCCTTTTTAATTTCTTCTGTACACTATGGTTAGTGATAAGATTATTAAATTTTTTTTTATAAAAAAATCTTTAAAAACATAATTTATATATTAAAAAAATTAAAACAAATATAAATATCTATAATTATCCCGTGCATAGCACGGGTGATAGACTAGTACTATATATTAAGTAAAATGGGGTTTTTAACCCCAAATCTTGTGGGAGCTCCAATCTCTCAATCTAAATTTCTTGATTTTTTGATTAAAAAAAAAATCTTACCATTTATTAACTTCTCCCAACTCTCAAGTCTTACCATCATAATAACATTTTAATGCATTAAGAACAAGTATAAAAAAAAAATTCTTTGAAATCCAACACATGAATTCCTTGAAAAGTCCCTACACATATGATTATTATCCCTCATAATAATACTTTAATGCATTAAGAGTAAGCAAAAAAAAAAAAAAAATTCTTGAAAAGTCCGACACATATGATTATTATCAAAATATTAAACTTTAATATAATATAATAATAAAAAAAGACATTTAACTCATTGAAAAGTCCAACACATATAATTATTATCAAAATATTAAACTTTAATATAATATAAAAAAGGAAAAAAAGAAGACATTTAAAAAAAAATTAAATCACAATTCACATATATAGATAATTGTAAACACAATCCGTGCATAGCACAGATGATATCCTAGTCTATACTATATATTAAGCAAAATGGGATTTTTAACCCCCAATGCTTGTGGGAGCTCTAATATCCCAATCTGAATTTTCTAAATTTTTTATTTAAAAAAAAAAAACTCAACATTTATTGATTTGGTCAAAATTCCCTCATCAGCATTATTAACTTTTTTCAATCCACATGTGTTTCCACATGCCTGCATTTAATGATTTGGTCAAAATTCATTGATCAACATTTAAAATCACCTTATACAAATAATTATAAATACAACCCGTATATAGTTACTGTAGTACGCTTTTCAATTTCTCTCATACACTATGGTTAGTGATAAAAATTGTTAAATTATTTTTATAAAAAATCTTTAAAAACATAATTTATATATTAAAAAAAATCTAACACAAATATAAATATCTATAATTATCTCGTGCAAAACACGGGTGATAGGCTAGTATTATATAAGGAAAATGAGATTTCTAACCCACAAGCCTTGTGGGAGCTCCAATATCCCAACCTTAATTTTCTATTTTTTTTTTTTTTAAAAAAAAAAATCTCAGCATTTATTGACTTTTCCCAACCCACAAACCTTTTTGACTTCTCTCATAGTTATTGCAGCACTCTTTTCAACATTTTCCATACACTATGGTTAGTAATGGAATTGTTAAATTATTTTTATAAAAAATCTAAAAATAATAATTTGTATATTAAAAAAATATCTAAAACAAATATAAATATCTATATCTATCTATTTATCTATATATTATATAAGGAAAAATGAGATTTCTAATGAGAAGCCTCCTAAGAGTTCCAAACTTTCATTCTAAAATTATTAAATTTTCAATTTATAAAATAGATTATAAAAATCTATTGGCTGATTTATTTATTTAATTATTTTAGAAATAATAATTATTCATCAATTTATGGATTTCAAATGGGAAGATAACAAAAATATTTCATAATTTCTCCATCATAATTTCTCTCACCAATTTTCAAAAAACAATATTAAAACTTGCATTCCTTTGTATTTTTTAAAAAAAGTTGTGAGTGTCTATCCATATCTTATACATTATATTATAACATAAAAAAAATTTAAAAATCAAATATACAAACAGATAAAATTAATAATTTTGATTTTTATTTATTCGATTAAAATATTTCTTTTGCCTCTTAATATCCAATTTTAACAAATCTGATTTGAAAATATCTCCCATTATTATACTTTAAATCAATACAATTCACATATCTTTCACATATTTAACTCGCATCATAACTTACCTAAATAATAATAATTTAAAACAAATAGAAACCCATAACTCCATCTAAAATAAATTAAAAAAATAAAATAAATAGGAAACCATACAAAACATAAAGAAGATAATAATTTAGATATGGATCTCAAAAAGATTTAAAAATATCTAAATTTGAATTATGATTTAGTAATATGATTATCTATCTTTTGATGTATATCAATCAAAATTTTAAATCACTTAATAAGACAAATTAATCAATTCTCTAAAATTATTGATTTTCAATTTATAAAATAGATTTAAAAAAAAACTATTGATTGATTTATTTATTTAATTATTCTAGAAATAATAATTACCCATTAATTTATGGATTTCAAATGGAAAGATAACAAAAATATTTTCATAACCTCTACATCCTAATCCCTCTCACCTATTTCCAAAAAACAAAATATATATATATATATATATATTAAAAGTTGCCTTCTTTCTCTCTTTTCCAAAAAATCAGATAATATTTTTCATGAAAGTTATGGATATCTATCTATATTTTATATATTATATTATAGCATAAAAAAAATAAAAATTAATAAATTTGATTTTTATTTATTCAATTAATTATTATTATTATTATTTTTTTTTGCATCTTAATATCCAATTTTAAATTTTAAAAATCTTTAAAGTTTATCTAAATAAATATAATTTGAAAATATCTCCCACCATCATACTTTCAATAAAACTTACATGTCTATCACATATCTAACACACATCATAACTTACCTAAATAATAATAATTAAAAATAAATAGAAATCACAGATAAATTTATTTATTTTTAAAAAAAATAGAAACCCACAACTCTATCCTAAATAAATTGCGAAAAAAAAATAGAAACACACAAAAATAATAATAATAAAAATATAAGAATTTAGATATGAATCTCAAAAAAATATGACAATATCTAAATTTGAATTATGATTTAGTAATATAATTATCTATTTTCTAATGCATATCTATCAAAATTTTAAATCACTTAATGGGATAAATTAATCAATTTTCAAGTCTTATTTAAAGAATAATATGATTAGTCATCCCAACTCCTGGTCTTCGCAAGCACTAGCGGATGAGCTAACGGATTGAGTTAGGTGAGGTCTAAGTTGTTAGAGGTAATATTCTCTTACTCCATAAATTTATTTGTTTTTTAATTTTATTTTTTTCTCTATGTGATTCTCTTTTCCTGTTGTTGGTTTGGTTTTGGTTTTGGTTTTGATTTTGGTTTTAGTGAGGTTTATGTGTTTGTTAACAGGTTTGCATGATAGAGAAGGATTATTGGTGATTATGGTTGTAATCGAAGTATCTATATCCATTCTGTGCCAAGGATTTTGATTAGATTTTGTTTTCTTTAATAAAGACCATAAAATTGAACTAAAAAAAAATGGGTATCAAATTTTTATTTTTTAGTGTCATTTTATTTTATAGAAAATGTGAAAATTTATTGAGAATTCAAGATTTTACTGTAACATTAGATTTTTGTATAAGTAGGTAAATTTAAAACTTTTAAATATCATTGTGTTCTTTATTTTTATCCTCTTTATATCCTATTATACCATTTATGCTATTTGTTAGTTTGTTAATTATAATTCAATTAATTGAAAATAAAAGCTTATTAAAACTTTTCATATATATTATAGTTTGTTACAGCTATAGTTGTATATAATAGCATAATATATAGGAATAATATCTAAATATAATTTCTATTTTTTTTATGTGATTAAATAATCCATCTTAAATAGTATATAGAAGAGTTAGATGGCTTCTTTTATCTCTAAAAAACCAAATCTTTTTTTTTTTACTTTTAATTTTTTAAATTGAAACATCAACTATTTATGTCTATAAAACAAAACTAATAAACACATATCCAAAAGCTACACATTTTTTTTTCTTTTTTTAATATGAAGGATATTTACAAATGGAAAATATTTGAAACCTCAATTTTTTCCCCTAATCTAACTTATAATGATGTAGTCATAAGTGTCAATTTTTATGCAAATATGAGAAAAGAATTAATTAAATTATACATTTCAACCAATCACATACTCAAACTTTGACTATTTCAAGATGTTATTTCACTATAATTCCAATTAAGAGAATTTTCAACCCTTGATATTTTTTTTATCAAATTATAATTTGATAAAAATTTAAAGAGATGAAACGTTGAAAATTATTGTTTTTTACATTAAAATGGGTGAAAAGAAAAAAAAAATTGGGATAAGAATGACAGTTCTTTTAAAAATTGATAAAAATTTAATGAAAAAGTTAAAATAATTCATATTTAAATCAAACTTTTTATTCAAATTTAAAATCAAATTAGATAAAAAAAAATTAAAAGAAAATGATGAAAGTTTGAAAATATTTTGAAATCTTTTTCTTATTACATATTAGAAATCCATATGTGTATTATATTCATATTGCATTTTTAGTTATGAAATTGAAATCAAAAGAAATGTAACTTAAATTATTTTTAGTTATTGTTAAGTATCACTTTAATTCATATTTAATAATAAAATTGTATATTTGTTTTAATTATAATTTTTAAATTTGTATATTTTTATAACAAAAAGAGATATGTCATAACTCATTTAATCTCATTTAATTATGTTTAACTTTTTTTAATATAAATTATCAAAATTTCACTAAATAGATTTATATATATATATTAATTTTTTTAAACTAATAATTTAATAAGTTATAAACATAAAAGTTAACTTATAAATTTCATGTATACTAGAAGACAAAATATTAGATTACTTTAAGGTAATTATAATGATTTTTTTTTAAAAAAAATTTATAAAAACCTTGTAGGAGCTCCAATATCCCAATATAAATTTCCTAATTTTTTGATTAAAAAAAAAAAACTTAGCATTTATTAACTTCTCCCAACCCCCAAACCTTACCCTTATGATAACACTTTAACGCATTAAGAACAAACATAAAAAAAAATTTCTTAAAAAGTCCAACACATATGAATTTTTTGAAAAGTCCGAACACATATGATTATTATCCCTCATAATAACACTTTAATGCATTAAGAACAAGTATAAAAAAAAATTCTTGAAAAGTCCAACACATATGAATTCCTTGAAAAGTCTAACACATATGATTATTATCAAAATATTAAACTTTAATATAATATATAAAAAAGAAATTAAAAAGAAGACATTAAAAAAAAATATTTAAAAATCACAATTCACATATATAAATAATTGTAAACACAACCCGTGCATAGCACGGGTGATATGCTAGTATATACTATTTATTAAGTAAAAGGGAGTTTTTAACTCCAAGCCTTGTGGGCGCTCCAATATCCCAATCTAAATTTCCTGATTTTTTGATTTAAAAAAAAAAATCTTAGTATTTATTAACTTCTCCCAACTCCCAAGTCTTACTCTCATAATAACAATTTAATGCATTAAGAATAAGTATAAAAAAATTCTTTGAAATCCAACACACATGAATTTCTTAAAAAGTCCCAACACATATAATTATTATCCCTCATAATAACACTATAATGCATTAAGAAAAAGGATAAAAAAAATTTCTTCAAAAACCCAACACATAGGATTATTATCAAAATATTAAACTTTGATATAATATATACTATATATTAAGCAAAAGGGGGTTTTTAACTCCAAGCCTTGTGGGAGCTCCAATATCCCAATCTAAATTTCCTGATTTTTTGATTTAAAAAAAAAATCTTAGTATTTATTAACTTCTTCCAACTCACAAATGTTACTCTCATAATAACAATTTAATGCATTAAGAATAAGTATAAAAAAATTCTTTGAAATCCAACACATATGAATTTCTTGAAAAGTCCCAACACATATAATTATTATCCCTCATAATAACACTATAATGCATTAAGAATAAGGATAAAAAAAAATTCTTCAAAAACCCAACACATAGGATTATTATCAAAATATTAAACTTTGATATAATATAATAAAAAAAAAAAGACATTTAATTCTTTGAAAAGTCCAACACATATAATTATTATCAAAATATTAAACTTTAATATAATATAAAAAAGGAAAAAAAGAAGACATTTAAAAAAAAAATTAAAAATCACAATTCACATATATAGATAATTGTAAACACAATCCGTGCATAGCACGGGTGATATGCTAGTTGTAGACACCCCATTTTTGACCGTCCTCAAGACTTGGACGTCACCGCTGGAACACTTGGTGATTATCCATGTTTGTGTTTGTTTGGAGTTCTCGGAGTTCTCGGCTACGCGCCTCGCCTCAGGACCTCCGAACTTGACTGTTTTGTGTTTGGTTTTACACCAAACACTTGTGTTTTGCCCTAGAGGGGCAGGGAATGCCTTCTGAGGCATCCCCACATACCACCGGCTGTGGTTAGAGGCCACCGGCTGGCTGGTGTTTCCACCGGCACTATATTGTGCCGGTCGGCACTCCTTTTGGCAAAATGACCATTTTGCCCTGCCGACTGCTTTACAGCTGCTTTATGAGATATTTTTAAACAACTGTTTAGCTCTTGTTTCCCCTCCATACACGTGTATGGAGGGATGAACCCTTGGATGACTTAGTTTGTAAGTCTTTGTTGCCTATAAGGAGAAGGCTCTCCTCTTGGCTCAAGGGTTAGCAAAAATTAGAGAGTTAGAGAGAAAAAGAGAGAGAGAAGCACTAGTTTTTCTAGGGTTTGAGTTGCATACACCTTCTATCTCTATCATTCTCTTGTGTGTCTAGGTGTTTTGTGCCTTACTATTGCACACAAACACCTAGTGTTTCACCTTCTCCTTGCAACTGAGGTTCTAAGGGCTGGGTTTTGAAGTTCTTGACAGATTTTGAGCCAAAGGAAGCATCAACTACATCTTTGTCAAAGAGCTCAACAAGGGTGAGACACTAACTCTCTTTTTACCCCATTTTTGTACCTTATTTTTACCTAGTTTAGAACTGTTTTTGTGCTTAGTATATAACACATAAAAGTTCTGTTTTTTGAGCCTCTTTATTGTTCATTAAGAGTGTTTTGTGGTTTGAGCAAGTTTGACCACCCTTAGGCCTTGAAAAGGCCACTTTTTGTGCTATTTTGTGGGAGATCCGAGACTTTGGTGTTAGGATCTCTTCACCACTGAAATCTTGAGGGATTTCAGTGGTGAAGAGCATGCCTTAGAGTCTCAAGAAGGAGAGGGCCACCCTCTCTCCTTGATGTCCTTGAAAAGGGCAAGTTTTGCTTCCTTATGGAGCTTCATGCTTGAGCGTATGTTGAGCATGTTTGACTTGTTTTCCATGCTTATATTGCCATGTTATAACATGATTTCAAGTTGGTTTAGGTCCCTTATGCATGCTTAGCATAGTTGCCTTGTAATGCCTCTTATTGCCTTAACATGTCTAGGAAGTGTGCCTCTATTTCTAGCATGTTTTAGGCCTAGATCCATGAAGCTTGTATGCTCATTTTGCCATGATCTAGCTCTGTCCATAGCCATTTGGGTCGATCTCATCATGCATTACATAGCTCCTTTGCATTTGGCTTGTTGGCCTTGAGAGCGCGTGAGTGTAGCATGCTTTGCTTGCATTGTTTTTGATGGTTTGGAACCATCTAGCATGCTATTTCAGTCCCTTAGAGGTGCTTGTATGTTTACATTGCATGCTTCTTTGTGACTTCTTAAGCTTGTGTTAAATGTTCCATGTTTTGGCCATGTTGCATGCCTTTGATTTCAAGCTTCTTAGATGCCATCTAAGTGGTCCTTTGGGCCTATTTTGACATGCTAAAACTCTGTTTTAGGTTGTTCAATGCATGCCGTGTGTGTTTGTGTTAGGTGTGGTTTAATGCCCTATTGGCTTGCCTTAGCCTAAGACCATTTGCATGCTTTGTTGGGCATGCTTTATTGCATGATTTGGCATCATGTTTAACATGAATTTCAGAGCTTTCATTGTATGCTATTAGTCCATGTTGGTGCCTCTTAAATGTGTTTAAGAGTTGCTTAATTATGCTTAAGTGTTGGTGGCTTAACTTGTGCATGTGTGCATGTGTGTTTGGCTCTCTTAACTTGGCATTTGGCTACTGATTTTGGGCCCTTTTGGAGCTGCCTAGATCATGCCTAAGCCCATCCTCCATGTGGTTTGCATGCTTGTCTTGTATGCTTACTTGCATGATTGCATTGTATTGCCATATTGCATACTAGTTGACATGTTTAGGACTTCATTGCATCGACATGCATGCTAAGCCTCTTAACCAAGTCATGATAGAGGTTTGAGCACCCTTGTTTGCTTGTCTGCATTGCATGCATTTGAAATCAAAGTTGCATTCTTGGTCCTTGGGCCATCATGCATGGAAATGCGCGATTGGTGGTCCGAGAACCAAGGCACACCTTCCTTTGAGTCACCAACATGATAAGGAGTGTGTTTGGTGCATACATGCCTTGAATTACATTGCCATGCAAGTTGTTGCCCTCTGCTAGTGTGAGTTGCAGGGTTTTTGCGAGCATTTTGTGCCGACCGGCAAGCCTTTATTTAGTGCCGACCGTGATAAATTGAAGCCGATAGCTTCATTCGATTGCCGGTACATCCTGTGGCCGGTGGAGTTCTAGCCCAGACGGTGTTTATTTCTAGTGCCCAAGGAAGTGGTTCTGAGACTTTGGCGGCCTTCGAGGAGGGTAGCGAGGAAAAGCGAGGCACACTTGCATGACGATTAAAAGGCGAGTCCCGGGCGCGCGACGCATTTGAGCCCTCTTCCCGAGGCATTTATTGTTCAATTAGATTATTTATTTATTTAATTAATTTAGTTAATTTGTAATAATTAATTAGCTTGCGTAGTTAATTAATTTGTATTATTATTTTGGTCCCTCCGAGCGAGGGCAAATTTGTAATAAGTGTGTGTGAGTGGGTGTATGTCTTCCAACCCCCATTTCTTTCTCCCTTTTATTTACCCGCTTTCAATGGTAGATTAGGGCACGTCTATTTCAGCATACCTTATGCAATGCATGCGTGCATTCATGCATTTGTTTACATGCACCGGGCTCGGTACATCATACAAACTGCATTGCAATTTTCAATTCCAAATTGAATACGTGCTACTCGTGCATTTCACATGCCATGTTTAGGGTTAGCCGAGCCTACTCTAGATTACATCTATGCCTGTGTTGCATTAGCTACTTAACATGAACTAGGTCATGCATGTTTGCTAACCGGGTTATTGTTTTTGGCACGGAGTACGATGTAAGTTTTTTTTTACGCTTTAGCATATCGCATGCATGTGAATGTTGCCATGATAGTATGCTTGCCATGCGACTAAATGCTTATGTGAGATAAACTGCTTGAATGCCTGTGGGTAAAGGTTGGATTACCTGAGTTGGAACAACTCATTGAAATCCGTATTTTAGCCTACTTGCGAGTAGCAAAATCTAATACGTTTTTCAAGACAAAACGGATATGCAATGTTTATTTCCAAGTTAGGCAATCTAGTCTATACTTTTGTGTTGTGTGCATCACATAGTAATTCTAGGTTAATAACCGGAATAAGAACGCATAAAGTTTTCAAAAATGGATATCACGGTTAGTAGAGGCCGGTCTTGGACCCGAAAGGTGCTCATATTTGACCTTCCCCAATCGTACCCAAGCTCCGAGCCAAGACCACTTTGGTGATGACGGACATGTGGCCTTGACACCAGTCAGGGTTTCCTAAATTTCCCATTTTAAAATATTTAGGTGGCGACTCTGTAATCTGGCAAAGCAGTCCATGTTTGGCACTACTTTTTCAAAAATCTGTTTTCTCAAACGATTTGCCGGATTTGGACTCTTTGGTTCAGATTTAGAACCGTGACACAAATCGAGTCCGAACTGTAGCGAGGTCCCTCGCGGGCTTGTTACACTAGTGTATACTATATATTAAACAAAAGGTGATTTTTAATCCCAAGGCCTGTGGGAGCTCCAATCTCATAATCCTAATTTTCTAATTTTTGATTTAAAAAAAAAAACTCAACATTTATTGACTTCTCCCAACCCAACCTCAGCATTTATTGACTTTTCCCAACCTACAATCCCTTTTGACTTCTTTCATAATTATTGCAACATCATTTTCAATTTCTCCAATAAACTATGATTACACACAAAAATAAAAAATAAAAAAGATAAGAATTTAGCTATAGATCTCAAAAAGATATAACATCTAAATTTGAATTATGATTTAATAATATAATTATGTATTTTTTTATGTATATCTATCAAAATTTTAAATCACTTAATGGGACAAATTAATCAAAATTTTAAAATTATTGATTTGTAATTTACAAAATAGATTAAAAAAAACTATTGACTGATTTATTTATTTAATAACAAAAATATTTCATAATCTCTCTCACAAATTTTTTTTTAAAAAAAATTAAAACTTGCATTCATTTTCTCTTCCCCAAACAATCAGATAGGAGCTCCAATCTCCTAATCCTAATTTTCTAATTTTTTGATTTAAAAAAAAAATCTCAGCATTTATTAACTTTTCCGAACCCACAATCATTTTTGACTTTCATAATTATTGCAACACTCTTTTCAATTTCTCCCATACACTATGGTTACACAAAAAAAAAAAAAAAAAAAAAAAAAAAAAAGATAAGAATTTAGCTATAGATCTCAAAAAGATATAATATCTAAATTTGAATTGTGATTTAATAATATAATTATGTATTTTTTTTATGTATATCTATCAAAATTTTAAATTACTTAATGGGACAAATTAATCAATTTTCCAAAATTATTAATTTTTAATTTACAAAATAGATTAAAAAAAACTATTGACTGATTTATTTGTTTAATAACAAAAATATTTCATAATCTCTCCCTCCTAATCTCTCTCACAAATTTTCAAAAACAAAATATTAAAACTTGTATTAATTTTCTCTTTCCCAAAAAATCAGATAACATTTTTTATTAAAGTTGTAAATATCTACCTATATTTTATATATTATATTATAACATAACAAAAAAAAAATTTTAAAAAAATCTTTAAAGTTTATCTAAATAAACTTTAAATCAATAAAGCTCACATGTTTATCACATATCTAACTCACATCATAACTTACATAAATAATAATAATTAAAACAAATAGAAACTACAGATAAATTAAATTTAAAAAAAAAAAAAGATACCCACAACTCCATCTTAAATAAATTGAAAAAAAAATACCCGAATAGAAACAACACAAAAATAAAAATAAAAAGATATATCTATCTATCTATCTATATCTATACTATATATTAAGTAAAAGGGAGTTTTTAACCCCCAAGGCCTATGGAAGCTTCAATATCCCAATCTGAATTTTTTAAATTTTTTATTAAAAAAAAAAATTCTGCATTTATTGATTTGGTCAAAATCCTCTAATTAGTATTTATTAACTTTTTTCAATCCACATATCTTTCCACATGCCTGCAATTATTGATTTGGTCAAAATCTCCTGATCAGCATTTAAAATCCTCTTATACAAATAATTATAGATACAATTCGTGCCCTTTTCAACTTCCCCCATACACTATTGTTAGTGATAAGAAAAAAATCTTAAAAAACATAATTTATATATTAAAAAAATGTAAAATAAATATAAATATCTATAATTATCCCGTGCATAGCACGGGTGATAGGCTAGTATATATTTAAGGAAAAGGGGGTTTCTAACCCTCAAGCCTGGTAGGAGTTTCAATATCCCAATCTTAATTTTCTAAATTTTTGATTTAAAAAAAAAAAAACTTAACATTTATTGATTTGGTCAACATTCCCTGATCAGCATCTATTAATTTTTTCCAATCCACGTGCCTTTTAAGAGGTTTGGTGAAAATTTCCTCGTACAAATAATTATAGATACAACCCGTGTATAGTTACCGCAGCACTTTTTTCAACTTCTCCCATACACTATTACTAGCCTATCACCCGTGCTATGCACGGAATAATATAGATATTTATATTTGTTTTAGATTTTTTTTTAATATATAAATTATATTTTTTAAGATTTTTTTCTTATCACTAACCATAGTGTATGGGAGAAATTGAAAATGGTACTACAGTAACTATACATGAATTGTATTTCTAATTATTTGTATGAGAGGATTTTAAATATTGATCAGGGGATTTTGACCAAATCAATAAATGCTGAGTTTTTTTTTTTAAATAAAAATTTTTAAAAATTTAGATTGGGATATTGAAGCTCTCATAGGCCTTGGGGGTTAAAAACCCTTTTTTGTTTAATATATAGTATAGATATAGATAGATAGATAGATATATCTTTTTATTTTTATTTTTATTTTTGTGTGGTTTCTATTCAGGTATTTTTTTTTTTTCAATTTATTTAAGATGGAGTTGTGAGTATCTTTTTTTAAAAATTTTATTTATCTGTGGTTTCCATTTGTTTTTAATTATTATTATTTAGGTAAGTTATGATGTAAGCTAAATATGTGATAGACATATGAGTTTTATTGATTTAAAGTTTATTTAGATAACCTTTAAAGATTTTTTTTTTAGTTTTTTTTTTATGCTATAATATAATATATAAAATATAGGTAGATATTTACAACTTTAATAGAAAATATTATCTGATTTTTTTGGGAAGAGAAAATGAATACAAATTTTAATATTTTTTTGTTGAAAATTTGTGAGAGAGATTAGGAGGGAGAGATTATGAAATATTTTTGTTATTAAATAAATAAATCAGTCAATAGTTTTTTTTAATCTATTTTGTAAATTAAAATCAATAATTTTGAAAAATTGATTAATTTGTCCCATTAAGTGATTTAAAATTTTGATAGATATACATAAAAAAAATACATAATTATATTATTAAATCATAATTCAATCTACAGCTAAATTCTTATATTTTTATTTTTTATTTTTGTGTGTAACCATAGTGTATGAAAGAAATTGAAAAGGGTGTTGCAATAATTATGAGAAAAATCAAAAGGGATTGTGGGTTGGGAGAAATCAATAAATGCTGAGGTTGGGTTGGAAGAAATTATGAAATAATTTTTGTTATTAAATAAATAAATCAGTCAATAGTTTTTTTTAATCTATTTCGTAAATTAAAAATCAATAATTTTGGAAAATTGATTAATTTGTCCCATTAAGTGATTTAAAATTTTGATAGATATACATAAAAAAATACATAATTATATTAGTAAATCATAATTCAAATTTAAATGCTATATCTTTTTGAGATCTATAGCTAAATTCTTCTCTTTTTTTATTTTTGTGTGTAACCATAGTGTATGGGAGAAATTGAAAAGAGTGTTGCAATAATTATGAGAGAAGTCAAAAGGGATTATGAGTTGGGAGAAATCAATAAATGCTGAGATTGGGTTGGGAGAAGTTAATAAATGCTGAGGGTTTTTTTTTAAATCAAAAAATTAAAAAATTAGAATTAGGAGATTGGAGCTCCCACAAGCTTTGGGGTTAAAAACCCCCTTTTGCTTAATATATAGTATAGATATAGATTAGTGATAAGATTGCTAAATTATTTTTATAAATAATTTTAAAAAAATAGTTTGTATATTAAAATGAATCTAAAACAAATATAAATATATATATAATTATCTGGTACATATTACGAGTGGTAGGCTAATCTATACTATATATTAAGCAAAATGAGATTTTTAACCCCCAAGGCCTATGAGAGCTCCAATATGCCAATCCTAATTTTTTGATTTCTTGATTTTTTTTTTTAAAAAAACAAACCTCCATCCATCATTTAATTTGAGCCTTTTTGAAAACCTAAACCCTATTTTGAAAATCTAAATCCTACTAACTTCGTTATTTAAATCTTAATTTTTAATTTTTTTTTCCAAATAAAAAAAAACTCCACTCATCATTTAATTTGAGTCTTTTCAAACATCTAAACCCTACTTTGAAAATCTCTTTCCTATATATATCTCCCTCTTGCCTCACTATCTTCCATCCTATTACAAGCATCACTATTGCTACTATCTCTTTTGTTTCAAATTCAATCTCCATAGAGAAACACTCTCTCTCCCTCTCTCCCTCTCTCTAATGTACAATGGCCTAATTGAGCTCATTCAAGGCTTTGACAGTTTTCTTGATCATCGCTATCTTCTCTACTATATATAAGCAAATGCAGTCTGTTATCAAAACTCTCCAAAACTTCAACACTAATATCTCGGGGTTTCTCTCTCTTACGAGACACTTCCTAGAGTTTTGCTTCCTCATTTCCCTAACTCAATTACAAGAAAATCATGTCCTATGGATTTCTTATCAGTCTCAATAATTTCTTTCTGCTCCTCGTTATCGATGTAATAGTCTGTCTAAAATGTGATACGGGATTTGTCCTCTCTTAAACCTTGTTATCGCAGAGGCATAGACATAATTGTCCTTACTATAATTCCAAATTCCTGAAAATAACAACCATACATGTCTTTAAGCCTTGTGGAGTAGCACAGGATGTCCTTATCCAGTATGTCGAAAGCCCTATAATGACAAATTGCTAAGATAGATGCTCATATTCAGCAGTCCTCATTAGAACATATACAGCAGTCTCAACTAAGCAGCAGTCCCAGCTATAAGCAGAGTTCAAACCAAATGCAAGATCTGAGAGGCAAACCCATTCTTGATGCCCAGCTAGAGGCAGAGTCAAAGCTACAGTCTCTTCTTAAACATTGTATCTTTCAGATTAATATCTGTAGCAGTTTTTAGTATTTGTTAGACAGTTAGAGTTTGTTAGCTGAGTTAGTTACTGAGTTGGTTAGTTAGTTTCTGAGTTAGTTAGATTGTTATGAGTTAGTTAGACATTTCTTCTATATAATATCTTGTACAGTGTATATGTGATCTCATTGAATAAAATAGATATATTCTTTTATTCTTCACATGGTATCAGAGCCGCCCTAAGCTCTTCCGAGCATTCTTCAAAAGTCTTTCATGGCAGATCCTGTGTCATTACCTTCAAACCTTTAGTCTCTTCTGTCCAATTTTGGTTCTCTCATTACTGTTAAACTTGATTCCACAAATTTTTTGATTTGAAGAAATCAACTCCACAATATTCTTCGAGCCACAGGTTTTCTTGGTTATGTGACAGGTGCAATCCCTTGTCCTCCAGCTGAAATTACTGATGCATCTGGAAAGTCTGTTTCAAATCCTGCATATCTTCAATGGGAAGCCATAGATGCCAATCTACTCACGTGTTTAACTGCAACATTATCTTCATCTGTATATTCCTCTGTTCTTCATCTTCACAGCAGTTCACAAGTTTGGCAAACTCTAGAGCAGAAATTTACTTCTGTCTCTAGATCTCATATCCATCAATTGAAGAACAAGCTTCATACTATTAGAAAGCAATCCTCTTCCATTGACTGCTATCTATCACAGATCAAAGCAGTTTCAGATCAGTTAGCTTTGTCTGGTGCAAAGGTTAAAGATGAAGACCTAATTCTTCTTACTTTAAATGGCTTACCAGATGAATATGATGCATTCAAAACTTCAATCCGTACTAGATCTAGTGCTGTATCTATGGCAGAGTTATGTTCTCTACTCGGCTAAGAAGAAATTCACATTGAGAGCAAGATCAAGCATTCATCAAAATCTGATCTGCATGTTGCTTATTCAGCACACAAAGGTTCAACTTCTAATTTTAGTTTTGATTCTGGTTCTGCTTCTAGTCCTGGTTTTGAAGCACAACACTCTATTCTTGGAGCCTATCCTCGTCCTCCTTTTAGTGGTAGATCTCAGTATAGAGGAGGTAGAAGTGGTAGAGCGTTTCGAGGCAACAGATCACATAATCGATTTTCTAATAATCGATCAAGATCATTAGCCTACTCTGGTTCTGCTTCCTCTATTTGTCAGATTTGTGGCAAATCAGGTCATCTTGCATTAGACTGTTGGTATCGGCTTGATCCTCATTTTCAACCTTCAGCAACTGCTCCTCCTAAGGCTTATGCTGCTGCTGCAACTTCTTCCGCAGATTCTCCTATTCCTCCTTGGTACATTGATTTAGGAGCAACAACTCATCTTACACATGACTTGACTAATTTTCAGCAGTATCAAGCCTATCAAGGTTCAGACCAGGTTACAGTAGGTAATGGTTCAGTTTTGCCTATTCACCATGTTGGAAGTGGTATTCTTCCAACACCTCAATTTTCTTTTCATCTCTCTAATCTTTTGCATGTTCCTTCTATATCATCCAACCTCTTATCTGTTCATCAATTAACCAAGGATCATAACTGTCTTGTTATTTTTGATCTTTGATTCTTTTGTCATTCAGACAAACACACCAAAGCAATTCTACATAAAGGATCAAACATCAATGGCCTTTATCAGTTGTCTCCAGCCTCTTCTATCTGTTCTCAGCAACCACAGGTTTTTCAGTCTTCCACTGGTTTAGTCTCTTCAATCTCTGATTTGTTGTGGCATCAAAGATTGGGACATCCTTCTGTTTCCAAGCTTCAACACCTAGCATCTCATCTTCCAAATAAAAAGAGTTTTAATAAAGACATAGATTGCACTGATTGTTCTGTGTCCAAAAGTCATAGACTTCCTTTCAAATTGTCTTGTTCTTCTAGTGATAGTCCTTTTTCTCTTGTTCATGCTGATGTATGGGGGCCTTTTACTGTTGGTAATGCTCCTTTTCGATTTTATGTTTTGTTTGTTGATGATTGTAGTAGATTCACTTGGATTTATCCCTTACATTTTAAAAGTGAAGTCTATGAAAAATTGCTTGAGTTTAAAGCCTATGCTGAAAATCAATTTCATACTTCTCTTAAAATTTTACTGAATGATGGAAACCTTGAATTTGTAAACAAAAAGGTTGCTTCTCTTTTCTCTTCTCATGGTATTATTCATCAAACCAGTTGTCCTTATACACAAGCACAAAATGGTGTTGCTGAGAGAAAACATCGCCATATCACTGAAACTGCTATCACTTTGCTTCATCAATCTTCTTTACCTTTGAAATATTGGTTTGATGCTGTTGCTACAGCAGTTTTCCTCATCAATAGAATGCCTAGTTCTGTCCTTTCTAATCAATCTCCATTTCAGATTTTGTTTAAAACACTTCCAAATTTTTTCTTTCTTTAAGGTCTTTGGTTGCCAGTGTTTTCCTTGGTTAAAACCTTATACCACTCACAAGCTCCAACCTAAGTCCTTATCTTGTGTCTTTTTAGGTTATCATCCTACTGTCAAAGGCTATAGGTATTTAGATCCTGTTAGTGGCAAGTTGTTTGTTTCTAGGCATGTTATCTTCAATGAATCCTGTTTTCCTTTTGCTTCTACTACTCTTTCTTCTTCTTCTTCTCCTATTTCTTTACCTCATATTCATAATTTCTTCTGGCCTTCTTCTCTTACTTCTGAGATGCCCACAGTTTCTTCTTCTTCTACATCTTCTTCTTCCTCTAGTTCTCCAGTCTCACCATCTCCTCTCAATATTTCTTCTTCTTCTCATGATATTCCCATTACTTCTATTTCCATTGATCTTCCTCCACTTTCTGTTTTGCCTTCTAATCTGATTCCTCCCTTGTCTTCTTCAAATATTCATCCTATGCTCACTCGCTCTAAAACAAAATCTCCTTTGTGTCTTACAGCCACATCCTCTTCTTATCTTGAAACTGAACCTCCTACTGTTCCAGCTGCCTTAGCTTCTCCTGTGTGGCTTACTGCTATGCAAGAAGAATTCCAAGCTTTACAACAACAAGGCACTTGGGATCTTGTGTCTCTTCCTCCTCATAAAACAGCAATTGGTTGTAAATGGGTGTATAGAATCAAACGAAATTCTGATGGCTCTGTGGCCAGATATAAAGCTAGATTGGTGGCAAAGGGATATCTTCAACAGGAAGGTGTTGATTTCCATGAAACCTTTAGCCCTGTGGCTAAGCAGCCTACAATTCGTATTTTTCTATGCTTGGCTCTTCATTTTAATTGGCCTATTCATCAATTAGACATATCTAATGCCTTTCTTCATGGCACCTTAGATGAGGAAGTGTATATGTTACAACCTCCTGGTTTTATCCAGTCTTCTAATCAAGTGTGCAAGCTTAAGAAAGCCTTGTATGGCCTTAAACAAGCTCCTCGAGCTTGGTATTCTACTTTCTCTAAATTTCTCCTTTCTCAAGGCTTTGCTAACAGTCATGCAGATTCCTCTCTTTTTGTTCAACACACTTCCACCAGTCTTCTTATTCTTGTTGTCTATGTTGATGACATTTTGGTCACTGGAAGTGATCCTGCTCTTCTTAAACAGTTTATTCAGCATATGCATAATGTTTTCTCCATGAAGGAATTGGGAACTGTGTCCTACTTCTTGGGTATTTCAGTTCAAGCCTTATCTCATGGTTACTTCTTATCTCAAACTAAGTATGCCACTGAGCTGCTTCACAAAGCTGGTTTATCTGATTGTAAACCTTGCTCCACTCCTTTGGTTGTCAAGACTTCATATTCTCCTTCTTCTCCTTCTTCAGATGAGCTTCCTTTTTCTAATCCTTCTCTGTATAGGAGTATTGTTGGTGGTCTCTGAGATCTCACTATAACTTGACTGATTTAGCCTTAGGCGTGAATCAAGCATGTCGATATGCATCCGCCCACAAATCTTGATTTTCAAGTCAAACGCTTGTTGAGATATGTGAAGGGTACTCTTCACCATGGTCTCACTTTCTTCTTTGGTCCCTTAACTCTTCATGCTTTTTCTCGATTCAAACCTGGGCAGAGATGTTGTTGATCGCAGGTCCACTTCAGGTTACTGTGTCTATTTGGGGTCTAATCTGATTTCTTGGAGTGCTAAGAAACAGCCCATTGTTTCTAGGTCATCTACTGAGGCTGAGTACAGAGCATTAGCTAATGCCACTGTTGAATTAGCATGGCTGCAACAGTTGCTGAAAGATATGCATATTGTCTCACTGTCTATTCCCGAGCTCTGGTGTGATAACATGTCTGCAATGGCATTGGCTTCTAGTCCAGTGTTTCATTCTCGCTCGAAACATATAGAAATTGACTGTCATTTTATTCGAGATAAAGTTGTTGCCAAATTGATTACTTTGAAATATATTCCTACCACTGATCAGGTGGCTGATATCTTCACCAAACCTCTTTCTGCCTC
The DNA here is from genome assembly GCA_025200525.1 of Camellia lanceoleosa. NCBI lineage: Eukaryota > Viridiplantae > Streptophyta > Magnoliopsida > Ericales > Theaceae > Camellia > Camellia lanceoleosa. The sequence goes on from CM045765.1 coordinate 50,243,354, forward strand.
TCGGTTTCTCTATTTGAAAGACAAGCTTCTTGTGCAACCATGCCCCATCAGCTTGCAGGGGAGTGCTAAGATAGATGCTCATATTCAGCAGTCCTCATTAGAACATATACAGCAGTCTCAACTAAGCAGCAGTCCCAGCTATAAGCAGAGTTCAAACCAAATGCAGTATGCAGAGGCAAACCCAGTTGCAGTACGCCCAGCTAGAGGCAGAGTCAAAGCTACAGTCTCTTCTTAAACATTGTATCTTTCAGATTAATATCTGTAGCAGTTTTAGTATTTGTTAGACAGTTAGAGTTTGTTAGCTGAGTTAGTTACTGAGTTAGTTAGTTAGTTTCTGAGTTAGTTAGATTGTTATGAGTTAGTTAGACATTTCTTCTATATAATATCTTGTACAGTGTATATGTGATCTCATTGAATAAAATAGATATATTCTTTTATTCTTCACACAAATACATCATCTTGGTTGGCTATTCGACTATAACTATCTATACTATATATTAAGTAAAATGAGATTTTTAACTCTAAATCTTGTGGGAGTTTTAATCTTTCAATTTAAATTTTTCGATTTTTTGATTAAAAAAAAAAAATCTTAGCATTTATTAACTTCTCCTAACTCCCAAGTCTTATCCTCATAATAATATTTTAATACATTAAGAATAAGCATAAAAAAAAATTCTTTTAAATCCAACACATATGAATTCCTTAAAAATTTTCAACACATATAATTATTATCCCTTATAATGACATTTTAATGCATTAAGAACAAGGATAAAAAAAATTTCTTCAAAATTCCAACACATAGGATTATTATCAAAATATTAAACTTTAATATAATATAATTTAAAAAAAGACATTTAATTCCTTGAAAAGTCTAACATATATGATTATTATCAAAATATTAAATTTTAATATAAGATAAAAAAGAAAAAAAAAGAAGACATTTAAAATATATATATATTTAAAAATCACAATTCACATATACAGATAATTGTAAACACAATCCATTTATTAATTTTTTCCAATCCACATGCCTTTTGAGAGGTTTGGCGAAAATTCCCTCGTACAAATAATTATAGATACAACCCGTGCATAGTTATCGCAGCACTCTTTTCAACTTCTCCCATACACTATTGTTAGTGATAAGATTATTAAATTATTTTTATAAAAAAACTTTGAAAAAATAATTTGTATATTAAAATAAATCTAAAACAAATATAAATATATATAATTATCCCGTATATAGTACGAATGATAGGCTAGTAGTATATATAAACAAATGCAGTGTGTTATCAAAACTCTCCAAAACTTCAACACTAATATCTCAGGGTTTCTCTCTCTTACGAGACACTTCCTGGAGTTTTACTTCCTCATTTCCCTAACTCAATTGCAAGAAAATCATGTCCTATGGATTTCTTATCAGTCTCAATAATTTCTTTCTGCTCCTCGTTATCGATGTAATAGTCTGTCTAAAATGTGATACGGGATTTGTCCTCTCTTAAACCTTGTTATCGCAGAGGCATAGACATAATTGTCCTTACTATAACTCCAAATTCCTGAAAATAACAACCATATATGTCTTTAAGCCTTGTGGTGTAGCACAGGATGTCCTTATCTAGTATGTCGAGATGTGAAAGCCCTATAATGACAAATACATCATCTTGGTTGGCTATTCGACTATAACTATGCCCCAAAACATTATCTCCAACCACCGAAACGATCAGATCATTCTTTGCCCGGTCCAACTTGATGATGTAGCGATTAAAATGTAGTTGTACTCCTTCGAGAAGTTTGAGGACAGAGGGATCAGTAGAACATTTAATTCGTGTAGATTGAAAGATGCGAGCACCTAGCCCAAGCTTCAACAACGCCTAAAATGAACTTCAAATTCTCCCCTATGTTGAATTGTGGTAATTTGAGCTTAAAAAACCGGGAAAGACGCTGATACACACCATATGCATCTTATAACTATAGAAGAAAATGACATAATTTCATCTTTTTTTAGTCATAATTTTATAAAAAAATAAAAAAATAAAAAAAGAAAAATAAAAAAAGAAGAAGTCATAATCAAATACAAAACAGTCATAGCCAAATATCTCAAAATAATGTTATAACTAAATAAGAAAATTAGCCATAATTAAATAAGAAAATGACATAACTAGATGTGCATATGGTATAGGGTGTGGATAATAGATTTCTCCTCAAAAACCTCATCAAATGCTCGTCAACATAAAGTTTTCCATCTCAAACTATTTGTATCTGTGAGAACTTGTATTTTTACACAGTGATTTGTTTCAATGATCTTATTGTATCACAATTTAGTATTTTTTATTTTTTAGATGAACTGAAATTATATTAAGTCACTTTAATAATAGCAATTCAATTATTATGTTATAAAATTAAAGTTATATAGGTTTTAGTAATCTTGGACACTATCAATTCAATTATTCGTATAGTCAAATTCTAGATATGTGACTTTCAAGACAATAAATAATAATAATAATAATAATAATAATAACCTAAAAAGTTGGTTGGGAGGAGGAAACTATTTAGCTAAGGTTTATATATAAAGATAAACAGATAGATACCCGTTTCCTTTACTAATTTTTCTATTTAGATTTTATATTAGCTGCATTGGTAAACACATCCCTAGTTACCGCGGCTTCTAATTTTCATGATTTGATTCCTTCATTTGTTAAGTCGCTATGCGTAAACAATAATGATTTTGAAATAGTATTTTTTTTTTTTGCAGATAAATATAGATAAAATCATGTACCTATAATTTTTGAATTAATTTGATTTTTTTTATGAATAACTTATATAAAGTAACTTAAAACGTGAATAAATTATATCCTCCAAGTGGGGCTCGTTATGAGTTTCACTGACTCAAACAATATGGTCGGGAATGGAAACGACTGTACCCTTTAATATATGTTGTAGTATGGCAACATTCTCCAAAGAGTAGCGTTGCAAATCAACTGAATTGTTTGCAAGCTTGGCTTGGCTCGACTTAACTCATTAAAGGCTCAGATCGGCTTGATTCGTTAGCTAAACAAACAATTTCGAGCCAGTCTTTTAGATTCGTTTAATAAACGAGTGGAGTTCCGGCTCGAATTAGTATGGTTCGTTTATCTTTATTTATATATTAAATATTATAAAATTTGTATAAGTAATAGAATAAATTTATAAATTTTTTATATTAAGTAATATAAACAATAAAAAAATTTATTATAGACTTCCGAATCAAGTTTAAATTTGATTAATATTAATAAGTCAAACTGAACCCAAGCTGAACATTCAAACTTGATAAAAAATGTCATAATGTAAAGTTATTTGTCAACCAGATGGCTAGGGATGTAAAAATGGCCTGTGGCCCGCCCGAGCCCGACTCGGCCCAAGCCCATCCTGGTTCGCAGAGGCTTGAGCGAGGCCCAACCTAGGACCCCCAGGACTAGGCCTAGGATTTTATAGTCTCACCTGATTCCGGCCTGTTGTAACCCATTTTGAACTCCTCGAGTGAACAACCAAGCCCAACCTAGACTGAATTTTTTTCTCTATGTCACAAACGGTAGAATTTTCAACTGTTTTTCAAATAATTACTATTTAAATTTTTTTAACCTTGAAGTTTTCAAATCTATAAATACCACCCTCTCATTTCATTTTCTTTCACAACAAACTCTCTCACTTTCAACTCTCAAGGCTCATTTATAATGGGTATTTGGGATTTTGCATGGCCTCTAGTTGGTTAGAAGTCTTCCATTCCAACATTTCTCTTATCAAGGTAGGGTTTTTAGGGAAATAATTTACTTAAGGAGAAAATTTTGTGCATGTTCTCCTATTGGGCAAGGGCTATATATGTGTCATCTTTTTTTCTTTTCTTTTTTTAAATTTATTTATTTATTTTTAACTATTAGTAGTAAAAATTTAGATTTACATGGTTTTTCATTAGTGCGTTGTTCATCAGCTCTTCCATCATGATGGCCAACAATTTAAATGAAATAAAATTAAGTTAATAAAATAAGAAAAGCTTTCTTGCATGCATGGTGATTGGGCGAAGGTCTTTCCAACTTATGACACACCAAGCTTCTGGGTGCGTCGCTACAGGAAAATACACCTACAGCGACCACTTTTGGCGACTAAAACAAATTTAGTCGCCAAAAGTTACGGATTTAGCTACCAAAAATAAATTTAGTCGGCAAAAGTCAAATTTTTAGCTACTAATTATTTTTAGTCGGGGAATATTGATTATTGGCGACTAAAAAAAATTTAGTAGCTAAAAATATCACAATTAGCGACTAAAATAAATTTAGTCGGAAAAAATGGCATAAATTGGCGACAAAATTTTTTTTTAGTCGCCGTAGGTATGCATTTGGCTACCAAATCCGTTGGTCGGCAAATGTTTTAATAAAAAATTAATTTTTGTCTTTGGCGACTAAACATTTAGTCGGGAAAACATGATTTTCAAATGACAAACATTATTTTAGTCGTCAGAGGTATACATTTGGCTACCAAATCCGTTGGTCGGCAAATGTTTTAATAAAAAATTAATTTTTGTCTTTGGCGACTAAACATTTAGTCGGGAAAACATGATTTTCAGCGACAAACATTATTTTAGTCGCTGTAGGTATACATTTGGCTACCAAATCCGTTGGTCGGCAAATGTTTTAATAAAAAATTAATTTTTGTCTTTGGCGACTAAACATTTAGTCGGGAAAACATGATTTTCTTTTATTTTATTTGATTTTTTACACAATTAAATAAATCTATTTTTTTAATTAAATAAATAAAATATCAATAAAAATATATGTTATTTTTTAATTAAAATTTGAAATAAATTTATTTTAAAAAATATTAATAATTAAATATTGAAATTAAATAAAATAAAACATCAACAAAATTTAAATATTTTGTGGCAAAATTTAAATAATGAAATTAAATAAAATATTACATCAAAAAATTTTAATTAATGGGTTGAGCTGATTCAGTAAAAAAAATATTAGGATAAATATTTAAGATAATTTAATATTTTTAATTTATAATTTTATTACTTATATTTTTATTTAAATATCATTTTAATATATTTGTTACTTTTATTTAAATTTTTTTAAATAATGAATTTTTTTGTTACTTTTAATATATTTTTCTGACTAAATTTTAGTCATGATTATAATTACAAAATTTAAAAATTATGCTTGAGACTTGGAGAAACTTGGGAGGAAAGCAGATTTTCATTGGCTCGGATTTAATTACAATATTTTCATTGACTTGATTTGATTTTAGTTTTTACTCTCTCACTCTCTAGGGTTGTATTTTCTTTATTTTGTATATTAAGAGAGAAACACAGAGAGACTGGAAATAGAAGTGGCGAGCAAAGCAGGGAGCTGGGCATCCAAGGCCTTCACTCATCTATCTGTCTATCTGCTTGTCTATCTGTCTATTTGTTTGTCTATCTGTCATGCATCTGTCTCTCTCTCTCTCGTGTCTCTCATACATCTATCTCTTCTCTCCTTTCTCTCTCTCTCTCTGTCTCTTTTGTTCATCTCTCTTCTCTTGCTCTCTCTCTCTTTATCTCTCTTTTTCTATGTCTTTCTCTTGATCATCTCTTTTTGCTCTCTGTCTCTTTTTTCTCTCTCACTCTCATCTCTTTCTCTCTCACTCTTTTTTCTCTCTCTCATCTCTCTCTATCTCTTTCTAAGTCTTTCTCTCGATCATCTCTTTTCGCTCTCTTTCTCTCTCTTTGTCTATCTCTTACTCATATCTTGTTTCTTTTCTGCTCTCTATCTCTTTCTCTTTCTCTTTTCTCTTTTGTCTTTATCTCTGTCTCTCTATTTCTAAATTTTGTAATTTTTTTCATAAACCGAGTCATAAAACTCCAATAAAGTAAAAAGTATAAACAATAAATAAAATTAAAAATATTAATTTAACAAGCCGATCTATTTTTCATATCTCTTTCTCTCTCTGCTCTCTCGCTATATCTCTTTTCTCTTTTCTCTTGTTTGTCTGCTCTCACTCTTCTCTCTCTCTCTCTTTCTTTCTATGTGTCTATCCTGTCTGCTTATCTCTCTCCCCATTGTGTTCACATTGCTCACTCTTCTCTCTATCTTTCTCTCTCTCTCTCATCTCTCTTCTCTTTATGTCTCTCTTGCTCATCTCTTTCTCTCTATCTCTCTCTGCCTCTCTCGCATCTCTCCTCTCTATCTTTCTCTATCTCTCTTGCTCATTTCTCTTCTCGCTATCTCTCTCTGTCTCTCTCGTCCAGCTCTCTTCTCTTTATGTTTCTTTTCTGTCTATCACTCTCTCTCACCACTCATCTCCTCTACCACCTTCACCACTACTGCAAACACCATTCCACCACCACTATTACTTCTACAGAAAATTAACTTTTATTTTAGTGAAAAATATTTTTCATTAAAATATATATTACCCCTGCTTCTACAAAATATTTTTCATTAAAATATTTTTTAGTATTAATTTTTTTCTGCTTTTTTTTTTTTTTTTTTTAATTTTCTTTCTTTCTTTTCTTTCTTATTATATATATCTATATAATATGGAAGAAAGCTTTTGAAAATGTCCCAAATGTATCATAGATACATTTGGTTTTAAGGGCCAAGATGAATCCTGAGTTTAGATCAACGGTCAGATACATTTTCCCATCCGCTTGAGTTCATCTCTCCCCTCTCCCACGTCCTCAACACGTTCTCTTCAGCTCCCTCTCCCACGTTCTCGCCGGTGTCTCTCATCACCACAAATGATTGAAGACCCTTCAACCCTTCGATACCCACCTCCTCTTCGATACCCACCTCCCTCTTCGCTACGCTTACTCCTCCTTCCCTTACAACTCTTCTCTTCGACTCGACCGAGGTCACACCGACCGAGCCTCCCTCCATCCGACGATCGAGTCGAGTCTCTCTCTCCGACGTTCGAGTCTCTTGCTTGACTTCCGCTTCTCGCCGGACTTCTTCTCGCCGACGCCTGTTTTTGTTGACAAATCTGTCTTCTCTCGACTCTCTCTCTCAAATTTCGATTCTGTCTCCGACCGGAACCAGCGACTCCAACCTACAGGTATATAACTACAAATTGAAATCTGTTGTTGTTGTAGAATTAGGTTTTTTTTAGGATTTTTTTAAGGGGGCAAAAAAAAGAAAAGTTAAATCTGTTGTTGTTGTTGTAGAACTTGGGATTTTTTTTTTTAGGGTTTTTTGTAAGGGAAAAAAAAAAGAAAATTGAAATGTGTTGTTGTTGTAGAGTTTAAAATTTGTTCGACGCCTCCGTGAATGGGACCGCATCATCCCAATACTTTTTTTTGGATTTTTCTTTAAGTTTTTATCTGTAATCATTATTCGATTTTCTTTAATTTTGTATCTGTAATCACTTTTCTTCTTTGGATATGTGGGTGTTTGGTTGGGTTGTTTGGATTTTTGAAATCACCTGCCAATAAGGTTTCCAGTTTCTTCAACTTCTAACCCTTTTGATTCTGATATATAAACCCAGTTTATACACTCTATATTTTGAAATAGATTTTGAATCTGGATAAAATTTGGAGTTCCTCATTTTCTCTAATACATGTTTTCTGTGTTTGTTTTCTCGGTCTCCGAGGTTAGATCTACTGGGTTAACCATTTTTTTTTTTCCTGTGGGTTAACTGCTGATGTGGATACTGTTCGTGTGAAAGGAGCTTAGAAAATTGGTGGCTTATGCAAAAAGCGGTGCAAATTTGTTGGCCAAACTCATCTTGTAGGATCAGCATGATTCTTACAGATGGGAGGTGGGTTGGACACACATATTCCACTCAATTTTGGTTTGCAGGTGTTGAATCCTTAATTATTATGGTGTAATTCTTGGCTTTTTGCAGTGCCTTTTCCGAACTCCTTTGAACAATTACAATGCCATTGTGCTTCTTTACAGGGATAGATTGCCTTACCCACATTGTCTTCTCTTCCCATCTGAACTTAACCAGGGTATTTTTTTCCCGTCCTTTTTCCCCCCTCCTAATCAATGAGTTTTTCAGCATTGAGATTCTAATAACTTGCGCATTTGAGCAGGGAAGCATGTGGTTCGTGGGAATGAAAGGGAGCTTAGAGGAACTAAAACATAAGCTGATGGTGAACTTTGATCCACTGAGATGCTTTGTTGGAGATTTGGAGGCAAGTATTACTCAAATGCTTTTACATTTTTAGGTAGTGTTTATACATCATAAAAAATCGATGATTTTTTTTTTTTTTTTCAAATGATATATGTCCACAAATTAGGCACATCATCGTTATTAGTAGTCTCTTTTATACGCACTTTGTATTTGTATATCATTATTTTTCTATAATTGTTCATCTAACTCCAAGTCATAAAATTATTATCTTCTTCTTCTTTTCTTTCTTTTTTTTTTATTTATTTAATTCAGATAATTTATTCCTTTCATGCATCATTTTTTTTTATCTCTTTAATTTTTTTATAGAATTGAGAATGAGACATAAAAAAGCAGTGATCATCATTCGCCTCAAACTTTACCCCCAACTAATCCCAAATACATATATAGTCTTCCCTTACATAATTACATTTTATGCTGGTAGTTTGTCCCGGATTTTGAATTGTGGGATACTTATAATATATGTGTATGAAGGTCAAAGAACGAAAACTATGGAGAAGCCAATGCGTATTGGGGTTGACATGTATCATTATTGGGCTTGAAATTGACAATTTAACAATGGGCAATGAAAGCATGGCCATTGATGATCGTAATATATGAAGTGGAATGGAATGATCATTTCATCATAATGTTCATTCTACGCTTGGTTCATCAATAAAATGATGAAAATGTGTTGCAAATGGAATTATCATTCTCATCAGAGAAATCATTCCATTCCATTTCACCTCATTCTAGGAAAACGAACACTACCTTAATTGTAGGACTATCCTCATTGTTGCCGATCCTTAGAGGAGCTAACTTTCTCTGTTGTCTCTGCAGAGAGTTCCTGCCATGCTCAAAACATGGTATGATTCACTTGGAGGTGATGCTATCGGCTTAATATGGGAGAGATTGGGATCATCAAAGGTATATTAAGATGTGTACTTATTTTCATGCATGAAATGAGGATGATGTTCAAGACTTAGAACTACCTAACCCCTTTATCTGCTTGCTTTTTTCTTTGAAACGGGGACGAGGAGAAGTGGGTGAGGATGATCATGATCTGCTTGATGTACTAAAAACTGTTGGCAAGGTCGGGAAAGGGTTTGTGAGGAGTATTTATTTTCTCAAGGCCCCAAGGTTGAGTAATTAAAATTTTCGTTTTCGAAGGCCTTCAAGTTCAGCAAATAGTGAAGGTGATGTTGTAATCTTATTGATTCTCACATCTTATAGTCTCGAATTAGTGAAATTATTGCCACATTTTTGTACCATGTGGCCCCATAGTGAAGGTGATGTTGTATAGACTGGTATGTATGTGTTTATGATACATACATATGTATGTGTGTGTATGTATGTATTATACAAATGATTGATTTTGTGTCATTTTTTCCAGTTAAATTAAATTGTTTATTTCGGTGGACTTTATGTGGTTCAATTAATGATGATTGAGATTCGATTTGGCTATTGATTTTATAGATTTTGTGTTTCATTTTTTTCATAACCAGGAGTCTAGACCCAAATTGCCCAACTCAACTCTTTATTCACAGAACATGTGTTGACTGGTGAGACTTGAAAGAAAGGTATGAAATCTTTGTCTTGCTTACCAATCGAGCTATTGTTTGTTATTGTTTTAAAGGTTTTTAAATTAGAATGGGAGTTTCTCTTCACTATGATTTTATCAAGACTTGATGTTTCATTCTTGATATGAATATATTATTATTATTATTATTTTTGTGTGTGTTCATTTTGCCACTTTTGGTTTTGTTTGTTGCCTTAGGATTTTATGTTTGATGGAGTGTATGTTTAGTGGGAATGATATTTTTGGTAGGATGATTCAATTAGGTTCAAGAATGTTGTCAATTATAGTTCAATGCTCTGTTATCTTTTGTTATTTTTGGAGGAGTTACGATAAAGTAGTTTTTGATGAGATTTGGTTCTTTGACTGGTGTTGTTCATATGGGAGTTTAGGACGGTTTATTTATAGTTTTCATTTGTTGAGATCAACCCAAAGGTAAATGGATAAACTTGAGCTATAGACTATAGTGTTAGGCATGTTTTGAAATGGGGTTGAGAAATTCCAATAGGAGATTTGTGGGTATGTTGTTTAGAAACTGATATTACATGTTGATGTTATGAGAAATTTGCAATTACAATTAAGGAACACACACCCTATGTGAGAAATTTCTTGGAAAGTTCTGTGCTTGGCTTAAGCAATCCACATTACCTTTCTCTCTTTTTCATTTCTACAATCTGAAGATGATTAAATGTGCAACAGTAGGGTATTCTTTTCAAATGGGTTTATCTATTTTCTTTCATAGACTTTGTTACAAACATTTTTTGGGCTGATTTGACTTTGTCTCTTGAAGGTCTCAAGGAAAATTGATATGTTCCAATTTCTTTTATTTTTCACCATCTATATCTACATGTTTAATTTCTTAAATAGTTCACTTCCTTCATGTTCCTAATTGACACGGTCAATGATCTTATTTTATTGAATTTTAGATCCTCTTTCTTCATTAATTTACATCACCATCTAAAATCTTGCTTTTATTGACATTATGTTTCAGTTACTAGAAGAGTTGAGGAAGCAAAATTCCGATCAAGTTCACCTATATAATGCAAGTACTTTTACCTTGGTCCTTCTTTATCTTTTGATTGCTCTTTTACTTTTTTTCCCCTTCTTTCTGTTCACTTAGTAGTACTCCCATAGATGAATAAAGTACTTGACTAGATAACGAAAAATTTAAAGCTGCGATCCATCACCTATTGGAGGAGTATATCCGCTATTTAGTATTCTCCCAAGTGATGCATTTCTTTACGGACACAGGAGCAATATTGAGGTATGTAAACTTAAAAACATAAGCTTTTGCAATTGAAGTATATAACTGAAAACTCGGGCCCATTGAAACCAACCCACTATTCTTCAATTGATATTCCTGTTCTATTAAAGAAGTCAGTATAAATAATACATATTTTTGCTATTTAGTGGAGAGTCCATGCAACATTTACTTAATTTTTGTGATGATTTTTTCATTCATTTTAAAGATGCCTAATTTAATTATTATTTTTTTAAACCTATCTCTCATGGTATTGTGGAACTATATATATGACATGGAAAATAAGTATAGTAGTTTGTGTTTGAATTTTATAGAGTATGTCTATATGACATGGATAATATTGCCTCTCCTTTCAGCTTCAAGGGTATCAAATTCTTTGTTGGCTTTGTTCTAGAGGCATAAATAATTTTGTATCCATAGTAGTATTAGGTGTTTCTGAGAATTGGTGTTCTGCCATCTCTGGTTTCCCTTTCTATGGTATATTCATTTTTATTCAAGTATATTTTTAGGGTTCATTTGTCTTTATAACCAAGTTATTTATCAAAAATGAGGAAAGAAAAGTGTAAATTTTGAATTTTGGTTTTTTATGTAAATGTTACATGTCAATACTTCATTCTCTTTTTATAAAATATTAACAAACTTTTATAAAGGAATTTTGTTTGTTTTGCCAAGTTTTATAAAGGAAGTTTAAGTTCAATAGTCTCAAAAACTATTAGGTTGGTAGTCATGTTTTAAAATGTAAAAATATTAGTAGAATTCAGACTCCGGACAAGGTGCATCAGACTCCGGACAAGGTGCTACTCCTGTTAGTTAGTATTCTACATGGTGAGAGCGATTCTTTCCCAATTATTAGTAAAATTCAATCTGAACTTGCTGCGTCATTGGTCGCTTAGATGGCTGAGTTACCTTGTACAGTGAAGTTAAGAATATGGGCACATGATATAAAAAGTCCCTGTGACCCACTTGATGGTGAAAGGTGTCGCCTAACCATACCACATGCTGTCCTTTGCAGGTATGGTTAAATTATTGGATCTAATTTAACTTTGTTGAGTGCTATGAATGAAGCACCAAAAGAATTATTTGAAATTGATGTAGTTGTTGACATATTCGGTTTAGTTACATGAAGCAGACTTGGGAAGATTCTTTTGGTTGATAATTTGATCAAAATAAATAAATTCTCTATTGAAATGCCCAAAAATTCTACTCTGTTGTGACTGCTTCATTTGGTTATTGATGTAAATTTGTGTTTAAAAGAGCTTTGCTTGATGGGGATTTATTTGTGTTTTGCAGGTGGTTTGCATGCCATATTAACTGATCAAAATAAAGTCAGGTCAGTCGATTGGAGTGATGACTTTTTGCGTGAGGATCTACACAACAAGGTATTGGAGTCTATAAGCAAAAAGAATGTTTTACATTTTTTTTTCCTGGCTGAATCCACTTGAGGAAGTGAAGTATCTCATGTACATTCGGTATTAATTCCAGTTAATATTATTTAAATGTATTATTTTTCATGAACTCAAATGCAATGTCCTGCTACTAGAAGTATACGTGTCTTTGTCCTGAACATAACAATCATTGTTGAAATATAGATTAATGATTTTGTATGACATTTTGGTCTACACCAGTGCTGATGAATTTCATGACCTTATGCAAGTTTTGATGAATTTTGTAACATTATGTTGTTGACCCCTCATTTTAACAAACAGATATTCAAGAAGTACATTGAGATAGAGCTGCAACTTGGTAACATAGATCGTTGCCGAAAGCTTTATGAGAAATATTTGGAGTGGGCCCCAGAGAACTGCTATGCATGGAGCAAGTATGCTGAGTTAGAGAGATCGCTTAGTGAAACTGAGAGGGCCAGATCCATTTTTGAGCTTGCCATTGCACAACCTGCACTGGATATGCCAGAGTTGTTATGGAACTAAAACATATATCTGTACTTTGATATGATTGAAGCTGAAATTTATTTTTCCTATAGTAGATTTGTAATGTTGAATACAGTCCTAGTGTCACTGTTGAAATACCCCTACTTTCAAACATGATCTGAACACAATGTCAACAACAACAACCCAAAAAAATCATTTCAAAAAATTATTATTGACGTTGGATTAGACTTGGAGTGTATGGAATTTGTATTATATATAGAATTGGACGTTTTTGGATGCTTGGAATTGAAATGTGTGCACGTTGTTGAATGATTTAATGGTTGATAATATATTTTAGTGTTGATGGATTATATTGTTTATACAGGGTACAGGTTGTAATATAAATGAATACAGGTTGTTTACAATTTTTTTTTTTAAAAAAAAAATAGAAAATTATTTGGCCACCAAATGTTTTGGTAGCCAAATAGGTAATCAAGAGTTTTGGCTACTAATAATTTAGTAGCAAAAACATAATCCAAAATGTTTTTGCCAAAATATTCAAGAGCAAAAAAATTTGAGAATGAGAGAAATAAACTATTGGCTACTAATACTTTAGTGGCCAAAATGCACTTTTTGCCGATTAAATTAAGATTAGTGGCCAAATGTGTACTTTCGCCACCAATTTTTTAGTAGCTAAAAATTTGAGAATGAGAGAAATAAATTATTAGCTACTAATACTTTAGTGGCCAAAACAGACCTTTTGCCGACTAAATTAAGATTAGTAGCCAAATGTGTACTTTCGGCTATCAATTTTTTAGTAGCTAAAAAATTCGAGAATGAGAGAAATAAACTATTGGCTACTAATACTTTAGTGGCCAAAACAGACCTTTTGCCGACTAAATTAAGATTAGTAGCCAAATGTGTACTTTCGGCTACCAATTTTTTAGTAGCTAAAACTGATACCTTCCCCGACCACAACAAGTTAGTAGCCAAAAAGCCTCATTCGGCGACTAATACTTTAGTGGCGGAAGCATACCTTTTGCCGACTAAACTAACATTAGTAGCCAAATGTGTACACTTTCGGCGACCAAAAAAATTTTAGTCGCCAATACTATCGCCGACAGGGTTTCCGCGACGACCTTAGCGACGAAAAATTTTGGTCGCTAAATGGTTTTAGCGACTAAAATTATGCCTTTTGCCGACCAATAATTTGGTAGCTAAAAGTGACATTTCTTGTAGTGCGTGCTTCCATTTCTTCTTCCCCCAAGTGTTAATGGAACAACACCCTCCAGTAGGATGGATTCCACATGACAAGATAAGACAAGACAATATAGATATATATATTCATTTTATTCATTTTATTTATAGGTATGATTTGACACTAAAAAATAACTAAAAATTCGTCAGTATATTTTTCTTTAACGTGACATGTGACATTTTAACGTGACAGGTATGATCGGAGACTGTAAAAAATTAAAAACTCTTTCGTATGTTTTTTTTTTCCAAATGTGACATTCCAACGTAGCGAGTATGATGTGACACTAAAAAGCTCCTTAGTATATTTTTTTCAAATGTGACACTCTAATATGGTAGATAAATGAGTCATTACACATAAAAAAAAAGGACTAAATGGATCACAAGAAAAAAATATGAGACTACAGAAATGTTTTTTGCCCACAAAAAAGCTGCCCCTAATGTCCAAAACGACGTCGTTTTGGGCATTTTCCTTTGTTTTTTTTTTTTTTTTATTTTTTTTTTTATTTTTTTTCCTTGTACCTTGTTTTTTTTTTAGGGGCATTTGAGGCCTCCATTTTTGGGGTCCCAATCACTGCTGATGAGACTATATAGATTACAAGTTCAAAATATAGGACTTATTAGTCAATTTTTCTTTTCTTTATTTATTTATTTATTTTTAATATATTGGGATTAATTTATTAGTAAAATTATATTACAATTAAAGAAATTGTTACTACTACATCAGGTCGAATCCCTAACTTTCCCCTCACCGTACCTACGGTTTAGCTATAAGACCACTAGATCAAACCAATATCTAAACATGATTGTGTTTACCAATCCAAATAATATAAAGGGTAAATTATTCTAACATCTTCTGAGATTTCTATTTAATATATAAATCTCCCATTCACATTTGAAAAATTATATTTTTTTTCTTAAAATTTGTAATCTCATTACAGATTACTTCGTGGATTATTGATGTCATATCTTAAAACTTTCTAAATGACTATCTTGTCATTTTTTCTACTATTTCTTTTTCCTGTCATCATAATTACATTATATAACTTTTCATAATTATATCTGAACATATTCTTATTGATTGATAATATACAAACATAAATTTTATATAAAATTTTCAAACACAATGATATAACTTAATGATAACATTTCACTTTAAAACAAAACATCTATAAAATATGATTTATATTTATAATAATATCACTGTCATAACAATTTTATAAATTTTTTTTGGTATAAATTTATATATATGAATATAATTTTTTATTTTTATTTCCACTAGTATACCTAGATTAGATCAATTTAATCTAGATATACTTAAAAAGTATAAAGTTTGTAAAAAAAAGCTTTAAAAAATTCCATTGAAAATAACAAAATAAGATAATATATTGAATTTTTGTATCTTTTTTTTTTTGTATTTGGTGAATTTTAAAAAAAAAAATCACAAAATATTATACTTCTTAAGTTTATATCTAGATTAGGTGTATCTAAAAAATAAATAATTAAATTTCTTAAAATATTACAAAAATTCAGTAAAAATAAAAAATACTACAAAATAAAATAACTCAATTTTTTGTGTGAGTTAAACCAAAGAACATGATTGTTATTTCCCTAGAAATGACATGAACAAAATGTCTTCATTATTTTATTATTTTATATGTAAAAAGATTAAAAGACAAATATTTCATTTTAATATGATAGGAAATAAGTATAATTTTTCAAATGTAAAAGGAAAATTTATGTTAAATAGAAACTTGAGGGGTGTCAGTATAATTTACCCTAATATAAAATCTAAATAGAAAAATTAGTAAGAAATTTCAGCATGCACGTACTTGTTTCTTATTAGATCTCATAACTTTTTTGCTGGCTGGTAAAGTTAAGGAATAAGTTTCTCTCCAGTTCATAAAGTTAATTGAATGGTGTAGTTAGGCTTATGGGGCTTACTATTAGTTTCATTTCAATGATCTGAATCGTTCAATGTGTAAAACTCATCGAGTACTTCATCCTTCTAAAAAATTACGTTAATCGGATATCGATAACCCTTAATCAAAATACATTTTTGTCAACAACTTAATCAAAGGGTTATCGATATTCGATTAACATGATTTTTTGCAAGTATGAAATAATCGACGAACTCTGCACATTGACTATTCAGATTATCAAAATGAGACCTGTGGTGAGCTCAATAGCACCTTCTAGTCCACTTTGTGGACTAGAAAGAAGCCTTGTCCTCGTATGAAATATTTGAAAGCTTATGTCATTTTTTTAACTTTTAGCAAAATTTTAAACTACTTTGCCCTTTAACAAAACACAGATTGATGTTCGGTAATTGAATAAAATAGTTAAAGAGTCAATTTCAAAAAAATAATCGATTCTCTCTCCGTTGTTGTTGTTGTTGTTATTATTATTATTATTATTATTATTATTATTATTATTATTATTATTATTATTATCTTTTTGTAAGAAGTTAAAAAGTTACTAACGAATCCTGAATTGAAAAAGAAATCAAAATGCCTTGGGCGTGCTAACATGGTGGATTTTTATATATTTTTATTTTATCTTTTTGTGTTTCAAGTTTTAAAATTCAATAACTCATTGTATAAATCTGATTTTGACAAAAATTATAATTTCATAATGTAATTGACTTAATTTATCAAATAAGATCTCCGTTGAATGTGAAATTATGTGAAAAATCGAAAAAAGTAAATTCTTACACTTTTTGGGATGAAATTTCATAGTTTCAATACTCAAAACATTAGTGTGCAATTATGATTTTCACACTTTTAGATGTGAGTGACTTTCTCATTTTCATAAAACTTTCGTACTTTTAAATTGAGAAATTTCGAAGTTTTAAGTAGTGGTACAAAATAGTTATTGAACTTGTGATATATATATATATTTATTGATTTTCTGGTTAGAACATTTTTTATTTTCAACTTTCACAATTTCAAAATAGAGTAATTTCTGAATTTTAAGCAGTGATAGAATTGGTTATTGAAAGGGAGAAATTTCACAAAAGAGTAAAATTTTAGTGTCTGAAATTTTTATTTTGTACCTTTTTTTTGTACATATCTATCTATCTATCTATCTATATCTATACTATATATATAAACAAATGTAGTGGAGTATGAGAATTTTTCAAACTCTTAATACTAAATTCTTATGTATTCTCTCTCCTACATGTCACTTCTCAAGTCTTCCCTCCCACTTTTCCTAATTTTTAATCATTTGTCAATTATCTAAATCTCATCAATTACTTATCCATACAAATTTAAAAAATGATAAAATTCCATATATATCTTTTGTTTAAGCATAATCTTTTTAATATAAAAACAAGTTCCTGCAAAAGAAATGTATTCTCTCTCCTACATGTCACTTCTCAAGTCTTCCCTCCCACTTTTCCTAATTTTTAATCATTTGTCAATTATCTAAATCTCATCAATTACTTATCCATACAAATTTAAAAAATGATAAAATTCCATATATATCTTTTGTTTAAGCATAGAATTTTTCAAACTCTTAATACTAAATTCTTATGTATTCTCTCTCCTACATGTCACTTCTCAAGTCTTCCCTCCCACTTTTCCTAATTTTTAATCATTTGTCAATTATCTAAATCTCATCAATTACTTATCCATACAAATTTAAAAAATGATAAAATTCCATATATATCTTTTGTTTAAGCATAATCTTTTTAATATAAAAACAAGTTCCTGCAAAAGAAATGTATTCTCTCTCCTACATGTCACTTCTCAAGTCTTCCCTCCCACTTTTCCTAATTTTTAATCATTTGTCAATTATCTAAATCTCATCAATTACTTATCCATACAAATTTAAAAAATGATAAAATTCCATATATATCTTTTGTTTAAGCATAGAATTTTTCAAACTCTTAATACTAAATTCTTATGTATTCTCTCTCCTACATGTCACTTCTCAAGTCTTCCCTCCCACTTTTCCTAATTTTTAATCATTTGTCAATTATCTAAATCTCATCAATTACTTATCCATACAAATTTAAAAAATGATAAAATTCCATATATATCTTTTGTTTAAGCATAATCTTTTTAATATAAAAACAAGTTCCTGCAAAAGAAATGTATTCTCTCTCCTACATGTCACTTCTCAAGTCTTCCCTCCCACTTTTCCTAATTTTTAATCATTTGTCAATTATCTAAATCTCATCAATTACTTATCCATACAAATTTAAAAAATGATAAAATTCCATATATATCTTTTGTTTAAGCATAATCTTTTTAATATAAAAACAAGTTCCTGCAAAAGAAACCATGAATAAAAAATTGGGGGGAAAACAATCAACATTGAGCCATTTCTGATCTCTTTTCAGTGCCTAAAAATCTTAAATATTTGCTTTACATTTGAAATGTGTACTTGCATGAGTTTTTGCATTTGTAAGAAAATGAGTTCATATAAATGGATATTATTATTTTTTTTTTGTTACAATCTGTATTTTTCCTTATTTCTTTCTTTTTGTTAATAATGTGTCATTTAATTGAGATTTTATTCTTTTTTTATATTTATAAAAGCACTGCAATTATCAATTTGTAACTCTCCCACTTATTGATTATTTGTGTGTGATTTTTTTTTTTTTTTTGGTGTAGATGTTAGATTGAAAATGAAGAACACATCAAAATTTATTGGATATGGGTTATACTTTAAATGTATTCATCAGTTGATTTTTTATTGTTGATTATCCTATTGAAATAATTCATGATTAAATTTATTTTTAGTAACTCATTTCCTTTAAGAACTAAACCACAAATTTCCTCTTTGTTTAAATTATTTATTTATTTATTTAGATTCAGAGTTTGAGCAAATGGAAGATATCCCATATTTAAAATGTTAATTTTTTTTTTGAATAATTTAAATATTCATATTCTTTATGTTTGTCAATTCAAGTATAATGCATTTTCAAACATTTTTAAATTTTTTTTTATAATCATTCCAAACTTATTTGTGTTTAATGAATCAATATAACGAAAAAACAAATAGCATGTAAAAAATTTTAACTACTAACTAAATATAGTGGGAATTAAAATTAATTTTATTTTAATTTATTATATTATATGAGATGATTAATGTAATATTTACTATTGATTAAGCAAAATTAGTATTACTTAAATTTAATATATTAGTCATTTTGATTAATTATAATATGTCTTTATTACTCTATTTTTGGTTGTGTGAAGTAATTCTTAGATAAATTAGCTATTATATATGTGATGATTTACTAATGTATGATAGTTTTTTAAAATTTTTAATAATGTGAAATATTAAATATTTTTAATGATGTGAAGTAAGATTTATATATACAAACCAAATAAAAATGTTAAGAAATATAAATGTGGGAGCCGAATAAGTAGAAGAGTCGGGAGACGCGTACCCCAGAAACTAGATACTACTCGGCTTCATATTGTGTAACTAGGGCGCCGAATGAGTTAGTAAAGCCGAATAGACGGGGTCAGAGTCTCAATAAATATAAGGTGAATGAGATAAAAGGTGCTCAGCACGAGGCCCAAAAAGCAAGTATAAATACAAGAACCACAAATCTAGAAAGGTATGTAAGATTCACTCCACTTAACTTAGACAAGAAACTATCTTGAGTGTCGAACTAACTTGTCCGTCGGAGCGCTAATTCCGCACCCCGATCGGAGTGTTTCCATCTTTCAGGTGACTAGCTGAGGATCGCCAGCGTCTCCTAGGATCTGAAGAGTATTTCCGAACCACTTCTCTACAATTGGCGCCGTCTGTGGGAATACTCAAATACATCCATGGCAGGCGTGACCGAAGATCCTCCGATAGCCATCGACCGCATAAAGAGGTGACCTCATTCCAAAGAAACTCGCTTGGACCACAAATCATCGCAAAGAAGACTAGCCTCGGACCTCCGCTCATCGTCAAACCCAACGCAAAAGACAATACAAGCAACCATGGCACAAGCTAGGCAAACCAAACAGAAGTTGGACAACATCATCGTTGGGAACGAACGCTTTCGTCGCGATCTGGCCTCGAAAATAGCAAAATCCAAACGAACGGTGTGCCAGGCTTCTGAGCGACTCCCGAGGGTAGATGATCGACGATCCCAGGCCTCACAGCAAGAAACTGATGGCCGCTATGCGACAACAGATCCTCTTGCGGAGTTGGCAAAGGACAACGTCTTTACCAATGCGCGCCCGAAGAGTGTGGTCAAAACACCGCCCTCCGCAGATGCATTTCCATTTGACACCGCCCACATGATATACAAATGCCAAGGCCGCCGTGCATGCGATCCAATCACATCCAGTTCAACAAGACTCACGCCAAAGAAGCGCCCCGAGAAACGCCAAGTATCACCTTTGACAATTTCGATTTGATTAGTGTAACACTCCTCACATCGATCCGCTGGTTGTTGAGTTGCGCGTAGAACCGGTTCACCGTCAACGCGTTCTTATCGACTGCAGCGAGACTCGGAGGTTATGTATTATAAAACCTTCACCAAACTCGGATTCAACGAGTCAGACCTGACTCTGGCCCCTTATCCACTATTCGGCTTCAATGCCACTCCAGAGTACCCCTTGGGAAAGATCCGCTTACCCGTTCAAGCTGGCTCCAGAACGGTGAATGTGGAATTCTTGGTCGTCAGACTGCCTTCACCATACAATCTCATCATGGGGCAATCGTGGTTGCATACATTGCAGGCCGTCCCAAGCACCTATCATCAACTGCTATGTTTCCCAATGGAACACTAAGATTGAGCAAATCGCGGATCCCAGAAATCGGCACAAGCATGTTATCTCCTTGCCGCCAGAACGCCAAAGGAACTGCAAGTAAACTCCATTGAGGTGCCGAATCGGGAGATCCTGGATGACGTTGGGTGGTATCCAAATGAGAAGGCCACGGAAGATTTAGACCGAGTTGACATTGATGGAAGCCCATAAAAGTTCTTCATGATTGGCGCCTCTCTGAATCAGGCCGACAGGCAGCAGCTGATCTCCTTCTTGCTCAACAACCTTGACGTCTTTGCATGGACTCCGTACGAAATGCCGGGAATAAACCTGTCGCTTCCAAAGACCATCTGAATGTCGATCCGAAATGTAAGCCGATCATTCAGAAAGGCCGACGGTCAGCCGCGGAGCACACTGCCGCCGTTGTTGAGGAGGTAGACAGACTGCTTGACACTGGGGCAATTAGAGAAGTCACTTACCCTACGTGGCTCTCCAATACAGTGGTGGTGAAGAAGAAAAATGGGACTTGGCGAGTGTGCGTCGACTTCACGGATCTGAACAAAGCCTGCCCCAAAGATCGCTTTTCTACCTAGAATCGCCCAAAATTGTCGATGACGGCACGTCATCAACGTATGAGCTTCCTCGATGCTTACAGAGGCTACTATCAAATCGCCATGCATCCAGATGACCAGGACAAAACTGCCTTCCTCACCCCAAGAGGAACCTATTGCTACAAAGTTATGCCCTTTGAATGAAGAATCGAGGGCAACCTACCAAAGATTGGTCACTGCCATGTTCAAAGAGCAACTCGGCCACACTATGGAAGTATACATCGATGATATGGTGGTCAAGTCCAAAGAAGAACAGAATCATATAGCCGATCTAGAAAAGACATTCAGCATCTTACGCAAATACAGAATGAAACTGAACGCTTCCAAGTGTGCATTCGGAATCGGCTCTGGCAAATTCCTAGGTTACATCGTCAATCACCGAGGAATCGAAGCCAACCCGAGGCAAGTCACAGCAATTTTGGAACTCGACTTCCCCCGTTCAGTAAAAGAAGTCCAAAAGTTGATGGGGATGGCCGCTGCACTTAACAGATTCATCAGCTGGTCTACAGATCGCTGCCGACAATTCTTTCAGACACTACGGCAGGGTAAGGCTTTTGAATGGTCCGCTGAATGCGAATCAGCCTTCAATGGACTCAAGACGTACCTCCGCTCAGTACCTCTCTTGACAACACCCGCCGCTGGTGACCCGCTCATCCTATATCTGGCAGTTTCCGATAGGGCCGTACTGTTAAAAGAGGAGGAGGGGGAGCAACGGCCAGTGTATTATGTGAGCAAGGAAATGGTTGACGCCGAAACACGCTACCTTCCGCTGGAAAAGCTCATCTTAGCCCTAGTCATGGCGGTAAGAAAATTGATGCATTACTTCCAGGGACATAGCATTGGGGTGCTAACAGATTATCCCCTCCGATCAGTACTACGGAGTGCAGAAGCATCGGGACGTGTTTCAAAATGGGCTCTTGAACTCGGCCAATACGACATTCGGTTTTTACCTAAAACTGCAATCAAGGGGCAGGTGTTGGCCGATTTTGTTGCCGAATTCACCGGTGAGCTTGCCAACCTCAAACCTAATGAAGTTCGACCAAAGGCCGAAGTTCTATCAAAGCCAAACTGGAGAATTTATGTCGGGGATATTTGGCAATTATATTGTGATGGATCATCTAACCAAAGGGGCAGTGGCGCCGGAGTTGTAATCATGTCTCCAGACGGCGCAGTAATTGAGTAGGCCGTCAAGCTTGGCTTCGAAGCATCAAATAACGAAGCCGAATACGAAGCCCTTCTAGCCGGTTTGCAGAATGCCCACCTTCTCGGCGCGTGGCGTCTGCTTGTGTTTTGTGATTCAAAGTTGGTAATCAATCAGCTAAAGGGGGAGTACGTGGCAAGAAATGATCGTATGATGGCCTACATGAAAACGGCCAATTCCTTGCTGGCAAAATTTGACCATCATGAACTGAACCAAATAACACGCGACCAGAACACACACGCGGATGCCTTGGCATGCTTAGCCTCCGCCATCAATTCTGAGATCAAACAGACCATCGAAGTAGGTTTCATCCCGGAGCCGAGTATTGGCCCTTCGGAGGAAATCCATGTCAATGTTATAGAATCCGCACCAAGCTGGATGGACCCCATTGCTGCATTCCTCTCTTCTGAACAACTTTTAGAGGACAAAAAAGAAGCACACAAGCTGCAAAATAAAGCCCTGCGATACTATCTAGATCCGCAAGGAGGGCTTTACAAAAAGTCCCTCTCTGGTCCATATTTGGAATGCGTGCACCTCGACAAAGTGGAAGAGCTTCTGACAGAGATACATGAGGGCAGTTGCGGTGCCCATTCTGGCGGACGCTCCCTGGCCCATCGAGCTATAACGCAGGGGTATTATTGGCTGACAATGAGAGTTGACGCGGAGAGTTATGTAAAAAGTGCGAAAGGCCAAAAGTTCTCCCCATTAACCTATCTGCCTGCCGAAGGGTTGAACTCTATCACCAGTCCCTGGCCGTTTGCTCAGTAGGGACTTGATATCGTAGGGCCATTGCCCAGGGCCCCAGGGAATAAGCGATTCTTAATCGTCGCGACAGACTACTTCATAAAATGGGTCGAAGCGGAGGCTCTAACACATATACGAGATGCCGACATTAAACGCTTTGTATGGAGAAACATTATAACACGATTCGGCATTCCGAGAGCTCTAATCTCAGACAATGGAACCCAGTTCGATTGTGGCGTATACCGAGAGTTATGCAGCAAATATGGCATTCGACCTTACTTCTCGACACCGGCCTACCCCCAAAGCAATGGTCAGGCCGAAGCCTTTAACAAATCCATCTTGGACGGCATCAAAAAGAGGCTGGAAAAAGCTAAAGGCAAATAGGTCAAAGAATTGTCGAGTGTGTTGTGGGCTTATCGTACTACGCCGAGGAGATCCATCGAAGAAACGCCGTTTGCTCTATGCTTTGGAACCCAGGCAATCTTACCCCTGGAAATCGACCTCCCAACTCTGAAATCGCAAGTTTTTGACACAGGCCAAAATGACGTGATGCTTGCCCTAGATATGATTCTAATTGAAGAACGAAGAGACCGCGCCTTGGCATCCATGGCACGCTATCAGCAGCAGTTCAGTTGCGCCGATACACGCCATGAGAGCTTGTCCTAAAGAAGGTACTTCCAGCCGACCGAAAACCGGCCAATGGAAAATTGGGTCTAAACTGGGACGGCCCCTATCAAATCGAATCCATTACAGGAACAGGGGCATATCGGCTCTCAGACATGACAGGAAGAAGCCTGCCACGGCCTTGGAATTCTACACATTTACGTAAATTTTATCATTAACCCGACTTGTGGGCTTGATACTTGTACGTGTTCCACCGTTGTAATACAAATTTTCTCGTTTTCTCAAGCTCGCCCCCAAGCCTTGATTAATAAGGGCCGATTAAGCCTTCCAAGGCCAAAACAAAGACTCCGGATTCGGAGCGCCCTTCGTGGATATCACGATTGGCCAAAATAAAACCTCCGAATTCGGAGCCCCTTTTGGTGCATGACACCTTAAGGGCCGATTGAGACTCCGGATTCGGAGCGCCCTTCGTGGATATCATGATTGGCCAAAATAAAGCCTCCGGATTCGGAGCCCCTTTTGGTGCATGACACCTTAAGGGCTGATTGAGACTCCGGATTCGGAGCACCCTTCATGGATATCATGATTGGCCAAAATAAAGCCTCCGGATTCGGAGTGCCCTTCGTGGATATCACGATTGGCCACAATAAAGACTCCGGATTCGGAGCGCCCTTCGTGGATATCACGATTGGCCAAAATAAAGACTCCGGATTCAGAGCCCCTTTTTGATGCAAGACACCTTAAGGCCGATTAAGGCTCCAGATTCGGAGCGCCCTTCGTGGATATCACGATTGGCCTTGCTGAGATTTGTATTCGGACCACTTGATTGGTCGAATAAATATTCACTAAGAATCGTTCTTAATTCAGACCGGTCAATGCATGTCTAAACATTTACGCCATGCAACACAAAACTTGCCAGAAAGTTGAAATAATACGATTAATTAAGCACATAGCATTTCAAGACCAAATACAAACGTTGAAAAGAAAAGAAATTCTATTTATTCAGTGCAACGTCTATTCATTCGGCACCCTCATCGTCGCTCTTCTCAATTTCGAAATCGGGATAAGGAAAGTGGTGGCGATGATATAGGGGCAAGGCCGAATCAATTCTCACGGCTTTGAGAGATCTCTCGGTTTGAAGGGCCTTGATCCAGCCGTGCTTGAATCCACGATTTTCACATCGACAGATCTCCTCGGCAAGGTCCTGTTTGGTCTTCTCTATCCCGACCTTCAGGCTATCCTGAAACCCTTTTTTATAACCCGAGGTGCATTGGGTTCCTCTCTCCGCAACAACCAATTTAGATTGATCGGCCGCAACCGACTCGCTTGCTCGAACATTCTTCAGCTCTCGAAGCTCACGTTCAGCATTTTCCGCGCGAATCTCCAAACTGCGATTCCTTTCCTCATTTTCGCCTCACGTCGCGCTCCCAGCACACATGCCGACTTCATAAGCGTGATATAGTCCTTTCACGGCCCCATGAATGCCGCCTCGAATATTTCAAATCTCGACGTCCGACCATTGATTGTTGGACTTCCAATGAATATTTGTTGAGAACTCGACCGCCACATCCGGTCTTTAATGATAAATTCCGCCTCGCTATTGGTCTATTCCAATCAAACTGCAAAACTCAATGGCTGTGGCGTCACATCAGGCTCGATTCTCGGTTGACTGTCCTTTCGGGGCGATTTGCTTCAATGACTAAGGGGCTGCTGTGTTACCCGATCCTTGGACGTTCTTCTTCTCGAACGCGTAGGCTTGCTACTGCGACTCATTGCGACGTCTGATTCAGTCAATCTCCGTCCCTCCCCAGTTGCCTGGATGGAAATAAGTAGGGCCTCTAGCGTGCACCCGCTCCATTTATCCTTCAATGTTTGCAGCTTTCCCGAGGCGACGTCAGCAATCCCAAATGTCAACAGTCGGATGACCCATTCGGCTTCCCAAGCTCGCGCCCTAGCTAAGGCAAGGGCAGATTTATTAATCTGGTCGGCCGAGTTTCCAAGCGCAATGGCCGATCAATCTGTGCCTCAGCCAGCCCGCGAGTTAGGCCCCTTCGGCTTCCCAAGCTCGTGCCCTGGCTAAGGCAAAGACAGATTTATTAATCCGGTCGGCTGAGTTTCCAAGCGCAATGGCCAATCAATCTATGCCTCAGCCAGCTCGCGAGTTAGGCCCGTTCGGCTTCCCAAGCTCGTGCCCTAGTTAAGGCAAGGGCAGATTTATTAATCCGGTCGGCCAAGTTTCCAAGCGCAACGGCCGATCAATCTGTGCCTCAGCCAGCCCGCGAGTTAGGCCCGTTCGGCTTCCCAAGCTCGCGCCCTAGCTAAGGCAAGGGCAGATTTATTAATCCGGTTGGTCGAGTTTCCAAGCGCAACGGCCGATCAATCTGTGCCTTAGCCAGCCCGCGAGTTAGGCCTGTTCGGCTTCCCAAGCTCGCGCCCTGGCTAAGGTAAGGGCAGATTTATTAATCCGGTTGGCCGAGTTTCCAAGCACAACGGCCGATCAATCTGTGCCTTAGCCAGTCCGCGAGTTAGGCCGTTCGGCTTCCCAAGCTCACGTCCTCGTTAAGGCAAGGCGATTATTATAAATGATCTAACCATAACCAAAAGCAATAGCAAGCAATAGCATTCAACATTTTCCTTAACCAGTTGAGCACAGCTCATGAAATTTTTTATATATACTCAAGTTACTAAACAAAAAGATTTAATATATACTCAAGTTACTAAACAAAAAGATTTACTCATGACTGTAGAAGATTTACTCATGACTGTAGCAACAGATGAAAAATACTAAATTAAAAACTGTAAAAGTACATTCCACATCCTAAAAACTGTCAGTCGGCTGGATCAGCCATCAGAATCAGACTTCAATGGCTCAACATCCACTTGCTTATATGGTATTGGCGTAATCAATGAAGCGTTAGCAACAGCAAGGGCTTTGTGCCAGCCATGTTTGAATCCCTGATTTTCAAACTTGGGGACTTGGTCAACGTACTCGGCAAGGCCAGCATTTTTCCCGGCCTCAAATACTTTGGAAGACTCTGAGTCGGCTGCTTCCTTCATCGCCTTCATTTCAGCCAACTCAGCCTCCAGTTTGGAGATCATCTTCTGGGCCAATTTGAGCGCATCTTCGCTCGCGTCCGCCTTCTTCTCGGTATCCAATCTCAATTGATCCGCGCTACGAGCCCTCTCCATCTCGGCGCCGCCCTTGAGGCTTTCTTATTCGCCTCAAAGCCTCGACTTCGACCCTTCTCCTCCGGTCTTCAACTTTCTCGCCAGAGATGGCCAATCTTTGACGGCGTCGCGATGGCGACGGCGACGCCCAAATCGCTATCCATCCGACGGTCCGCAAAACAAGAATTTAAAACCTTAACTTCAACAAGATTTGGATTAAGTGAAGCTAAGTTCAAATATGTACCAAAAGTGCCGATTATGCTAGTCCGTCGATTCAGATCCGTTTCCACCTGGAAAGCCTCCTTGTTAGACGGCAACGACATGGACGTAGCCAAGCTGAATGCGACTTCTGGGTCTTTAAGCGCCGAAGCATCAGAAGAAACCGGCATGTTTCTTATCATCTCAATGACAAAAGGAACGATCACGTCCGATCCTCTAATCGAGGACGCTTGTCAGCCGTGTTCCTCTAAGCCGCTTCAAACTCGAAGGCGTTTTCGCCTCTAACTTGGCCTACCGCACGATCACGAGATTCGGATTCGATTTTCTGCCGTTTCCACCTCAACGTGCACGGACTCTGATTCGCTAACAGGCAGGAAGAATTGAGATTTGGTGGCGGGTGGTATTTCAGACGGAAGGGCCTCCGCTCTTCGCCGCGCGGCCAACCTTTCCACATTCGCCTTCTTGGCAAGTTTTGTCAGGCTTAACCCAGCCATGTCTTCGGGGTCTGCGGCGGGAATACTCTCCAAGCCGTGAGCAACGCCGTCAAGTGAAAGATCCCCTCGGCCCGAAATGGATGGGGGATCGGCCGAATTCAATACCTCGCCAGACTTGGTTTCAGACTGATCTGATTCGATAACATTAGCTACATCCCACTCCGAATCGGACCCTTCAAAACCAATCTGCCTCAAGTTTTTGAAGTCGGACAAAATAAGAGCGATAAGAGAATCTTCACCCTCCGGAACAGGGATATTTTCCGCCGCCGAGAAGGTCGTATATGTCGGCTTGTAACGAAGTAGAATATGCGCCAACCTCCCTTGTTTCTGAAGACTTCGACGGCCGAAATATTTGAGTGCGACTTCTATATCTGAAAGAACATTGCCGTTAGTTGAAGACAGAACTTTCTTCAAATTGCTCCCTGCACAAGCCAAGCCGTCACATTTCAAAGAGGAGGCTTCACAACAAAAATGAACAAATAATAAAAGCGATAAGGCAATCAGCCACCTGGCTCGCCCCTCCGTCTAGGAATAGGGTCGACGTGATCCTCTCCTTCACCAAATTCCCAGTTACCCTGGACAACGACCATAACATCATCAACTCATTTTCCAGAACTGGAAAGCATAATAATCAACTGATGGTCAATATCCTTGGCCCTAAGGAAGAGACGCCTGTGCCGACCAGAAGACTTAGCCAAGACATAACAATGTCGAATGGCTGGAATGCCAAGGTTAATTCTTAGGTGACGGTTGAGCGCTATATTCCCCATTATGATTATAAAGAAATTCACATTAGGTTGGGAAGGGATTAAACCCCAGTAGCGAAGTACAGCCCTAAGAAACAGGTGAAAGGGGAAACGGACTCCACCCTCTGCAATTGACAAAAGAGGAAAGACAATTGTGGTTTCGTCCTCCCTCTCCACATTAAGAGTGCCTGGCGCCACAAGCGCTACGCATTTGACATCATCAGGAATGGAGAAATGGCGTTTAAAGCCAGCGATTCGATCTGACGAGAGGAGGTCTTTCAAATGTTTCGCCATACCCTACAGTTTGTGAGAATATGCCAAGGAAAGAACAAACCAGAAAAAGTCTTCAAAGCAAAGGAGGAGAGAACTTACAAAGGACGAAGGGGATCTCGGAAAATAGAGTTGCAGGGACTATCCAAAAGGCAATCCAGCGATGAGCGTCACGAAATACATGAAAGGACGTCAAAATTTTAAATCGCAATAAATAAACACGTGCGCGAAGAGGGAAAGTCGACACGACAACCGAAAGGGGTGCGCTTAGATATCCGCATGACGATGAGGCCAACCGCCGAATTTTGGCTCTGACTTTTCGAAATTCAAAACCAAGCACTCCAGCCAACTGTCGTCGGTGAAGTACTTGGGGGCAATTGTGGGAGCCGAATAAGTAGAAGAGTCGGAGACGCCAGACTCGTAAACTAGATACTACTCAGCTTCATATTGTGTAACTAGGGCGCCGAATGAGTTAGTAAAGCCGAATAGACGGGGGTCAGTAGCTCCGAATGAATATAAGGTGAATGGGATAAAAGTAGGCTCAGGCCCCACGGCCCAAAAAGCAAGTATAAATACAAGAACCACAAATCTAAAAATGTATGTAAGATTCACTCCACTTAACTTAGACAAGAAGCTATCTTAAGTGTCCGAACTAACTTGTCTCGGAATGCTAATTCCGCACCCTCGAATCGAGTGTTTCCATCTTTTCAGTGACTAATTGAGGATCGCCATTGCCTCCCAGATCTCAAGAGTATTTCCAACCACTTCTTCCACTTCTTCACAATAAACAAATAACAAATTTTTTTAGTAATTATTGACTTTCTAAAAACTCGTATCGCACGGGTGATCACTAGTTATTTATATTTGATTGAAACTTTTTAATAAATCTCGTTAAGTAGGTTTTAAAAATAAAAAATTTAATAAAATCAGATACGATATAAAAAGTTATGAAATTTTAAAATTTCATAACATAAAAGGACAAAATTTACCTAATCAACACACTAAGGACGAGCTTATCACATTTGCAAGAGAAAGAGAGAGATATAAGAAAAATGGTGAGAGTGGAAAGGGCAAATAACTCATGATTGGTGAACTAAAATTCATCGTTTGTATCATTAAGCTTTAATTGAAAAGACTAAAATATTCATATACATAAATAATTTTATTGTGTAAATTACAAACAATTTTGTTATGTTTTCAGGACTTGAAATGTATTTCACCCGTTTGTACTTTACTTCACGTACAGTTATTACTCCCTAATATTAATTTGAAGATGAACACATAAACATTTTTATGTCCAAACACATATTTGTTAACTTAGATAGAATATTTGATAATGAACTTTATTGCATAAACCATAAAATTATGTACTTATTTTCAAATGATGAGAAATAAACCGCAAACATAATACACCATAAACGGGAAAGTAAAATTTACTTTTTATTTTATTTATTTAATAAGTAATAAGTGGATATGGATAACAAAAGTTTTGAATGAGATTTAGCCAAATTATTTAATTTGTGTTGGCAAATGTAACTTTTCACTTAACCAAGGGGCTCTAATTTAGTTGGCTAACTTTTTGGTTACCAAGTCTCTCCTAACGGGAACATCTTAGGCTCTACTCATAGGAGTAGTATGAAAACGTAATATTTTCTTGCAAAGTGTATGGGCGTAAGTTTTAATTCTCCTAAAATGTTAATCTAACAATTAACCACTAATTTTGACCGATGAAAAAAATATAACTTTTTACTTTAATATTAAGCTGATCCTCAACTTTAGTTGTGTTTAAAAATAAGTACCTTAACTTTTGCATGAAATGGATAAAAATGAGTTAGCATTATAGTATTATTATTATTGACCCTAATTTGTGAGTGCCATTACCCGAATGAACAACAATGCAAATGACACCATCCGCAAATCTAAGCATGAAAACGAATCCCTAAAAGAGTTCAAACATTTGTTTTTTCAATATATATACGACTTTATCTATTATGACTCACTTTATCTATTATGACTCACCATACCATGGTGGATAAACTTGTAGTTATCTCACAAGTCACAGCACACTACTAGTATATAGCAATGGAAATAGATAAGATAAAAAGTTTACCCGCTTTTCTTTTGTATTCAATAATCTTTTCTCTTTAAGTTACAAAAGTTCAAGTCATTGTCATTCCTATTATGTTTTGAAAAATCTAAAATTCTTGAGATATTAATTTGTAATTATATTTTAATTTTAAATAAAAAATAATAATTCCAATCTAACAATCAAAAATAAATCAACACACAAATTTAACGTGGAAAAATCACAATTGGACATTCTCCAATTGTGATAAAAAAATCACAGGTCAAAATCACAAAACAATCGACTAAAAAAACAAGCGAATCTATGCTCGATTTGAACCGATCCCGATGTGTCTCTTCCACCACTGTCTTCACCTTGGAATTGTTTTATCCAACGTTGAATCTATAACAATAATGTCGAATTCACGATGATAAGCCACTCTGAAATCCAACAAAGTTTCAGGCTCAAATTCTCCGAAACCTACCGAAGAACAACTCTCTCTTTTGTGAATAAAAGACAACAAACAAACCCTTTGATGATGTTAATATGATATTCATAGATCCATTGATCACTCTCAAATAATCAAGGAAGCACTCATGAAGCACCATTCAATATAAAACATTATATTTTTTCTTCATTTCTAAAAATTTAGACAACTCAAATCTTAAAATGAGCAAATAATGCACTTTATAGTAAAGTGGACCGCGAAGACCGCTTGAGAGCAACATTCACCGCTCAAGCGATAAAATTTTCTTTCCAGAAGTTCAGGTGCTCTGCAAAAGTACTAGATGATCATTTTGTCCACTTGAGCGGTCAAATAACTTGGACTCAGATAGACACAATTCAAAGTTGGATTTGCATGTAAACACTCATCTCCTTATTGAAATAAAAAAGCAAATAAAATTACTACTGAAAGAAATTTTATCAAACGTGAATGTCAATTACAAAAATCTAACAGTTATTATTCTATTTCTGTCTATTTTTGTGCACTTTATTTTTGAATTTTTTATTTTATTTTTAGTGATGGAATCGCACCTGAGGGAGCGTTATCTTCCTAATACTAGTTTTGATTTGGACACTTCCAATAACTACATAATATAAGTGCTAGGTTTGGGTAAAGTCTGTTTCACCTCCAGTTTCAGCTGGGGTGAGCACAGTAATTGTTTATAGTCACAGACAAGAGTATTGTCACGCAATTATTCTTCAATACATTAAAATAGTGAGATTATAAGTGTACTTTAGGTGTATGATGAATAAGCTATATTTGTGTATATATATAAATGGACTGGTTTGGTTCTAGACTGCACCATGGCTAAAAATCTATATAAATTCAATCACTGATTGTGGTTTGCCTATTGTGGGGACATATTCTTGGGTAGTCCACGTGGCCGAGGTTGTTAGCCGAGGTGCCACATGGGCAGACTATGATGCCGAGATATGATGCGATAATATCGGAATCTGAGATATTTGAATAGAGGATTAGAGTCTTAAACGGCATCAAACTATCTATTTGGATAGAGGACTAGAGTGCTAGATTGGGAGATGATTTTAGTTTGGATCCCAATCCTACTGGGAGTCCAAGATTAGCAGTAATCCAGATTCCATTGAAGCTAGACTTCTATTGAGATTAAGTTTGTGTTGGCTATAAAAGAGAGACACCCTCATGAGTCTAATGTATGTTTTTTATGTTCTGTCTAATGAGTTAAACACTATCGGTTATCTTTGAGAGATATTTTACTGACTTGATCGTCGGAGTGCCCCTGGTGGACGAACCACCGCGGGATTCTTATATTTCTGTAACAGGTTGTTCGGTCTTAATCTATTCTCACGTTGTTCTCCAAATTAATGCTTGATTAAGGTGGTGGTCGGAAATTGACACACACCTATTTTGTGAACTGTGACAAAATCGAACATTAAAAAAATGGAAAATTTTACAGACAATAAAACTGTGACAAGAAGATTGTCACGAATTTTTATTTGGCCAATGATTTATTTATTTATTTATTTTTAAATTTACAAATATCGTGAGCCCCACTGAACCTACATACCCTGCATTTGGTTGTGCGTTGAGGTATTGTAAAAATATAAAGCCAAGTTATATAGTATAATCTAATTCAGACAGAGGATTTGAACCTAAAACCAAGTGTATAAGGGATAATTATTTAGTAATTTCAGAATATGAACACGTAGTATTTTATAGTATTATGATTAGCAAAGAAGGTGGGTAGGTGGCTTATTGTGTTGGGTAATTAAGGAACATGAGAATTATATTGAATGATGATTGGTTAGGAAGTACAGACGCATGGTACTACAAGAATATTTAATAATTTCCCGTGCATAAAAAACAAATCCTCTAACCACTATGCCATCAATCCAATTGTAAATTAATTATATAAATTCAATATTTTGTTAATTATTTCTACTAAAAATCAATGTATAAAAAGTATAAAATAAATTCTAAGAAATATATATATATTTTTTGTAATGGTTTACTATTTATTATCTTTGTAATTTTAAGATATATATTTTTTTTATATTTATAAGTTTTAATATATTTATTACATAATTATGATATTATAATTCAGTTTTGATTCACCTGCAGTTGAACTAGTGATCCATCTATAAAATTGATGATGAAGTGGATAGGAATGAGCCACAAACAGCTCCACCAATGGCTTCTAGTCTCTGAATCAGCATCGTTTCAAATACCTACCATTCTGCGCTGTAAATTTTATCTCCAGACGTGTCATCAACTCTCAAGTCTTGTGTTCTTTTCCTTCATCCATGGCACTAGCATGGATAAGCAAATTAATTGGCATTTACAAACAACCCATTAATTCCCAACCCAAAAAAATCTTAAATTTAACTGGGTATTGAGAGTGTCTTCTTCAAATGAGAAATTTGTTTAATGCACACACCTAACTGATTTGAACTCCTTCCCCTTTTTTCCCCAACTGTTAAAACCTTTATAAATACCCCACAAAAATTCTAGCTCTTGTTCACTTGCTCTAAGTAGTAAGTTAGTTATATTAAAAATCTTGGGAAAATAATGACTAGCTTCAAGTTTTTAATATGCATTGTCTTGGTTTTGTTTTCATCTGCAAAAACTGGTTGTGGCCACGGTATCAAGCCAATCGGAATTGCCAGAGAAGCACTTGAAGTGCAGTTCAGAAGAGTGCTGTAAAATCACAAGAGCTATCATCAGCCCAAACAAACGAGCCCAGGAGGACCTGATCCAAACCACCATTTTAGACATTATTAACTTGGAATTGTTTCCATTGCAACCAGTTATGAATATCATGCCTAGATGTACCCAAAAAAAAAAAAAAGACTATCATGCCTAGGATCGATCCAGAGGGATTCATAGTTCTTAGATGATATATATATATGCATTTTGGTTGTGGTTCTTTCTGTATTTTTCTTTTCCTTTTTCCCCCTCTCTCTTTCTCTCAATATGAAGTTAGTTTTGATGTTTCAAGATTACTTTGGAGAATCAGGATTGTGAAGGTTAAAAAAAATGTCCATATTACCCAAAGATTTGTCTACTATTTTCATTTTTAATGTAAGAATAGAAAAGTAGTTCACACTCCACATTTGTCTTTTATAAGTCTAATAAATATTAGGTTCGGGATCCTTATTGTCCAAAAAATTCACCTTTCCTTATCTTTAGTGCACTCTCAACTGCACCATGTGATAAGAATCTTAAAATATGTGAATCGCGAGACACAATTGTGCAGTTGAGTATGCATTGAAGCAAAGGGACAAAAAATTTGAAACCCGTGCCAAATATTGTTTACACTACTTCAAATATAAGAGTAATTGCGTGCATTATGTGATATCCTTTTGTATTAGGATTTGCTATATAACAACAGCTCCTCTGATCCATAAGGAAATATCTTGAGTATTAAGAATAACTTCAATATTGTATCATGAATGGAATCAACACTGTGCTAGAGTTGACAGTAGGATGCAGATGGACCATAATGACATAAAAAATTGATACTTATAAGGAAGAGGCACCCAATTAATTGTCCCACCCATAATGACTATGCTCGAGTTGCTTATTAAAAGGCTTAAGCTATGAAATGATCATATATTTTATCTGCTAAATTGGAAGACAAATCATTAGTTTCTTGGAGACTATATTTTATCTGCTAAATTGTATGTTCACTTGAACACTATTTTACATCATTTGTCACCCCCGACACTGTTTTGTATTGAAGTAAAATCCTCTGAAGAAAGAATTCTTATCAGAATTCATGGAGGGAAAAAAAAAAAAAGAATAAGCAGACAAGGACCTCATCGGCTCCATTTGTTTTCTAATTCTTATTTCAGGATTAACTCACACCACCACCACCACCACCACCACCACCACCATCATTTCAGAGTCGCAAAACTTTTCCGCTGAGACAAACAGAGGATAAATTGTTATTTGGTTGAACCTCCAGTGATAAAGAATAAGCAGACAAGGACCTCTCCAATAACCACAGTGATTTTGAATAAGCAATGATGAGAAAAATGATAGGACACAAGGAAATTTTTTTTTTTAAAAAAAAATGTAACTAATCTTTTACTAATTTAACGTTTATCATTCAATGTGGGAAAATATTTGAGATTAACCCATTGGTTCCTCAATCATATTTAATGTCTTGATACAATGTTGACTCTTCGAAGTTTGATGAGTTCCAATGTTTAATGGGGAAAAGAAAAAAAATCACCATTTAGCCTCCCTATCCACTTTGCAACTTAATCATTTCTTAATCATTCTATTATGGATTTGATCCATTTACGTCCTCTAGCTCTTTTGGAAGATCCAATAAGATTCTAAGCAAGCAAACAAACAAAACACTGTTAGTCAGATTAGCAAATTGGCAATAAAAAAAAAGAATGCCTATTTAGGAATGAAAAATAATTGAACAAATCTCTGGAAAAACTCTCCAACGTGGTTAGAAGTTGGGCATTATATATTATTGGCTGTGGCGATTCGGTTGTAAGAGAAGCATTATTCTACAGGAACTATGTTCTATAGTTTAATGTAATCTGTCTTTATTATGTGTTTTTTGTCTTAAAACTTTGATCTTAATTAATGATTTAGGAGAATACAAATATACTAAGGATGACTAGATAGGCAACTTGGAAGCCTAATATATGATGCTAGGACAAAGAGGGAGGAGGAGGAGATACAACACCAAAAAAAGCAAGTGCTTGAGTGGGGACAAACGACAATTAGGGAGGTCAAAAGAAACTCCATTTTAGAGAGAAGGACAACAGACCGTGTCAAAAATATTGTCAACTTCTAGCCGCCACAGCATTATATATCATGGGTATACATACATATACATGTAAATAAATAAACAAATAAAAGTTTAGTATATATTGGACCATTATATATTGGGAATTTTACTTGCTAACCACTACTTGAATTATCCTGCAATTGGTTTCCACTCTCTTTTTTAGCTTGTTCTTTGTGAGTTTAGATGGCTAATTCAACCACCATCAAAGTTTCAACATTGTTGCTATTCATTTTGCTTGCACAGGTGGTAAGTTCGAGAGCAACCAGTTATCGTGGGTTCGAGATTATGCGGAAAAGAATAGATAGCAAACGTATTCTACACGAGTTAGGTTATGATTACTCGAATAAGATGAAGGATAGTAATAGGAGGGCAATGGTGGATACTAAAAGAGTTGCACCAGAAGGCCCCGATCCTCAGCACCACCAGAGCCCTCCTACATCACCCTAGATACAATATTGGTCCCCAACATCATGGAGGACCTCCATCGTGGTCCTCTGTGAAAGAAAAATCCATTGAAAAGGATACTCTCAAGATGGTTCATTAGGATGTGTTATGCGCTTCCGATGCATAAGGAAGTTATCTTATATACTAGTAGTTCTTTATTTTCTTTTTCAAATGTTCTAGTACTACTGTTATTTTTATATTATGGGAAAAACTTTTAGCAGATGAAAAGGAAGTCAACAGGTTGGAACGTGCAGATTCGTACTTTTAGCTGCATATTTATTATTTACCATTTTGTTTCAGTGTCTAAGTGTATTGATTTATTAAAAGTCATGTCTACGTGTAGGACTCACACAATAAAGAATCACATATGAAGTTAATCCCATTTTAGAATGATAATTCATTTCTAGCATAAATTCCAAATTGCAGGATATCAGTTTGGATGATATGCTAATCTAAAGTATTGAAGCCAAAAAAATAAAGTATTTCACGAAGTTTCAATTCTCGAACTTTACTTCTATAAGCAAACATGACATCATTTTTTCATAGAATTCCCAACCTTACCAATGATTGATGCTAACTACGGACCCAGATGATCACGAGAGGCAATGTGATGGGAAACTGACGAAGGGACTGCATTGAAACAAAAATGAAAGTGTATGGTTTATAGTGACGAAATAAAAACTAAATGGACCAAAATGAAAATTTTCTCAAGCTAGAAGTACCAATGGTATAATTTACCCAAATTTGTTTTCGTCAAATTGAGTTTTCTGCCATTTACAGATCAATTAAGAAGAATCTGTGGCATACAAAGGAATCCCTTTATAATAAAGTTCAGAGTCAAGAAATGAAAATGAAAACTATGAAAGGAGGAAAAAAAGAAGAAGGAAATGAGTTTTAACTAGGAAGCACAGATGCCAAAATGGGTGTTGTGGCAGTGTCTGAGATGTGTTAGACACAGACATGGACAGAGAAAATTTTGTATGGGAATAGTTTTGGTAAGAAAAGGGAGTAGATAAGTGTATTATTTCCATCTCAAGTGGGCTTCATGCCAACTCCATGTTCACATCAAGTGACATGTTTTAACTTTTATGATAGCATAACACATTCACACCACTTGGTTATATATATATAACAAAAAAAGAAAGAAAAAAAAAAAATCTAATTAGATTGATACATCTCCTGAAGTTCCCAATTTATAATGCAAAACCGTCAACAATTCATAGTTTTTGCATCAATGTATTATTGGTGTGACATTATTAGATGTGAAAGACCACTTGAAGAGGAAAATAAAAATGTACTTATCAAACTCTTAGTTCACAAGAAAAAGATTGTGAATGGTTGTGGGACAGACAAAGATTGTGAAGGGTTGTGGAACAACATGGAAGTTATTTTCAATGTGAACAAGAAAAAAAAAAAAAACACCGTTTATCATCCCTCTGTAGATTGTTTTTCAGTACCACTTCATTATAAAAGGCCACGAAAGGCCTAGTTATGTCCTCTAATAACCAATTGAACTAAAGCAAAGATCAAGCGACATCTGTACTTTTCTACCTTATCTCTTATTTCAAAAACCAGTCTCACATCCCTTTACCTATTAGCATTATTGTCTTTTGACTACTTATAATGATGTCTCCTCTACTATATTTCACTTTCCATATTCAACTTGTGAATGATATTGTTTTATGAAATTTGAAAACCTGTAAACTGTGGTTCATTGCATATGTATACTCAAAACTGTTTTCACATGCCACCTTTGTTTTGATTGCCAATTGGGTGTGAGTGATTGGACGGCTAATTTATCTACTAAAAACTTCATTTATTAAAATTTGTTCTCCATTAAAGGGATTATCATCAACACAACTTGGTACTGAAATTGGTTATCATGACATAATTTTAGAACTCATCTAAGATAAAAAGTATCCACAAAGGTAAAAGATCCTATACGATTTCTCTTTTGAAAAGCCTCAAGTGGGGTGTGAGGAGACTCAGGTGACTAACTTATTTGCATAGATACCATTCACATGATGGTTAACAATACATGAGAGGATGAGCCACACACGATCTTGTGTTCCACAAAAAACCATATTTTCTCAGATTGTAAGAGAATACTGTGTTTGGTTGAGGGATTTGGGAAGGGATTTGAAAAGAGAAAGAGAAAATGTGTGTGAAACTAGGTGTAATATAGACATGTTTTATTCACATTTCACCTACTTTTTTCATTTCCCTTTCCAAATCCGTCCTTAAATCCCCCAACCAAACACAGTATAAAAGTCTGCCCATTGACAGCTACCTAAAATGAAGACTAAAGAGAGGAAGATAACTTTTTAATTAGCACATAGCGTTTGCTTTCATTATGAAATGGGTTTAATAGGTATAACTGAAGTCTGTCTTGATATCATGTGATGCTCATGTTTTAATTCTTATCGTTTGTTTGGCGAGCACTTTTTGTATGAGAGTAGTTTTGGTAAGACAAGGGTGTAGATGAGTGTATTATTTCAATCTCAAATGGGCGTTATGCCAACTTCAATTTCACATCAATCAATGTTTCAGGTTTTATGAAAGCATAGCACATTGACCCCACTAGGCTGAAAAAATAACTTTGATAAGATTGATACAACTTCCCAACTTATAAAAATAATAAAACCTCTATAATTCATAGTATTATTGGTGTGTGACATTATTGGATGTAAAGGACCACTTGAAGAAGAAAATAAAAATAGAGTCTATCAAACTTTTAGTTCACAAGATAAGATTGTGAAGGGTTCCATGTCAAATTATCATTATAGACTCTTTCAGGGCCTAGATATGTCTTCTAACCAATCAAATTAAAGTAAAAAAGAAAATTTGTTAATTGGTATGAGCGAATTGATAAATTTTATGAAAGTTACATCAAATTGAACATTTTAAGAAATCCAACAATACATAACTTAGAACATACTATAATATATTTCATACTCAATTGAATGTCACTCAACCACATAAATATCCACAATTAAATCTAAGATCATGGGACATTTTTTATAGATATATAGGTGGCCTCAAACCATTAGAGTTAGCCAAATACCTCCCCTAGAAATCATGAGTTTGACTCTTCTTTTCTCTTCAATCAAGGCCGGCCATGGGGCAAGCTTACCAAGCCGATCACCTTAGAGCCTCTCTAGTGAAGAGCTAAAAGAGCTGCTATAGGTAAAAGAAAAGGGATAATTGGCGTAAAGTCTACACCTATGGGGAAATGGAAGAAAAGTTGGTTAAATAAAAATAAAAATAAAAATAAAAATAGCAACCTGACCATTAGAGCAACATTGCTAAAATATAATTTTTTGACACTATTCACTATTCATTGTTAAAATATAAGGTTAGCTACTAAATTCAGCTATTGATCATTGACAAGGTCCCCTAATTTTAACAAAAGCCCCCAATTAATTTTAGCTCTTATAGTATTAGTACACTCAAAATTAAAGATTTGGTCCAACTAATCTCAGTTTACCATATAAATTAAAGAATATACAACAAATTCTTAGTTGAGTGACACTTGAAAGTGCCACAAAATTATTCCTCTAATGACATTTTTTTAGTCTTCTGACATTTTGAACAAGTGCCATTGATACCCATTCCATGATAGATACTAGTGACATTTCAATGACACTTGTAATTGTCATTGCACCATGATAGTTTTGAAATCTTTTGTGGCATTTACAAGTGCCATTATTTATTTATTTATTATTGTGAATGCCACTCAAGCTTATTTTAGTAGATAGCATAATAGCACCATTAGGCAATTGTGGCTGCCACTCAAGATTAAAAAATTAAAAATTAAAAATTAAAAATGTATTATATATATAATATTTGGAACTCTAATCTGCAAATCCTGTTCTTTTAGAAACTAAATAAATAAAATTTTATTTATAAAATATAATGTCACACCCCACTTTTTAATTACTCGGATTCCATTACAAAATTCTTATTATAAACAATTTCAGAGATAGCAAACCAAAGTCCAATATCTTAGCAAATACAAGAAAATAAAGATTTTCTCAATCGTATATAGAATAATGCAACATGTGACATGATTACAGTAAATTACCCGCAAGCTTACATCATTACATGAAAGAGAAAGGGTTCAACCCTTTTTACAACAATGGCATTCAGCCAACAATTAAAAGGGCCCGTGGCCAACAGATAATGAAGAAACATTTCTCAATGTTCACCTGAAAATGGATTAGCAACGTGAGATGAACTTAAAATCCAGAAGGGATCCTAACATAATCCTGAACAATAACAACTTACAGATAACTATGATCATGAATGTTTTAAGTCATACCATATACATATGTGTCGATTTATACTTGAAAATATACTTACATAGATATTTTCCTCAAAAATGCTCAATATGTTCAACAACACAACCATTCGTCTTTCCTTCTTGTTACCTTTTCAATTTTAAACTCACCTGACTACAATTAGTTTTCGAAACAAATCCATAGAACCTAATTACGTTTCCTTCGATTACCGAACTTACGCTAATTTCACTTTACAATTTCCGAATAGAAGTATCCCGAACGAACATGAAGACGATACAAATAAGATACTGTAGACACCCCATTTTTGACCGTCCTCAAGACTTGGATGTCACCGCTCGAACACTCGGTGATTACTCATGTTTGTGTTTCGTTTTGAGTTCCCAGAGGTCTCGGCTACGCGCCTTGCCTCAGGATCTCTCAACTCAACTATTCTATGTTTGGTTTTGCACCAAACACTTGTGGTTTTGTTTCTAAGGGTACAAAGTAACTTGTTAGCTACCCCTGGAATCCACCGGCCGTGGCTTGAGGCCACCGGCCGTGGCTTAAGGCTACCGACCATTGGTGAAGTATACCATTGGCCGGTCGGCATTTAGTGTGGCCGGCCGGCCATCTGTTTGGCCGGTGGCATCCTTTTCTGGCCGGTAGCGCCTTTTTGCCTTTTTCAGGCATGGTGCATGCCAGCTGTGCCAGCTGGAATGCACTAACCTTGCCCCCGTGCATAAGTGTGGCTGTTTTGCCCCTTTTGCACCCTTTTGGTCTAGCTTCTTGAGGAAGCTTGGACCTTTGTCTTAGCTTCCTCAAGAAGCTTGCCAGCTGTCCCAGCTTCCTCAGGAAGCCTTGCCCCTCTTGCCCCCTTTGACCATTTTCTGTTTAGCTTCTTTGAGAAGCTTCAAGTCATTTGTATTGTCTATATAAGAGCCCCTCCTCCTCCATTGTTAAGGGTTGAGCAAAAAAACCAGAGCTTATACATATACATTCTGATATACATCACTCTCTCTCTCTTTCTCTCTCTATATTTCCCTCTCTCTCCTCTTTTGTGTGTGTTTTGTGGCCTAAAAGTGTGTTTAGTTCATAGTATTGCACTAAGACACACACTATCACACCATGCTACGATTTGGGAGGCCTTGAGGGCTTGTTCTTGAAGTTTTAAGCTGGTTTTGATCACAAGAAGGGGCCTGACCTTGCTGTTCTTGGACTGTTCTTCAAGGGCAACAATCTTGCTTTATTAGCCCCAATCTTGCACTAGACTTTTGCATATTTTGCTTATTGTTTTAGACTTTGTGTATAACTGAAAAAAGTCTTGTATTTGCATGCTTAAGACACTTCATTAAGGTCATTTTATTGTTTGGGGTCGACCTCCCCCTCTTAGGCCTTGTTTGGCCTTTTTGGTGCTCCCTTTGTTGAGCCTTGGTAACCATTGTGTGTTGGCCTTCTCACTAGTGAAGTCCAGTGGATTTTCAGTGGTAAAGAATGAGGTTTGAGGTCTTGCATAGGGAAGGGACACCCCTCTCCCTTGGTCTCTCATTTGTGCATGTTTTTGGTTCCTAATGGTGGCATGCATGAGTAGTTGTTCTTGGCTCCATTTCAGAGGTTTTTAGGTATTATTTGGTCACATATTGCCTCTGCTTTTGGTCGGATTTGTGGCCCCTTTCATGCATAGTGCACTTGCTTTGCATTCCCTCATTTTGCCTAGAAATGTGCCATGCATTTAGGCCATGATTCTTGTATGTTATAGCCTAGCTTCATGAAGGTTTTAGCATTATCTTGCCATGCTTAAGGCTTGTTAGGCACTGTTTTGATCATATTTTCCATGTTTGGTATCCCCCATTTGTATTTTGGCTTGTGAGCCTTGAGTGTGCGAGTCATAAGCATGCTTTAGTTGGGTGGTTTCAATAATTTGGAATCATTTGCCATGCCATTTCAGTCCCCAAACCATGCTTGTATGCTTGCATTCATCACCTCTTTCATGCTTTGAAGATGTGTCCTTTTGTGCCTTGAAATGAGCATTGTGCATGCTTAAGTGTTTAAACCTTTGGGGCTGCCATATCAGTGGGTTTTGGGACTTATTTTGGTGCCTTAAAACTCTGTTTTGGTTGTATAGCTTATGTCATGTTTGCTTAGGGTAGTGGTAGTAGAATGCTCTTTTGTTATGCCTTAGTCTTGAGCCTATTGGTGTGCATGCTTACATGAGTATTTATCCATCATTTTAGGCATCTTTTGTCACTCTTTTGGGGGGTAATGAGGTCCGCCTTTGTGTTTTACGTCCATCATTGCATGATTGTGTTGCATTACTTTGGTTTCATGCTTACATTGTACGATAGCATGTATCACATTGCTTTTTGTATGATAGGTCACTTTGCATTTGCCATGCTTTATACCTATTAGCCTCATATTGCATGTTTGAGTCATGTTATGCTTGAGCCACCTTGCATACATTGCATTACATTTTGCTTGGTTTGGGGTGTCAAACCAAGTATGAGGATTGAGAAGTGTTCATACTCCAAGTGATGTAACACGTCTCAACCCTCGC
Source organism: Camellia lanceoleosa (assembly GCA_025200525.1). Taxonomy (NCBI): domain Eukaryota; kingdom Viridiplantae; phylum Streptophyta; class Magnoliopsida; order Ericales; family Theaceae; genus Camellia; species Camellia lanceoleosa. Next base: position 50,286,864 of record CM045765.1, read on the forward strand.
CGCCAATCCCTTGACCTCAACATGATAGGGTGTTGGCACTCATCTCTTTTGGTTGCATGCATTTACATTGAATTGCGAAATTTGGCCTCTTAGGCCATCATGCATCAAAAATGCATAATTGATGGCCCGAGGGTCGAGGGTCATGCTCCCTTGAGTTCATTGCATGATAGGGAGTGTGGCCATGCTTACATTTGCTTAAAAATTCCATGCCATACACTGCATGCCCTCTGTTGCTGTCAAAACCAGTTTCTGCAGGAAGCTTTGGCCGGCCGGCCATCTCTAGGGCCGACCGGCCATCCATAAATGGCTGATAACTTCATCAGCGGCCGGTGACCATTTCGCATAGCCGGTGGCCATTCCTCCTAGCCGGTGGTGCTCCACAGGGTGCAGAGAACCTAACCCAAGACTTGTGCAGTCTTGAGGAGCTAGGCGATAAACAGAGGCAAAGAATGCTATGGCAAATAATTTCCCAAGCGTCTGAGTCAAGCATGCATCATCCAAACATTTTGAGGCGGGGTCAGGGCCACTTTTAATTTCAAGATTTAATTTGTTAATTAATTAGAAGTTCTATAATAATTAATTTAGCAGTATTCATTTGTTTTGTAATATTTATTCGTACCCTCCGAGCGAGGGCAATTGTGTAATAAGTGTGTGTGAGTGTATGTGTGTCTTCCAACCCCTACTTCTTTCTTCCCTTTTATTTACATGCTTTCGATGGTTAGTATTAGGGCATATTTAACTTAACATACCTTATGCTATGCATGCGTGCATCCATACATTTGTCTTGCATGCACTGGGCTCGGCGCATCATACTAACTGCATTGTATTTCAATTCCAAGTTGAGTACTTGTTAGTTGCAGCATTTCACATGCCATCTTAGAATAGCCGAGCCTATTGTAGCTGCATTTTGCCTGTGTTGCATTAACCATCTTAACATGAACTAGGATCATGCATTGATTACTAACTAGTTTATGTTTTGGCTTGGAGTACTAGGTAAGCTTTTATGCTTTAGCATCCTTGCATGCGTGTGAGTATTTGCCATAATAACATGATTGCAATGAGGCTAGCAGCTTATGTGATATAACTGCTTGAATGCCAGTGGATGGAGGTCAAAGTACCTAAATTGGAATAATGCATTGAAACTGTGAGTTTTAAGCCCACTAGATAGTGGCAAAACCATCTTTTCTAAAGCCCACTTGAGGGTGGCAAAACCTGCATCTTTAGCCTACTTGCAAGTAGCAAACAATCATCAAAACAAACATGAAATGTTTTGTTCCAATTTAGGCGATTTGGTCTATACTTGTTTGCTGTGCGCATAACATAGTAATTCTAGGCTAATAACCAGAATAAGAACGTATAATGTTTTCAAAACAAGATATCATGGTTAGTAGAGGCCGATCTTCGGATCGGGTGAGAGGGGGTGCTCATAGCTGACCTTCCCCAATCGTACCCAAGTTCCCGAGTCTAGGCAACTCTGGTAATGACGGACACGTGGCCTTAGGCAAACGAGTTAGGGTTTCCTAAATCCCCCATTAAAAATATTTAGGTGGCGACTCTGTATCTAGTAAAGCAGTCCATGTTTGGCACTTCTTTCAAAAACCTGTTTTCTCAAAACGATTTGCCAGATTTGGACTCTTTGGTTCAGATTAAGAACTGTGACACATTTTCGAGTCCGAACTGTAGCACGGAGGCCCTCACGCGGGGCGCGTCTACAGTTTCTTGCGACTCTGCTGGAGAGTTTAGAGAACTTGACTCGAACTTGTGATATCTTGTTTTGACTACACTCATGTGTTTCTTTGCATTGCATGTGCATTGGTGCGCCTAGGACACCGTGTTGGCCATCTACTATTCTGGCGGTTCGGAGGCTCGCTTCGAGAAGCGTGCCATAAGGCTGATCGGTTGTGGGCTCTGCCAATTTGGGAACACAAACCCCGGTTTTACCAGGGCACCCTTTTCGACCATTCGACCTAGTGCATATTGAAATCCATAGTGACCATTCCAAACTAGGACAGGTTGCTTACCCGATGTTAGGTTGTTTGAAACCGCTGCGTACGTAGTGAAACCCTAGCTCCTGACAAAATAGGACAGGGAAACCCTACCCCAACATAGGGGTGTTTTGGTTCTCTTTTACTTGCTATGTGCTTTTAGAGTGTATCTCTACAGAAACACACATATCAGTTTGCAAGTTTGAGTATCAGGCCTACGGGCATCAGTGTTTTTGGGAATCAGTTATCTACGAGTATCAGATTCAGACTTGGGGACAACAATTTGGAAACAGTGATCAGTGATTAAGGAATAGTATATTCAGCTTATTGGTAGGATGTTGTGATACCCAACTGTGTGCTGCGTATTTATTTTACGTCGTTACGCTGTTCATTTGTCTGTTTATTTATTTCCTTATACGTTTTATTTATCTTCTTGCTAGGTAGTTGAGCACGATTGCTTCTGACCCAGTAGATATTCCCCATGCACTCTAGACTAGAGGTCGTCGACTCCATCGATCTGAGGATTTGGTAGACGGACAACCAGTGTACCACTCTCTACCCCCGGTTACTAGACGGAGGGCAGTTAGGTAGAGGGCATCGATTCGATCGATTCAGAGGGCCTTATCTACCCCACCGAGTCTGATGAGGATCAGATTACATTTCACCTTCAGAGAGGGAATATATACCGGTAATTCAATTAGATCAGAACAGTATGGCAAGTTTAGAGGAGATGGTGCGCCAACTTCAGGAGAGCATGAAAATTATGCAGCAAGATGCTGTCCGACAGGCGGAGTTCACCAAACAACAGGCCACGGTTATGACTGAACAAGCAGAGTTAATCGTGAGGCTACAATAGCAAACCGGAGCATCTGCTTCGCAGCAAGCTCCTCTCCCGCCAGGAGTTCCAACCCTCGGGGAGACAGCTAATGTTCAAAATGACACGGACATTCCCACAGGACCGCTTCCACCCCCAATCCTACCCCCAATCCCACCCCAGTTATCCAAAACACCCACCAACCTACCGGACTCTCCCTTTGAGTTCGAGACAGATCCCACAACACTGAAGTTGAGCAAGCTTGAAAAGCTGTTCAAGAGATCCCAGGGAGTCAAGACCATCCCTGACATTGAAGATGGATATACCGATGCAGCTGTGACGCGGCCTGACAGATTCAAAATGCCTTATGTCGACCGATTTGATAGATCCGGGGACCCCATGGTGCACCTAAGGTTGTTCTCGGATATTTTAAGGCCGATGGGCCTCACCAGACTGCAGAAGCTGTCTTTATTCGGCCGGACCTTGTTGGGTGTGGCGGCCATGTGGTATGCCAAATTAGAAGATAACGTCAAGAGAAATTGGGACGAGATGACTGAGGCCTTCATTGCGCAATACTCATACAATACACAAATCGAGATTACGACCCGTGATCTCGAAACAACAAGGCAAGAGCCTAAAGAGAGCTTCTCAGAATTCGTGACCAGATGGAGGGCCAAGGCTTCGATGATGACCTTAAGGCCCACAGACAAAGATCATATTCGGATGATTGTGTGCAATCTTTAGCCGAAGTTAATGCAGAAGATGATTGTACTCCCCTTTCCTACCTTTTCCGATCTACATGAAATGAGGGTATAGATTGAGGATGCCTTGAAGCAAGGCTTAATTGATAATGACCGGGAGCAACCTCAAAGAACTTTCAACTGCAACATTAATGCGGGCCCGAGCGGCGCTACAACTACAAGAGCCTTCGAAGTGAGCATGGTCACCACCAACCTCCCTTCAAGAACCATGGCAGCTACGCCATTCTCCGGCGCGTTCGGAAGCCATACAAATGTACCAAATACCTACCCAAAAACACAAGAACCTTCGCTCCACTGTATATGCCCCTGTCCAAAGCTCTGGGGGTTTTAATCAGAAAAGGGCACTTGAAGCCCCTAGAGCCGCGACCATTATCGGAAAAACTTTCCCCTACCCACAATCCAGCCAAATATTGCGCATTTCACCAACAGCACGGTTATGACACCGATCTGTGCTACTGATTACGTCATGAGATTCAAGATCTCATCGATAACGGGGTGATTCTGCCTCCCAAGAAACCCAATGTTACAATAAACCCTCTCCCTACACATAACCAAGCTCCACCTCCCAAAAGAATCAATTTCATCCAGACTGGGGTCATGTCTTACGATCCTAGCATCTATATCACTCCTTCCCATTTGCCTAAACCGGAGGTACTCCTTCCTGATTGCACCGACTTGTGCATGATGGACATCTCCATAACCCAACCTAAGCCCATGGTGGTGATTGTCGAGGACAGAAGAGGGGAGATTTCAGAGGAGAAGAGGGTTGTTGAGCCAGAGTTTGAGAAATCTGGGAATTCTGTTGAGAAAGCATACAGTCTGAGCGACTACATTTCGTCAATAGGCCAGGATAAGCTAGATGTGCAATAATCACTGACTACATTTTTCAACCATAATAGATTATTAAGACTATATAAACTGTTATTGATGCTATACAGTTCTAGGCTTATAAAAATTAAACAGTTTTGTGGAAATTGCTTGAAGTGTCTATAATTCTTAAATCTCAAAATCCATTACAACATGTAAAGGTTTGGAAAAAAAATTCATGATAGACACACCAAAAAAGATGCAAACCATATACTCTTTCATAATTATACCATAAAATTTTATAATAAAACCACAATGGTTTGTAACTTTTTAATGTTCATGACATAACAACAATAATTCGTAATTAGGACCATTCTTATGGTTCTCTCCATTGTAAGAACACAATTGTTCATAACTAAGACCGCAAAAATTTATAACTTTTCTTAGGATAAGGGGAATGCATAACTGCATTTCTAAAAAATTTCAGCACTAATTTTTTTATTACTTTTGTACTAACTAGTCTCTTAGGTTGTATTTGAATCATGAATTTGAAAAGGAAAAGAAAATGTGAGAATAGTGTTAGAATAGTGTTGCACTTTAATAATTAGTACCATGGTTATTTAAATTTAGCAAATTACAAAGAATGTTGTATTGATGGGCAACAATTACAGCTTCTGTACAAAGTCCCATTGCTATTCCACCTAATTTTGAATCACCCCGCGGCCAATAATTCTAGTTCCAAAAGGACAGCTCGTATAAGCATTTCATCAAACAACTTATATGCATACAATAATCAAGCAGTTTTGGCAATGAGTTGATCCTAATAGTCTTTGGCCCTGTTTGGTAGAGCTGTGGGAAAGTGCTTATAGCTTATGCCTAAACAGCTTATGGCTTATAACTATGAACATAAGCTGATTTCTGACTTCCAAAAAGTTATAAGCTATAAGCTATAAGCTAAACTAAACACATCAAAATAGCTTAAATTAAGCTGAAAGCTGAAATAAGCAGCTTTTAAGCTGCACCAAACAGGGCTTTTTAAGCATTGTACCACAGATTAACAATCTGTTAAAAAAAATAAAAATAAATAAATAAATAAATTGTGATATAGCAAGATATTGCTTTAAAATACAATTATATTGATATCCCAAGATTTAGATAGTACATAAACTATTTCAGCACCCGTAATCCATACGTAATTCATAACAAATAAAACCAAATCAACAAGTATATGAGAAATTGATCTGTATAGGCTTACAACCAATGCACAACCCAAAATCTTATTGTAAGTTGCTTAGTGAAAACCAAAAAGATAATACCAACCCAAAATCTTATTGTAAGTTGCTTAGTGAAAACCAAAAAGATAATACCTCAGAGGCATCAAAATACCTCGTTCGGATCAAATTCACCGTTGTTGCTATTGATGCTTAAAAGTTTTTCCATACAAAATCTTGTCCTCTAGAAATCTGGACATGAAGGGAGAGGTGCAACAGACCTTTAGATTTACTCCATGAGTTATTTTTTCAACAGCAATTTTAGGTATCATGAAAAATCTTTCATGAAAATAATCATGAAAGTCTTGTGACCCTTAAATTATACTTAGAATAAAGTATTACATACTAATCAAGATAAACCAAGGATCATAAATCTTTCATGATCATTTTCATGAAAAATTTTTCATGATCCCTAACTTTTCTCTTTTTTCAATGGTTAAATAATGATTTCTTTTAGAAAAATGTTTGGGAGCACTAATTAGTGCTCCCACTAATTAGGTGGTAGTGGATCCCGTCAGTAATGATGTGATGTTTTGGTCTTGGAGTTGTATTTTTTTTTTTTAACTTTTTTAATGTATTAGTGCTATTAGTGGTGGTGTTTTTAGTGAGATATTATCAAAATAATCTTATAAAATGATAGCGCCAATATTATCAAAATAAATAATTAAAATCATACTCTAATTTGAATTTGAATTTGAATTTTGAATTAAAATTAAGATTATTTTTTTATAACACACATTGTACCATCAAATATTTTTTGGAAAAAAAATATAACACGTGGAGTGCACCGCTCAACTGCTACTATATATATAAACGTAATGTTTTTCCCTTTCTTATGTGACATATTTTAAAGGCTAACTTTTTTTTTTCCCCCTTCTAAAAAAGCCATATCAACATGCCTTTTTTGTTTAGATATAATAAAATTGTACACAAAGTCAATTTCAATCATAATAACTAATTTTATATAGATTTTATTTGAGAAATATTTATTTTCCATATATATAATTATAATTTAATTATTATGATATTTGAAAAAAAATTTTATCTCGATATTCAAATAAATAAATAAATAAGACAGAATATGCTTAATTATGTACAAAATTATTATATGATCATTACACTTTTATAATACAATAGAACTAAAATTATCAAAATACACAAATAACTTAACTAAAATTAATATATGTAAATATTCAAGTAATAATTTTATAAAATAATAGCACCAATATTATCAAAATAAATAATTAAAATCATACTTTAATTTGAATTTGAATTTGAATTTGAATTTGAATTTGAATTTTGAATTTTGAATTAAAATTAAAATTATTCTTTTATAACACACGTTGTACCATCAAATATTTTTTGAAAAAAAAATATAACATGTGCATTGCACTGGTCAACTACTAATATATATATAAAAGCAATGTTTTTTCCTTTCTTATGTGACACATTTTAAAGGCTTAATTTTTTTTCTTTTTTTTCCCTAAAAAAACCCACATCAGGCCTTTTTTATTTAGATATAATAAAATTGTACACAAATTTAATTTCAATTATAATAACTAATTTTATATGGATTCTATTTGAGAAATACTTAGTTTCCATATATAATTATAATTTAATTATTATGACAATTGAAAAAAAAAATTTATCTCGATATACAAATAAATAAATAAATAAGACAGAATGTGCTTAATTATGTATCACAAGGATCAAATTAAATTTTTTTTTTTTTGTCTCTTATGTTTTGCCTTAATATTAATTTATACTTAATTTTCTATTTAACATGAAATTATCTATTACAAAACATTTATATTTAATTTAAATTTTATATACTTATATACAATATCTATGAATAGTTTGAAAAGAATAACAAAGAAATAATCAATACTCGACATAATTAATTTATATATTTTCTTTTTAATCCAATCACAATATATTTATATTTAATCTTTTAAATAAATTTTGTATAGTTCTATTTCTATATATTTTTATTTTTCAAATAAATATAAAATTAAATATTTAGAATCACTTTTAATTTTATATTACTAATTCTCTTTCTAATTTAACTATTATTTTTAATATCAAAATGAGTGTTTATTTTTATATCTTATAATTTAATATAGGGCGCTTAGTCAAAAAGTCAAAATTTGAATTTGTTTGGTCAAATAGTCCACGCGTTAAATGTTTTGTCCAAAATGACAAGCCTAGATAAAATGACCAAAAATACCCCTATATATATCATATACACAGTAATGCGTTACAAACATCACAAAATCTCTCTCTCTCTCTCTCTCTCTCTCTCTCTCTCTCTCTCTCTCTCTCTCTCTTCATCTCCACCACCACTGTCCCAAAACCACCGTCCTTCCTGCCATACCTGGTTCACTATCTAGAAACACCACTATTGCGAAGATTTGGACTCCGCCAACTCTCCTTATGTAATGCCCCTAAATTAAGTAAATTAATACATTACTCATAACATGATTAATCCAAAATCTTACCATACCAAACAATAACATTAATCCCAAAAGTCCTCTTTTCCGTGGAACTACATATCAAATATTACAAATTTTTAGATTCTTGTCTTACTTACAACAACATTAACATAGTTCAAGGTGCTAAAGGATAAAAATAATAATACTTTAATGGTGTACAAACATCAAGGCAAGGCCTTGTTACAATAAAATGGACACGCGGTCTCAAAACACATATGCTCGGAGCTTCCACATAACACATCCATGAGCCTTCGTGCCCCAACAAAACAAAAGAGTCCACATCTTTCTCATAGGGGTGGTTGCACATCACTAATTCTTGAAATTATTAGATAGGATTGAGCTAGATGCCCAGTAGAAATACTTTTAACAAAGTATCTAATTATTAAAAAATGCATATGGCATTATTACAACCAAGGCATTTTCTTGTTCAACTCATGTTAAAGGTTTAAGCAACGAAACTTGGATATTATAATTTTCATGAAAAAAAAAAAAAATTCACATTTCAACACCGGGGGGTAAATATGTCATGAAGCCCTTAAGGAGAGTCCCAATACATACATATACATAGGTCTATTTCAAAATATTCCCGCATTTGCCAGCTATTAATACGGCAGGGAATGAGCATACAAAATCATCCATTTTTCCACTTTTACCTACTACAATACGACAGGACCAATGGATACCCAAAAACACTTTCCCATATTCATTTGGCAATAAGCTCAAGACAAAGTAATTGGGCACCTAAACTTTCCACTGCACGGGTACTAACAACACACAACTCTTTCCAAAAATCGACTCCTTTCCTGGACTAACATGCTATTTACCACCCATTTAAACAACCTTTCCTAGATTTCCAAACATTCATACATTCTTTAGGTAAAGGGTAATGTACACCTCTTAAGTAATTTAGTGGACTAATGAGAAACAATATTCATAATTCAAGAAGAAAAAAAATAATCTCAAGAGATTCTAATTTCACAAGTCTCAATCAATAGATATTCAAAATATCATAATCCATTCATCAATTTTAAAGAATTAAAAATCAATTTCATCTTTTCTCCAAATTTTACAACTAGGGTTTTCATAAATTTGGGGCTTTTACCTGTAAATCATGTTAAATGCTATTTCCTAACTAAAAGCTTCATAATCTGTAGCCATATAGAAATCTTAAGAAAATGTAGAGAAAATTTTATTTTTGAAACAAAACCCAATTTTGTAAACTCAAACATTAAATTATAGCATCAATGTTATAATAGCACCGCATAAACATCCTCAAAATAAAGAGATACAAGATTAAAAGTAATCCTACCTCATAGATAAAAGTAGAGAAGCTAGATCAAGTTGATTCCTTCAAAAAATCCAAAATCCAATCGGTCAAAATGTTGATCTTCACTTGCTCTTCATCTTTAATGCAAGATCTATGGTGGATTCTTAGTGAAAAATAGATGAAATCAAGGTTTAGATGAAAACAAGGTTTCGCGTAAAGAGCAAGAAACAACTCCCATGAGAGAAGATAAGGCAACCCAATGATATCAGGGATAGAATAACTCCCAATAGAATTACAATTGCCGCTCCAAAATCTAGTTCGAAATCTAAAAGAAACTTTCACATTTCAGTCCCACATTGGTATTTTGACAACACACCAAATGATGTAAACAACAATTCGAAAGTGGTGTGCTTCTCTGTCAACTCATTCGCAAGAATCACCTCTGTGAGCCACAAGAACCCATCGATCCTACGAGACAAAAGTCAAGCAAAATGTGTCACTAACTTACTCTGTAGTACTCTCGTCTTAAATAGACTCAAACTCAAGAGAATAACTCTCAGTTATCTAACGACCTAAAATCTTACAAAGATAAGCTCTTACATCACATTCACCCTAAGAAACAACTATCAGTCGCTCGGCAACCAAATTTTCCAACGATTACCTCACTCCACTTCATAAGTCCTCACCCCCTCTCATGAGAAGAAAATATTCTAATAAGAGTTCCATCTGCCAATCATGGCCTTCGACGAAACACAACCCAACAAAAGCAAAGCACCACGAACTACGTTCTTACAACACAGCTAGTATTCCATGTTCACACCTTTAATCAATTGTTTTTTTTTTTTTTTTTTTTTTTTTTGAACACTTAAGAACCAAAAGCACCAAAAAATCATATTTCCTGACTTTTAATGGAGATTATTCTTCATAGAAAACTTTATATATATATATATATATATATAATGTTTTAGATGCGTACAAGTGAATTGTAAAAGTGAAGAGTTTGAAATAGAAATTTATTTATTTATTTATATATATTGTTTGAAATAGTTAAGGGTTATACACATCATAAGACTCGATACGCCCTTTTCATGACTATTTCTCCTTTACTCACTGATTTATCCATAACGATAAATTTTCAATTTCGGCAAAAACAAGGACATACTTAATAATAAAACTCCATTCTCAAACATATTTCAACCAGTGACTCCCAAATGTCACCCAACTAATGATCCCATCACCATGGTGATGCCACAACCTATTTACAATTATTCAAGCAACAACTACACATAACGACCACTATAAGGTTAAATAAAACAAACGAATGAGCTAAACATCACAAACTTGGGAAGTCACATCCCATTCATGACCATTACTACAATCCACGATTTACTCACCATTTATTTCATGTTTGCAACACAAATTTTCACAATTAACCCCATTTAGGGGATCACACGCAATCAACTATAATCAAGTATCAAACATTTAGCATGACTTGTCACTCTCGTGAGTGACATGCACAGAAGCAAGTAATCCTCATCCTTACATCTCATATCCAAAGTTTAAGATGAGTCCCGTGGTGGCTTATTGTCAACCTCTTCCAACGCCACAACTATAATAGACAATCATGTGAGGGAAAAATCATCTACACTTACATCACAATACCCTCCTTGAAATCAACACTATACGCCTAATTTTTAAATCGCAATTCAATGATGAGTTACTCCTCCTATCCAAACAAAAACTTCCCAACTAACTATAAGAGGACAATTTCAAAGATAATAGCTAAATTTGGAATTTAAGTTACCTTAACTAATCAAAAGCAGGGGAACTATTAATCACTTCAAAATCCAAACTACTCTTATTCACTGTGAGTCAAATACACAAGAATGACCTCAATAACCATGCTAGATTAACACACTAGTGATCCAAAATCTCCCCACACCCATGGTGCATGAAAACCAAGACCAAGTCTCTAGGCCAACCATTAAGAAAGAATTTCTTACCCGACAATTACAATACTTGCACTCATCGGCAACTGTAGTTGGCTTTTCGTGCTCCTCAGAGGGGTTTATTCTCTTCGGATACGATAGCCTTACAGTTCGGACTCTCGTTGTTTTGAATCTGATTTCACAAGTGCAATGTGAAATAGATAAACACAAAAGAGTCCAAATCTGACAAATTTTTGAAAAATCAATTTTGAATCAAAAATGCCAAAAATGGACCGCTTTACTAGATTTCAAAGTCGCCACCTAAATATTTTTGAGAAATTTAGGAAACCCGTGACTCGTGCCAAAGGCCACTTGTCTGTCATCACCAAAGTGGCTTGGCTCGAGAACTTAGGTATGAGAGGGGAAGGTCATGAATTGAGCACCCCACTCACCAGATCAAAGATCGACCTCTACTAATCATCATGTGATTCTTATGTACAGTATATACTCTTTTTCTAATTATTATGCTATCTTTACTATGTGATACACACAGGATAGACTAATTTCACAAAATTTGAAACGCTTTGATTTCATGTTCACTTTGAAAAGTATTTGAATATGTGCCACTTGAAAAGGTGATCTCATAAGTACATTAATCAAATCATCCCAACTTAAGCGAAATAGCCTTCACCCACGGGCATTCAAGAGGTATATCAACTAAGCACTTAGCCTCATAGTAAACATGCTTGATATGGAAACACAAACATACATGCAATATGCTAAAGCAAAAATGCTTACCCCAAATATCCGAGGCGAGCCAAAAGAAAGAAAATAGTTAGAAAAAATGCATGATCCTAAACAATGCAACAAGGCTAATGCAACACATTCAACATGCAATTAATTAATAGGTTCGGCTACTGGCATGGCATGTGAGTCAATTCAAGGCATGCGGCAGAGCATGTATTCGAGTATGGAATTTGAAATTGACATTGATTGGTATGATGAGCCGAACCCTTATGCATGCAAAATGAATGGATGCAAGTCATGGAAAATGCTAAGAAAAATATGATGCTATAAAAACATGGTAAGTGTGAAAATAAAAGGAAGAAAGAAATGGGAGTTGGAAGACATACACAAATTATTACATATTTGTCCTCGCACAGAAGGCTCCGAATGTCCAAGTGTCTGAATTAACTACTTATTACAAATCCAAATGAATTAACTAAGTTAACTAGCTATTACAAGTTTTGAATGAAGCTACTAATTAAGTACAACATAATACTATTAACATTATTTAAAGGACTACGAGAATCGAAAAGTTGCACATGCATGAACAAGAATATTTGCCTGAAAACTCCTTTGTTTTGCTGCTAGAACTGTTCTGTTTTGCAGTCAGAAAATAATTATGTTTTTGCCCAAGCTTCTGCTCTATTCTATCACGAAAATGACACTGCTTGCATAAAATAGAATGGTCGGCCGGCCTTGGAGAGTGGTCGCCCAGAGAGGAATGATGGCCGGCCAGCCATTTTTTTGAGGTTTTGCCCTGTTGCCACAAAAAAGAAACAGAGCAAAAACAGAGTGTTTCCAGGGGATGTTTATTCTCTTTCCCTCTCTATATCATGGAATTGATCAAGGGAGGAGTAGAATCAGTCCATAAATCATTAATGGTTGTAAAGTTGTTGCATGATGATCAATGAATCGATGGGACAAAGGCTCAATGAATGAAAATAAAAGACCAACAAAACCTTCTCCCTATCATGGAGTTACCTCATGGGAAGCGGTAGATATTGATTCTTGCCTCATTATCATCACTAAAGAGTATGAAATGACTCAAGACTCAATGGGTTCAATATAACATCCAATTGAACCCAACTCTATTTTATTATCTTGTGCCCTTTTTAGTCTACTTTTATTAGCCCTTTTTATTACTTTCCCATTCTTTAATCATTTTTTTTTTCAAAAGTGATAATTACATCCACTAATGAAAAGAAGTGTCAAACCAGAAGTTGTTCTTGGCATGAGAGAGATGTAATGCCCTAGTAATGAACCTTTGAAAAGATTAAACCATTAAGCATAGAAGGTCTCTTTCTCATGCCTTAAACAACAATTGTTTGAAACAACTCTTAAACAAAGAAAACCAAGAAAGGAGGGATGTTGCAGAAATGATTATTACAAGTGTAAGCATATGTATGGAAACTATGAAATAAAGGCAATCAAGTCAAATAGATTGGTGTCTAAGTCCTAAACCACCAAACCTATGAGGACTTACAACAACACAAGCATAATATTCAAAGCATAAATGAAGTTAACATATCAAAACAGTCCCAAAACTCATAAAACATAAAATTTGTAATGCCCTCAAAAAAAAAAAAAAAAAAAAAAAAAAAAAAAAAAAACCATAAAACTCATCACTTAAGACATGCATTGATATAAAAGAAATCAACCATTTCTATTCATCAGAGTAGTTCTTACAATAGCATTACATGTTAACAACAAAAGCAAATGCCCTATGGGCTTACAGCTTTCCAAGTTAACACTTGGTTACACAAAAGAGGAGTACTAACTCTAAACAAAATAAGCACTTGGCTTGATGTACATGTAATACAAACAAAATAAACAAGAGAGTCTTCAACTCTCATCATCATCCAAGCTATGTCCTTGGTGGTGGCATGCTATCTGTACCTGAAATAATGTCCCATATAGGGTGAGCCAACGCCCAGTAGAGATATGCTAAACACAGTATGGTTAATGACTAAGATATTAGCAATTGATAAATGTTCAATTCCCATAAATCAATTTACAACCCATTTCCATTTCATGACTACTATGTTCATGTTTCGTTTCATCTTCCATTTCTTATCAACTTCGCAATTTATATCAGCGTCTCAGAACTTGGCCAGCCACTTACATGAGACAGTGACTCAAATCAAGCATTTCCCATTTTACAAAAGATAAACATACTAGTTGTATCAACACCTCAATAGATAAGCGTACAAGCTGTATCCACATTTCAATAGATAAGTGTATAAGCCATATCGACACTTCCAGAGATAAGCATATGAGCTGTATCAATACTTCCATAGATAAGCATATAAGCTATATCAACACATTAACTGACAAGCATATGAGCTGTATCAGTGGAGTCCATCCCCTATCTCCTCCCAAACAACATCCGGTTTAGAGGTCCATCCCCTATCTTTCCCTAAACCGTGAAGTACATCCCCTATCTCCTCCCGCACACACAATGTATATACATATAAGTCATATACCCAATCAAGCAATACATATCGTTAATGTATTCTATCAACCGCCATACTCTATGACATAACCAATTGATTAGTTTTAGTTTGCCTAATCATCATGCATTGTCTACAACAATCAAAACTACCCACCATCGGTAGCCCAAGCAATTATTTCTAAACAGATAATAAAAGCTCCAACAGATAAAATATCAATGTTTTCAAAAGTGAACAATTAACAAATCAAACTCCACCGTTTCGCAATATAATGAGTCAACTTCATTATTCCCAACTAAATTCCCAATATCAACACATTACCCAGATTAATTATACCAATTAACCTATACAACAAATTAGGGTTTTCTACCCCATTTCCCAATATCGACCCAATGGCCTATATATCAACCAACCAATAACCATCTCATTATTTTGAAACCCAAATTACACATCTTAGAGTCAAAATTAACAAAACCCCCTCTTAACATTTTGAAACCCTAAGTCCCAAAATCACCCAACTTCAACACTTTATCAAAACAACCAAAAATCTATGTCAAAGACCATAAGAGTGAGTAAGAATCCCTACCTCAAATTTCGGAGCCCAAGGAAGAAGATGACAAAAACGAAAATGCTCCGAATCACAACTTTTTCGAAACAAAAGATAGCTCTCGATGATCAACGACCTTTTTGTAAAGGCCAAAGATGAGCAAACAACTCCTACTAGATCAATACCTAGAGAGAAGGCAAGGTTCTAGAGAGAGAGGCTCAACAATGGAGTTTTGGAAAAGTAAGAGAGAGAAAAGGATGTGAAAAAGTGATTCAAAAACCCGGATCTCGGCTTTATATAAAAGTCGCCCCACTCGAGCGTGGAAACCCCCGCTCGAGCGTCCACTGAGACCCTGCCGGCGTCAATCAAGTAGCTCGAGTGGCGAATACGCACTTCCAGTACTTTTGTAGAACCAGGTCCCCGCTCGAGCGTCCAACTCCCCGCTCGAGCGACACACACAAACTCCCGCTCGAGTGTCCAAACCGCCGCTCGAGCGTACAACACTACAGAGGAGATATTGAATGGTTGATTTTCCCGTTCGAGCGTCAAAGCCCCCGCTCGAGCGGACAGGCCAAAATCTGGGCATCTAGTCTTGGTTCCTAAGCTCAACCAACATGTTTCAAACCTGCCCAACACAACCCAAGACTCAAACAAAATGGAATTTAAGGACAACAACAAGGTAGACACAACTACCAACTCCACGGAACCAAGTCCGGAGTACAACTGAACAGCAAAGGGGATACCAGGATCGCTATAAAATTAGTTTGAAAAGCTAAAAGAAATAAGAAAAAATGAGAGAGAATTAAAGCTAGTAAGAAAGCCTAAGGAAGGGTTGCTAACCCCTTCATTGTTTTGGACCTTAAAACCATATGTTTTAGCCTCTGAAAACTCTAAAAATCAGTGGCCAAAAATTGAGAAACAAGTGGGAAACACAAGGATAAAAGCTTATGGAATAAGGTTCAAGAAAGGGTGGTTAACCCTTCCATCTTTGGTAGCTTTAAATCACAAGTTCTAGCCCACCAAAAATTGTTCAAAATGGTATAGAAAACCAAGAAAAAGATGGAAGAAAAAGTATGCAAAAGATGGCAAGAGTTATACCTTTGAAGAGAAGACACACTTTTGCTCACAAACCACAAGGTGCTCACTCTCAATGGCTGATATTTTAGCTCAATAATTTTAGCAAGGAGCTTCAAAAAAATGGTCTAGGAAGTGTATGTATAGTGTATGTATATTGCAAGCTAGAGAGCGTGAGTGTTTGGCAAGCTTTAGGCTCTTTGAGAATTTTTCTAACCTAAAATCTAGAGGGATGGTCAAGTATATATAGAAAAATAGCCTTTTATCTTGGAAATATCTGTATTGAGTTAGCTGGTGCAGTGTATGCATCTGGGGGAGATAGTTGGCAGCAAATTTATTCCTGTCGGGAAACGTGGCTGGCCAGGTAGGGAGACTGCTGGCCACTAAAAAATGGCCAACCGGCCACCTGTTGGCCAGTAAGCCTCTGAGTGGTCAGGCTAGGAAAAAATTAGGTTTTGGTCCAAAGGGGGTGCAAGGTTTTAGGCTCTTAAACTGTAAAATCGAAGATTCTTGCTGAAGAAGTCGAACATGTGTACAGTGTATTATGTCATCATCGAGTGTTCACCTAGAGGCGTCCAAGTCTTAAGGGCGGTAAAAAATGGGATGTCTATAGTTTCTTCTCTTTGAGAAGCTCAAAGTCATGAAATGACGTGAGTGAATGCCAAAGTCCAAAGACGACCCATTTGACAAGGTTGTAAGACTTGGGCTAAGCAATCAAAACATAAATGCAATTTGTTGAACTCAAAAGTTGCCTATGTATCCCTTTGTAAGGAATCAAACCAGCGTAGTTCATGGGCAAGATGCAAATGATATGCACAAAGAATACCGTTGAAAGCTGGAAGACAATACAATGAGCGATAATCAAAATGACAATATATGAATGAAAAGCCTCAAGGTTAAAACAAAATAAACCTAACCGTGCCTCATACTTAAAGGAGTAAGCAAACGTCAATTCCAAACACATTTCACGTGAAAGGAGGAAAGATACACTCTAAGTATGCTGGAATCGTGAGAAGAGGAAGACAAAAACCGCTTAGGGTCGTGCTTCCGCACGCCCTAAGATACTCTAATTACGCTGAAAAACGTGAGAAGAGGAAGAAAAAAGCCGCTTAAGGTCGCACGCCCTGAGATACTCTAATCACAATAAAAACGTGAGAAGACGAAGAGAAAAACCACTCAGGGTTATGCTTTCGCACGCCCTGAGATACTCTAATAACATTGAAAACATGAGAAGAGGAAGAGAAAAACTGCTCAGGGTCGTGCTTCCACACACCCTGAGATACTCTAATCATGCTGAAAATGTGAGAAGATGAAGAGAAAAACTTCTTAGGGTCGTGCTTCTGCACGCCTTGAGATACTCTAATAGCGCTGGAATCGTCAGAAGAGGAATAGAAAAACTACTTAGGGCCGTGCTTCCGCACACGCTGAGATACTCTAATCACGCTGAAATCGTAAGAAGAGAAAGAGAAAAACTGCTCAGGGTCATGCTTCTGCACGCCCTAAGATACTCTAATCACGCTAAAAACGTGAGAAGAGGAAGAGAAAAAAACCAATCAGGATCATGCTTCCACACACCCCGAGATGAATTGCAAACACGCTGAAATTGTATGAGGAAGGAAGAACACTCTAACCACGCTGGAATTGTGAAAAGAGTTCCTGAGATGATGCGATAAATGAAAAGAGTGTGATGAGATTGTATGATAGATGCACGATAGTGGTTTGATCGTGCGATATACACAATGGCGGTATGGATCGTGTGATAGATACACGATGTGGTATGCATGAGAAGCGATGTAATGGATAATGTTTAGGAGTGACGATGATGTGCAGTAAATAAACAAAGCGGCGCTTTGGAAAGCACCTCATGGAGTGAGTGACGATGAACCACTCTGTTCTGATGAGGATCTCCCTCTTCTGTTTTTCAAGCTTCCACTTTCAACTCACAGTTCAAAGGTCCTCAAATGTTGACAAGGGGTAAAATATGCATGCAAAAACCATGGATGCCGTTTTTCTCCCTGATCATACTTACAACTTTTCCTATTCTCCAATGGGGTGACAAACTAGGTTGATTCAGTATCCAGAATTAAGGCGCACACATGATATCTCAATCTATGGGGCTGCTATACAGCTTTCAAGCCGAGGATACACCCTTGGGTATTTAAACCAGACTTTAGTCTCGAAAATTCCAAACCTTTGTGTTCTAGGCATCACCATTCAAACTCTAGTTTCCACCGTCGTAGTTGGTTTTCTAGAAACTCATTGCAAACATAGCCAAGATGCCTCTGGTGGGGAATGGTGTTTAGGGAGAGCACTTTTGATCGCTACTCTGACTAAGCAGGCTTGAGCTTGGGGTCGAGGTACACTTATACTTTGGAGAAATGACGAGGCCTGCGAAGGTGCATCCGGAATGCACTCTCGAAATTTGCTGAAGTTGAAACAAACTCGGATGCTCCAAATTTCCCTTTTCTCTTTTGCTTTTGCAGTTCAGAACTTATGTAGCTTCAGATAGGTCCTTGTTTTATTGCTCCTTCTTTTTCAGGGTTGGACCCTACAGTTTTATGAAAGAAAGAATTTTGTTTTGCACATCATGTTGGAATGGCACTTTGAGCACAAAAATGATTTATTTTTTAAATTGAAACCAATAATGAGTTCTTAACTGGGTAATGAGCCTACGACTGATCAAAATCAAAACGACTCAAAACAAGAATCAAAACAAACAAAAAAAAAACAACAAACACAACAATTGGACGTTTTTCACTGGCGGGAGACCTCTCGATTCATGGGGAACCTCATGCTTCTCCAAGTATTGTTTCCCGCCCTTTCTTGTTTATGATGCTCACATCACTTTGGCACTCAACCTTTATTTATTTATTTATTTATTTTTATTTTTTTTGAAAAGCCCTTTCCTTACTTTTTCTCTTAGCGCACATCTCTCTATTCTTTAATCTCTCTTATTTTTTTATTTCTTCCCAGGTGTGGTTGATGGTAAACTGGAAGTTGTGAACCCTATGACGGGGGCGGCGGCGGGGGGGAGGGGGGGAGGGGCGAATGTCCAGCTCTATTTCTAGTTCATGCTTCGCACTTGGCTCGATACCTCACTACTTGGAGGATGAGAGAGCTTTTGCCCCCTACGGCTCACTTCAGTTGTGCCCTTTCTGGCGAGTGCGTTGACAATGGGGAAAAGACAGAAAAACCGACTCAACTATGCCCCCTAGTTCATCGCTTTAACCATATTTTGTTTTTGGCTTTTTGCTGAAACAGTTTTGACCAACATGAGAGTTAAATTAACATGCTTGTTCAACTTTCTGCTTTGAAATCATGTAAGTCAGACTACGGGCACTGAAAATTTTCCTTCTTTGGTCCAAGAAATGGTCCAATTTTGGAAAAAAATGGAGTAATTTCTGAGAAACATAGTCAAGTTCACTAAAAATCCTCAAAAAATGTTTTCATAAATGGCCACTACACGATGAACGTAGAATTAACTCTTGAGATGCAGAACCTCAAATTCAAACTTGGTTTGTCTTGTAGCTGAATATTTTAATGGAATAGGACAATTGAATTTGAACGAAGATGAGCCACTTGGTCATTGGTAGGATAGCCGAGTTTGAATAAGGATAAGCCAAGAAACATGGACGAGATAAGCAGGCTGAAAATGGTTGGGGCTAAACTTCAGGATGAAGTTGCCTACGTATCCCGAAGATGAGAATCAGGCCTTATGTAGTTCCCGATTAAGGTGCACTCGGGTATTAATTCTCTTTTTTTACGCTCCAAAAAGGCGCCCTTTCAGGTTTTCAACCTTGTGAGCTCTATTTTTTTCTTTTCATTTGTCTCTCTCTCTCTTGTTTTTTTTTTTTTTTTGCTCTAACTTTTGCTTTGGTTGCCCTTTCGAGTTTTCGGCCCAACGACCCTTTCAAGGGTAGACAATTTTAACTTGTCCACATTGATTGGTTGTGAGGTCTCTAAGCCACCTTAATCCATGAGAATGATTGATGTTCCTGATCAAATAGTCTTGATAATGTAAGGGCCCATCTAATTGGGTCTAAATTTGACCCTAGTGTCATGAATAGGAACATGATTGTCCTTCAACGATAAATTTTCTTCTTTCAAAATATGGGATCTGGCTTTCTTGTTGATCTCCATTAGCTTGAGAAATGACCCATCTTTGAATCTTTGAGCACATCTGCCTTTTTTTTGCCACTAGTTCAAGGGCAGCTTCTCATCCAGCTATGCAAGCTTCCTTCAGTCACATCTGACCTTATTGCCCCTAATTCAAGAGTTTCTTCCAATTCGACTATGCAAGCCTCATATTGTGGTTGATCGTTGAACCTTCTGAATCAAGGTTCAAGGTTTGAAAGAAAAAGGGTCGGGTCTCGAGAGTGATCCTATGTTGTATAATCTCAAGATCAATTCCAAGCAAGTCTTCATGGGACCACGCAAAAATATTTTTGAAATCTTTTAATAAAGCGACTCGTCGCGCGTGTTCCTCTGAAGACAATGTAGAACCAATCTAGACCAAGCTAGGATCCTTCTTAGTACCAACATTAGCAGACATGATCTCATTCATTAAGGGTTTAGCATGTCTCTCTTTCTTGCAGTCGATCAAATTTTGAAATCCCAAGAAATTTCTCCCTCTTTGTTTTCATCACAGTTGTGGAAATAGTTTTGAAAAACTTTAGCCAATGCAACAACTTAAAGGCATAGAGAAGTAGGTGAAAATTACTATAATTCCATTCAAAACTTCTGACTCAGCTGGCTCACTGGTAGAAACAAACTCAAAAGAAAGAGTGAAAGGTCAAACAAAAACAAACAGGGAAGTGATGTCCAAGTTAACACGCCTAAATCACCTAACCCTGACACAAAAAGACTAACTCAATACCCAAGTTCAAAAGTAAAATAAACATCATTTTCGAAGTGCTAAAATAGTGCGTGCCATCCACCACATCTGTAGTAAAATAAGCGCTATTAGCAAGTGGTTCATCCTCAATCACATAGTCACATTATCCCCTAAGTTCATTGATCCAGCACCGATAGACTTTGTAGGACCTGGTGTGGTGATGACCTTGCTATCAATCAAGTCTTATACCTCATGGTGAAGATGAAAACAACGGTCAGTGTCATGACCAAGTTGTTAATGAAAGGTGCAATACTTGGCAGCATCATGTGTGGATGGAAGACGATCAGGGAGAGGTCGAGAGTCAAAGGGTTTGAGAGGATTGAAGGTGCGACTACCAACCCTAGAAAGATTGATAGAGGGGTTGACAGGTGTTGCCTGTCTTACCCCATGATTCAAAATGCCCCTAACCTGAGCGACAAAAGTGTTATCTACAGTTTTTGCAACAACTGGAAGCACTTGCTGTTTGTTCAGCCCTTCGACCTTGAAAGCCTCTATAGCCTACTAGAGAGGTGCATCAGGATCAATACTTGCCCCAGCCTTGTTCTTGCCACTTGCCTCCACTTTGCTAAGCAATTGGGTCGATATATTGGACATGTTACCACCTAGACTTGAGATAGCTTCAGGTTGGCCCTTTTCAATTGCAGCTCGCCTTAAGATTGGGGAGCTTTTTGACGTGAAATTCCTAGCATGTGATGTAGTTGATGACAGAGCCAAGATCCCAAAGGCTAAATCTGTCACAGTTCTTTGTAGATCTTCAATCATGCTCATCAGCTCAGAAGTAGTGGGCTAAGCCATTAGTTCCCGTGGGTATTGGATGGGGTTTGAGATGATTGGGGTCCAAGTGCATTCATCATATACAAGTACGTGTTTTCTGAAATGAACACCTAAGGCTTGGGTAAATGGGTTGGGGGTAATGTATATGTTGGGGTTGTAGGCGGATGATGGTATATGGATTAGGTTGAGGTGTGGAGGTAATGGGTTAGTGTTAGCCCAAGGTCTTTTTGGTGGAGCTATGATCTCTTCGTTAATAAGATCTTGAATCTTATGATAGAGTGTAGCTTGATTTTCATGCTCCTTTCGGATACGACTAGCCCTATAGTTTGGACCCCCGTGGTTCTGAATCTGATTTCACAAGTGCAATGTGATATAGATAAACACAAATGAGTCCAAATCCGACAAATCTTTTGGAAAATCAATGTTTTGAATTTAAAGGCCAAAAATGGACTGCTTTGCCAGACTTTAGAGTCGCTACCTAAATATTTTTGAAAAATTTAGGAAACTCGTGACTCGTGCCAAAGGCCATTAGTTCGTCATCACCACAGTGTCTCAGCTCGGGAACTTAAGTATGGGAGGGGAACGTCATTAATTGAGCACCCCACTCACCCGATCAAAGATCAGTTTCTACTAATCATGATGTGATTCTTATTTACATTATATGCTCTTGTTCCATTTTTAGGCTAATTTTACTATGTCTTGCATACAAGTATAGACCAATTCACGAAATTTGGAATGCATTGATTTTATGTTTGTTTTGCAATACGTGTCACTTGAAAAGTGAGCTCGTATTTACATTTAATCAAATTATTCAAATTTAAGTAAATGGTCTTCATCCACCGGCTTTCAACCAAGTATATCATTTAAGCACTTAGCCTCATGGAAAGCATGCTCGACATGGCAACAATCATACACATGCAATATGCTAAAACAATAAATGCTTACATAGTACTCCAAGGCAAGCCAAACAAAGCAAAATAATTAGAAAACATACATGCTCCTAAACTTTGCGATATGACTAATGTGACACACACAATCATGCATACGATGAGTTCGACTACTAGCATAGCATATGATTCAATTCAAAGCATGCAATAAATCATGTATTCAATTAAAGAATTTGAAATTGACATTGGTTATATGATGAGCCGAACCTCATGCATGTGAGATGAGTGTATGTGAATCATGGAAAATGCTAAGTAAATATGATGCTACCATTATAAGAAGGTAAATTAAAGGGGAAATAAATGGGGGTTGGAAGACATACACAATTATTACATATTTTCCCTCGTGCAAGAGGGTTCAAATGAGCATCCAAGTGTCCGGATTAAACTAACTAGTACAAATTCGAATGAAAAATAGATAACAAGCTATCTAATTTATTACAACAAAGATATTATAACAAGGATTACAACACTAATACAATAATGCTAATTACACAATATAATTGCAACAAGAATATTTATAACAATAATATGAAAAGTAATTACAACAATGATGTATATAAAAAATGCACAAGGATCGAATGTGCGCTCATGCGGACAATCTGCAGAAGCTGCTCTGTTTGCCACCTTGGGAATCTGTCATGTTTCACTTTTAGCCACTGCCCCCTGTTTCTACCAAAACACTCTGTTTACCAAACATTGGAGCCCTGCCGGCTCCCAATGAGGCCCGACTGGGTCTAAATAAGGCCGGTCGTGCCTTAATTTCTTGCAGAAATCTATTTTTGTGCTCTGGGATGAAAACAGTGCAGACAAAGCAACTTTAAGCCATGTTTGTCCCTTCTGCTCTCCTCTATCATGAAACTCAAGAGAAGAGTGAATTCATGTCCCAAACCATCAATAGGCACAAGTTGATGGCTTTATGATTTCGAACACAATTTGGACAAAACAATTAATAAATGCAATGAAGATGACCACCCCTCTCTCTATTGATTTCGAACACAATTCTAAACATTTTCTTTATGTCGATTTCATTGATTTTAAGCCAATTTTTATTAGTCATTTCCATTACTTAATCAATTTGTCCAATAATGAGAGGTAAGTCCACTAAATGAGGAGACATGTCAAACAAGAAGTGATCCATAGCATGAAAGAGAGACTACACCTTGGCAATGAACCTCCGTAGAGATTAAGCCGTTGAACATAGGTTTCTTTCGCATGCCTTGAATAACAATCAATCGTTTGAAATATCTCTCAAACAAAAGAAAAGAAAAAAGGAGGGAGGGCGCATAAATGATTATGCAATATTGATTATTTAACATGAGATAAAGAAGGTTATCAACTCGAATGACTCAGTGTCTAAAGCCTAAACAACCAAAGCCATGAGAACGTACAATACAACAAGCAAAGTATTCAAAGCATAAACCAAGTAAATGAATTAAAACAACCCTAAAAAGCCCCTAATATGAAAAAAAAGCAGTAGCTAAAACTTATGTTAAAGAGCACAAAAAGATAGGTAATAACAAGGAGATACCAAAGCTAGTAAGCAAGAACAAGGAGGGGTGGTTAACGCCTCCACTTTTGACACTTTTAAACCATGTTTTTTTAGCCTTTTTCAACTCTGAAAATCAGTTTGAAAGTCAAAGAAAAGAGTGTGAAAACAAAGGGTATAGGCTATGAATTAAGGTGCAAGAAAGGGTGTTAAGCCTTTCTACCTTTGGTAGCCATTCCACCCCAAGTTCTAACACTTAGAATGGACTCAAAACAACACAAAGACACAAGAAATAGATAGAAAGAGACAGAAATGAAAGCAAGAGAAAAGGTGACAAGCTTATACCTCTTGAAGAGAGCAAGCTTTGGTTGTAAACCAAACTTGATCCCAGCACACTCTCAAGGTTGAATTATGATTCACAAGTCTCAACCAAGGCCCTAAGGTTTAGCTCTAAGAGTTTATATAATGTATAGATATAGTTCAAGAATGATAAAATATCTCAAAGCCAGCTTGCACAAGAAAAAAGAGCTATCAAGGGAGTTTTTGCTTCTTCGAAACTTTTTCTAACCCTTAACATAGTGGGATCAGTTTGTATTTATAGAATCTGAGAAAAATAGGTCGAAAATATTTTCAAAAATAGACAGCTAGCTGATTCTCACCCAGAATAGTGTTTCTCGACAAAAAGGCATGACCGACTCCAAATGGCCACAGCCGGCTCCCAATGAGGCATGGTCGGGCCCCAATGTGCTCCCATGTTCCTCTATTTCAGACTCAATGTAGGGTGGCACAATGTTCAAAAAGGGACCTCTGAGGTAAGAATAGTGTAAATATGAAGGTTTTGAGATTGTTTCAAAGCTTGGGCTAAAATTCCTTCGTTGAGAATTCGAATCATACATAATGTGTTATGACCCGAACCTGCCCCCATAGATTAAGGTCATAACCTGCCAGTAATCAAGGGATTACCTACGGCCTCAAACCAAATAAAACATATTTCATTAGAGTTGGGGGGCCCAAAATGAAAGCAAACTTACAAATTGTCCATAGAGCTGTGCTTACATGGCACATCAAAACATCCCAAAGATATATTCATTAACAGCCCACACCAAAAAGGAAATAGCTTAAGGTTCCATACACACAGGATCATTCAAGTCTTAGTCAGCCAAACCCGAAGCTTATATATGCAAAGGTGGTCCAACGTTTTCACCAATCGTAGTAAAATTATCACAAAAGAACAAAAGGGCGAAAACAAGTCTCGTGCGTGAGACGTTCGGGCTGACTCTCCAAAACTTCGACTGTTCTCACATACTTTACTGAGGCTGGGTTTGGACATCTCTTGGCTCACCTATAGACACATGAATGAGAGTGAGCGAAAACCTAGTGAACAATATCAAAGCCCAATTCATGTTTCTATCTAATGCATCAAGTGATTACAGATCTAGACGTATCAAACGGCCTTGGGCCCAATTCATTCATGTCCGACGGCCTTTGGCCCAATCATTCATGTCCAACAGCCTTTGGCCCAATCATTCATGTCAAACGGCCTTTGGCCCAATCATTCATTTCCGACGGCCTTTGACCTAATCATTCATGTCCGACGGCCTTCGGCCCAATCATTCATGTCAAATGGCCTTTGGCCCAATCATTCATGTTTGACGGCCTTTGGCCCGATCATTCAACATAACAAATATTTGTCCATAATTTAAATCAACAGATTTATGAAACTCAAATAGGAGTAAGCAATTAGGCAAATAGCATACTTCAAAATATCTTTACTAAAATATTACTCACAGTGTTCTGCCGGTGGACTTGCCCTTGCGCTTGACCCTACACAATATATAACACATATTGGGTCAGAAGCTATTCAATTCGTTCCTAGCTTATACATTCCTCTTAGGCCTCTTTCTTATCTTCTTGATGCATTTACAATTCTCAATGTATGCCTAAGAGTGCTTAGAAATAAAAGGGAACGGAAAATGAAGCGCAAAATAACTTTTCAAAATTTCTGAAATGGAGCTACCCGCTCGAGCGCGGTTTCCGCCGCTCGAGCGAACCCCTCTAGTCTGCAAAAGTACTGGTTACCTCATTTTTGTACGTGAATGTGACCTTGGACGCTTGAGCTGATAGTCAAAATACATGGCTGGGTGCTCGAGCGTGACTCTTTGCGCTCTAGCGTACATCAATGTCTGTAAAAGTTTTGGGAACTAACATTTCACGCTCGAACGGCGCTTTCCCCGCTCGAGCGGACATGCCAAATTCTAGAATTTCCAGAATTGTTCTTGAAGCTCAAACTTGACATTCAAAAGCCCAAAACTCGTGTTCTTGGTTCAAAAACGTGGAAGCACATTATATATCATGAGGACATAAGCAATATGGGGCCAGTTGTTCAAAATCATGATTTAATTCTCAAATTATTTAACATTCTTCTTGACATGGTCAAAGCTCATGCACTCTAACTTTATACAGACTCCATATCTCTATGGATCATTCATGCATGTGTAATATAGACCCCAATACCATTTCAAATGACACAAATGATGCTTATTCTCGTGAAGCTCAACAAAACTATGCTTGCATGTATGATTCAACTCTCAATTTCTCATAATTAACATGCTATATGCTTGATTATACAATATCATGGCATACTCTACATGCATAGTCATATTGACTTCAAATTCAACGTAATTCTTGTCATTGATTACCATATAACTTTAATCCACAAAATTACAACTCAAACTCATGAATTCATGCCCAATTACTTACCTATGAGCTCCAAACTTCCAAACTCTAGTTAATTGATTGGTTAATCCTGAAGATCTTCAAGCTTCTTGTTTAATTCTCTAACTTGAGCTCCCTCTCTCTCTACAATCGGCACACACTCTCTCTTTAAAGTGTAATTTCGACAAGTATGAGTTCAAAAGAGAGGAATTAAGTGTGTATAAGCCTATTTATAGGCTTGGCTAATCAAATTGATTAAGGCTAAGTAATTGAGCCTAATTTAATCATTCTGAATCTAATTATTTTGATCCAAATAATTTTTCAATTAAATTTCACCATAGGCTCTAAAAATTATGCTAATCACATTGCCGTGGTCAATTTCGGTTTCTGTGGCTGATAATGCCTTCAATTTTTAGTTTACAATGGTAAGTTTAACAAATTTTTCTACGGTGAACAGATAGAAATTCAAAGCCACATATAATCATATAAATGGCACTGAAAATCACATTAAACATATAATCACATCATAATTAAGATCAATTAGCATAATACAGAATAGGGTTATCACAATCTTCCCTCTTTTAGGAAGTTTGGTCCTCTAAACTTATTTTACCTTCATCGGGGAACAAATGTGGATAGCGTAGTTGTATTTCATCCTCTTTTTCCCATGTGGCGTCCGTCCCATAGTGTTCTTTCCATTCCACTTTCACCGTTGGGATGGACTTGCTTTTCAATTGTTTCACTTGACGGTCAATGATTCGTTTTGGCCATTCTGCATATTCCATATTTTCGTTAAGAGCTATCCGGTGATAATCAATCACATGAAACAGATCTTGAAGATAACTCCTCAACATTGATACATGGAATACATTGTGTATTTGTTCGAATCCCGGTGGCAAAGCGACTCGATAGGCAACTGGACCAAGTTTTTCCAGAATTTGAAATGGCCCAATATACTAGGGCGACAATTTTCCTTTTTTACCGAATCTTACTTGGCCTTTCATCGGAGTCACGTGAATAAACACATGGTCACCAACCTCATACTCAAAAGGTCTTCTTCGTACATCCGTATAATTCTTTTGCCGGCTCTGAGCTGTCTTGAGCCTTTGTTGAATAGTTTTGATCTTTTCAAAAGTATCCTGCACAATTTCAGGCCCAAGTAAAGCCCTATCCCCGACTTCTGTCCAACAAATTGATGATCCACACCTTCTACTATACAAAGCCTCGTATGGTACCGTACCGATGCTGGAGTGGAAACTGTTATTGTATGCAAACTCTGCTAGTAGCAAATAATCTTCCCAACTCCCTTGAAAATCCAAGGCACACATTCTTAGCATATCTTCTAAGGTCTGTATTGTCTGTTCTAATTGCCCGTCTGTCTGTGGGTGGAATGCGGTATTAAACCTCAATTCTGTCCCCATGGCTCTTTGCAAACTTTTCCACAATCTAGATACAAATTTCGGATCTTTATCCAAGACAATAGCTACCGGGACTCCGTGTAAACAAACAATCTCGTCAATATATATAGTAGCTAGTCTATAAGCATCAAATGTAGTTCTAACAGGTAGAAAATGTGCCGACTTAGTCAGTATATCAACTACAACCCAAATAGAGTCCATACCTCCAGGAGTTCGAGGTAGACCAACAACAAAGTCCATAGTCACATGCTCCCATTTCCATTTAGGAATAGGGAGAGGCTGAAGTAGGCCGCCCGATTTCTGATGTTCAGCTTTAACTTGCTGACATTGAAGGCACTTAGACACATACTCTGCAATCTCTTTCTTCATTTTGGGCCACCAATAGCTTTGTTTCAAATCTGGATATATTTTGTTATTACCCGAATGCATAGCAAACACTGATTTATGGGCTTCATCTAGAATTCTCTTCTTTAGTTTCAGAACATCTGGGACAAACATTCGGTTTCGAAATCTCAACACTTCACTTTCAATGCTGAACTCTGTTTTCGCACTTGTCTCAAAGTCATCAATCACTTTCTTGGGGAATTCATCCTCTTTTTGCCTCTGTTTAATTTCAGTAATTATTGCTAGTTCAGCTGAAATGGCAGCGACTAACCCGGTCTGTTCGTGTAACACAACTTCAATCTTAGTTCTCTCGAAATCTAGTAAGATTTCTTTCCGTTCAGTAAGCAAGCAAGCTACATTTCCTGTCGACTTTTTGCTCAAGGTATCAGCAACTGCATTGGCTTTTTCGGGGTGATACTAAATCCAAAGATTGTAATCTTTTATGAATTCAAACCATCTTCTCTATTGCATATTCAACTCTTTTTGCATAAAGAAGTATTTCAGACTCTTGTGATCCGTGTAGACTTCGCATTTTGCCCCATACAAATAATGCTGCCAGATTTTTAAAGCAAATACAACTGCGCCCAATTCTAAGTCATGTGTTGGGTAGTTCTTCTCGTGTGGCCTCAACTGCTGGGAGGCGTAGGCAATCACCCTTCCATTCTGCATTAATACACAACCCAAACCTTTATAAGATGCATCACTGAAAATCACAAAGTTTTCCGTACCTGATGGTAATATCAAAACTGGCACAGTGGCCAGTCTCGTTTTTAATTCATGAAAGGCAGATTCTCTTTTGTCATTCCATTCAAATGGTTGTCCTTTGCTTGTCAGTTGGGTGAGAGGCACAACTATTTTCGAAAAGTCTTTCACAAACCTTCTGTAGTATCAGGCTAAGCCCATGAAACTGCAAACTTCCGTTATGTTTGTCGGCGTAGGCCAATTCACAATTGCCTCTATCTTCTGTGGGTCCACTGAAGTCCCATCTCTGTTGATCACATGTCCTAAGAAAATAACTTCATCCAATGAAAATTCACATTTCTATAGTTTGGCAAATAATTTCTCTTCTCTAAGTGTTTGCAAGACAGTTCTCAAGTGGTGTTCATGTTCATGTCTATTCTTTGAATATATCAAGATATCATCAATAAAAACCACAACAAAACCATCAAGGTAAGTCTTAAAGATTTGGTTCATTAGGTCCATAAATGCTGCAGGAGCATTAGTCACCCCAAATGGCATAACAAGAAATTCATAATGACCATACCTCGTTCTGAATACGGTTTTCTCAACATCTTTTTCTTTCACCTTCAACTGGTGATACCCGGATCTCAAATCAATTTTGGAAAACACTTGTGATCCCTGCAACTGGTCAAACAAATCATTAATACAAGGTAAGGGATATTTATTCTTTATTGTCACCTTATTCAGTTCTCGATAGTCAATACACAGGCGTAGAGTTCCGTCTTTCTTTTTCACAAACAACACCGGTGCACCCCATGGTGAAGTACTAGGTCGGATGAATCCTTTGTCAAGCAAGTCTTGCAATTGTTCTTTCAATTCTTTCATTTCAGCTGTAGCCATTCTATAAGGAGTTTTAGAAATAGGCTGAGTGCCTTGCACAACTTCAATAGTAAACTCTATCTCCCTATCCACTAATTCCCCTAGTAATTTGGAAACACATCTGGAAATTCGCTAACAATAGGGATACTACTCAATTCAACATTTACACTTTGTTCAGATAGCACACAACACAAATAACCCTGGCACCCTTTCTTGATCAATTTACATGCTTTCATTGCAGATATCAAATAAGGTGGAGGCACTACCCCGTTACCCACAAACACAATTTCTTCCTGTTCCGGTGGTTTAAACACAACCCATTTTGTTACACAATCAATGGTGGCACAATATTTAGTTAACCAATCCATACCTAGAAGTTTATCAAAATGTCTAAAATCCAAGGGTAACAAATCTACATATAGAATAGCATTCCCAATACGCATGTCACAGAATCGATACACAGATACACACAACACAGATTCCCCAGATGGAACAGATACACATAGCAAATATGGCAATGATTCTAGAGGTTTACTCAGTCTAGATGCAAATGCACAAGTTATGAAAGAGTGTGTTGATCCGAAGTCAATTAACACAAAAGCATCCTGATTGCATATAGAGATAGTACCTGAGACAATGGCTTCAGCATTTCGTGTATCGCCGAAATAAGCGCAAAAACTCTTCCTTGCCTCACGGTATCTCCGGTGGTAGTAGATCTCATTGTATTTCCTGGTTTCGGGATTGATGCAGTGGAGCTAGCAGTTAACCTTCCGCTGTTCTGATTACAATCTCTGGCCATATGCCCCATTTTTCCACACTTAAAACAAGCTTCTGACACACGGTAACAAACTCTGCGATGCCTTTTACTACAAATATTGCACATTGAAGATGTATCTCGGGAAGAATTAGAAGTACTTGAGGAGCCCGTATTCTGCTTCTTTGAAAATTTCTTCTTCGAAAAGAAGCCTTGTCTTTTACTACCCTTCCAGTCAATTGTTGATTTGGCATGTCTGGATATGTTAGCTTCTGATATTATGGCCCGATCCAGCACCTCAATGTAGGTTTTCAGCTAAAGAACATTCACCTTTTCTAAGATGTCATCTCGAAGTCCTCTTTCAAAATGTCTCACCTTCTTGTAGTCGGTGTCGACCACATGTGGTGCAAATTTGGCCAATTCAGTGGACTTGGCCTCATACTTTGCCACTGTCATAATGTTTTGTTTAAGTTCCATGAATTCCGATACTTTCTTGTCATAGACACATTGTGGAAAATATTTGTCGTAGAAAATCTCTAAGAACCATGCCCAACCAATATCCTTATTACTTTCACGCATTAGCATCCACCACCTTCTTGCCTCATCTTCAAGAGTAAAAGTGGCTAGCAATACTTTCTGCATTTCTAGGCAAGGAAACACTTCAAACAACTTTTCTATTCCAAGGACCCATGCTTCTGCCTTTAACAGATCTAAGCCCCCATGAAACTGTGGTGGTTTCATTTTCTTAAACTCTTTGGTGAGAGCGATTATTCGGTCATCGTTTTGAATGTCTTACACATGTGGCACTGGAGGACGAGGCAGAGGATGTGGTTGTTGCCACTGTTGTTATTGCCTTAATGTTTCTACCATTTCCTGAATTAGTCTTTCCATTCTATCCATTCTGGCAGTAGAATACTCCTCTATTTTATCACCTCTTGTTCTCATTATTCTTTATACAAAAGATTCACAAGTATGCACATACTAAAGAGAACACATATTCAAATAGTTTGCAATGCAAGCAAACTACAAATTTATAGTACATAATCATTCACTTTGAAGCATTTAAACATGTTCTTGATGCATTCAGATTCATACTTATCACATGAATGCACCCTAGATCTTTTCTAGATGCTAATTGCTCTATTGGACAAGTGTGTGAGTTATCAACTCGTGCTCTAATACCACTCTATCATGACTCGAACCCGCCTCCATGGGTTAAGGTCATAACCAGCCAGTAATCAAGGGATTACCTACGACCTCAAACCAAATAAAACGTATTTCATTAGAGTTGGGGGGGCCAAAACAAAAGCAAACTTACAAATTGTCCATAGAGCTGTGCTTACATGGCACATGAAAACATCCCAAAGATATATTCATTAATAGCCCATACCAAAAAGGAAATAGCTTAAGGTTCCATACACACAAGATCATTCAAGTCTTAGTCAGCCAAACCCAAAGCTTATATATACAAAGGTGGTCCAACGTTTTCGCCAATCGTAGTAAAATTATCACAAAAGAACAAAAGGGCGAAAACAAGTCTCGTGTGTGAGACGTTCGGGCTAACTCTCCAAGACTTCGACTATTCTCACATACTTTATTGAGGCTAGGTTTGGACATCTCTTGGCTCACCTACAGACACATGAATGAGAGTGAGCAAAAGCCTAGTGAATAATATCAAATAAAGAAGATACATGAATGGAATTTGAAACAAATACATCAAACGGCCTTGGGCCCAATTCATGTTTCTATCTAATGCATCAAGCGACTACAGATCCAGACGTATCAAATGGCCTCGGGCCCAATTCATTCATATCCGATGGCCTTTGGCCCAATCATTCATGTCCAATGGCCTTTGGCCCAATCATTCATGTCCGACGACCTTTGGCCTAATAATTCATGTCAAATAGCCTTTGGCCCAATCATTCATGTCCGACGGCCTTTGGCCCAATCATTCATGTCAAACGGCCTTTGGCCCAATCATTCATGTCCGATGGCCTTTGGCCTAATCATTCAACATAACGAATATTTGTCCATAATTTAAATCAACAGATTTATGAAACTCAAATAGGAGTAAGCAATTGGGCAAATAGCATACTTCAAAATATCTTTACTGAGATATTACTCACACTATCCTGCCAGCGGATTTGCCCTTGCGTTTGACCCTATACAATACATAACACATATTGGGTCATAAGCTATTCAATCCGTTCCTAGCTTATACATTCCTCTTAGGCCCCTTTCTTATTTTCTTGATTCATTTACAATACTCAATGTATGCCTAAGAGTGCTTAGAAATAAAAAGGAACGGAAAATGAAGCACAAAATAACTTTTCAAAATTTCTGAAACTGGGCCACCCGCTCGAGTGCGGTTTCTGTCGCTTGAGCGGACCCCTCTGGTCTGCAAAAGTACCAGTTGCCTCATTTTTATGCTCGAGTGTGACCTCGGACGCTCGAGTTGAGAGTCAAAATACATGGCTGGGTGCTCGAGCGTACATTAATGTCTGCAAAAGTTCTGGGAACTAACATTTCACGCTCAAGCGGCGCTTTCCTTGCTCGAGCGGACATGCCAAATTCTCGAATTTCCAGAATTGTTCTTGAAGCTCAAACTTGACATTCAAAAGCCCAAAACTCGTGTTCTTGGTTCAAAAACGTGGAAGCACATTATATATCATGAGGACATAAGCAATATGGGGCCAGTTGTTCAAAATCATGATTTAATTCTCAAATTATTTAACATTCTTCTTGACATGGTCAAAGCTCATGCACTCTAACTTTATACAGACTCCATATCTCTATGGATCATTCATGCATGTGTAATATAGACCCCAATACCATTTCAAATGACACAAATGATGCTTATTCTCGTGAAGCTCAACAAAACTATGCTTGCATGTATGATTCAACTCTCAATTTCTCATAATTAACATGCTATATGCTTGATTATACAATATCATGGCATACTCTACATGCATAGTCATATTGACTTCAAATTCAACGTAATTCTTGTCATTGATTACCATATAACTTTAATCCACAAAATTACAACTCAAACTCATGAATTCATGCCCAATTACTTACCTATGAGCTCCAATCTTCCAAACTCTAGTTAATTCGTGGGTTAATCCTCAAGATCTTCAAGCTTCTTGTTCAATTCTCTAACTTGAGCTCCCTTTCTCTTTACAATTGGCACACACTCTCTCTCTAGAGTGTAATCTCA
The DNA here is from genome assembly GCA_025200525.1 of Camellia lanceoleosa. Taxonomy (NCBI): domain Eukaryota; kingdom Viridiplantae; phylum Streptophyta; class Magnoliopsida; order Ericales; family Theaceae; genus Camellia; species Camellia lanceoleosa. The sequence continues at coordinate 50,321,195 of CM045765.1, forward strand.
ACGAGTATGAGTTCAAAAGAGAGGAATTGAGTGTATATGAGCCTATTTATAGGCTTGGCTAATCAAATTGATTAAGGCTAAGTAATTGAGCCTAATTTAATCGTTCTGAATCTAATTATTTTGATCCAAATAATTTTTCAATTAAATTTCACGATAGGCTCTAAAAATTATGGTAATCACAATGGCGTGGTCAATTTTCGATTTTTGTGGCCGATAAGGCCTTCAATTTTCAGTTTACAATGGTAAGTTTAACAGATTTTCCTACGGTGAATAGATAGAAATTCAAAACCACATATAATTATATAAATGGCACTCAAAATCCCATTAAACAGATATTCACATCATAATTAAGATCAATTAGCATAATACGGAACAGGGTTATCACATAATGTAACTTTCATCATCGAGTGCCCAGGACAAAGTGCCCGAGTCTTGTTGGCAGTCAAAAATAGAGTGTCTGTGGTTGTCCCTCTTTGAGAGAGCTCAAAGTCATAAAATGACGTGAGTGAATGTCAAGGCCCAAAGATGACCCATTTGTCGAGGCCGTAAGACTTGGGCAAGAAAATAAATCAAAATACAATTGGTTTTTGCTTACGTATTCTTTTGCAAGGAATCAAACCTGCGTAGTTTAGGGGCAAAATGAAAAATGGTATACAAAATGCGATGCATTTGGAAAGTTGGACTTACACGTTGTGTGAAGCCGATTACTTTTGAAAACTCATGAGCAGTATGCAAGACAACACAATAAGCAATAGCAAAGTAGCAGTAGAAATGAAAAGTTTCAAAGCAAATCCAACCGTGCTTCACATGAAAAGAAGTAAGAAATTAACCAGATAGTATAATCGACAACCATGTCTCCTTGTTTTACAAACGGAGAGATACCAGGAGAACTCAACAACCTAACGCGTCTCACGCGAAAAGAGGTAAAGTGGTGTGAACACCAGACACACCTAATGTTTTTAACCAAGGAAAACAACGATCCTAACGCATCTCACGCGACAGGAGGAAAGGTGGTGTGAATACCAGGCACACCTGATGTTTTTAACCGAGGAGAAAAACAATCCTAACACGTCTCATGCGAGAGGAAAGGTGGTATGAATACTAGGCACACCTTACGTTTTTAACTGAGGAAAACAACAATCCTAACATGTCACACGAGAGAAGGAAAGGTGATGTGAACACCAGGCACACCTGATGTTTTTAATCGACGAAAACAATAATCCTAACGCATCTCATACGAGAGGAGGAAGGGTGGTGTGAACAACAGGCACACCTGATGTTTTTAACCGAGAAAAACAACAATCCTAACGCGTCTCATGTGAGAGTCGGAAAGGTGGTGTAAACACCAGGCACACCTGATGTTTTTAGATGAGGAAAACAACAATCCTAATGCGTCTCACGTGAGAGGAGGAAAGGTTGTGTGAACGACAGACACACCTGCTGTTTTTAATCGAGGAAACTAGTGATCCTAACGCATCTTAAGCGAGAGGAGGAAGGACGGTGCGAACATCTGGCGCACCTGATGTTTTTTAACTGCAGGGAACAAGAGATCCTAACGCATCTCATGCAAGAGGAGGAAAGGTGGTGTGAACAACAGACGTATATGTTATTTTTAATCGAGGAAAATAGCCATCCTAATTTACCTCACGCGAAAAGAGGAAACCAGATCAATGAAAGAGGCAAACAATTTTAGAATAGTGCGAGATTATCCCATTCTCGAGAAGGCCTTAGAGAATGAAGCCCACGGAGATAATTCAAATCAAGGTACCAAGCACAAATACGAATTGACGAAATATGAATTTAAAAAACAAAAAAAAGCTAAACAAAGCTTCATAAAAGCAAAACAATCAACAAATTTTCAAAAAGTTTTTATTTTAATCTTTTTGAAAAAAGTCTAATACACAATCCCTGAAAGAAAAGCATGCAATTTGGGCCATGATTTCGTGGTGCGAAAAATTCAGAAATAACATGATAATGTATGCATTAACGGAACAAATTATGAAATGAAATAAAAACAACTTATAGAATAAGGTCACAAAACAAAATGCCCTTTTTCCTTTTCTTATTTCCCTCCGTTATTTTGCTTTTTTCTTTTCTTTCTTTTTGCTGCTTTGTTTTTCTCATGTTTTTTCTTTTCTTTTTTTTCTATTTTTTTCTTTTCTCATTGTGTTGTTTTTTTTTCATTTTTTTTTCCTGCTCTCTGCCTCTTCTTTGCTTCTACTTCTCTGTAATAAACAAAACACGCGTACTATGACACTTAGGGCCGGTTGGGCCATAATAGAGTTGGTCAGGTCGTAATGGCGGCACAAGGGCAGTTCGGTAAAAGCTGCGCCCGTGGTTGGTTTAAATCAAACCTAACCCTCATTTCACACATAACCACCCCCGAAATCACTCCCTCTCTCTTTACACCTCTCTTCTCTCTAGATTTCCTCTTCCCTCGCATTACCCAACAACCCTCGTGAATTTGTTTTGTAAAACACTTGTATTCCTCAATATTTTAAATCGTACAAAAATTGATTTGGTTGAGTTTTGTGATTTCTCTTTGTTTTCCTTGATTTCTCACATGTTTAACCACACTTCTCCCTCTCCCATGCTTTGATTTTTTCACTCTTTCTTTATTTTATCTCTCCTTGGGTTTGGAACCTTGGGGTTTTTCACTCCAACCCACTCACTCGCTCATTTTTCTTTACTTTTCTCACTTTCCCTCTATGGCCAGTGGTGAGATCCCCATTCCTGACCCCGTTGTGGATATTGGTGCCGTCCTGGCTGAGGACATAGAGGCTGAGGATGTTCACCCTCCTGTTCCCGAGCCTGACTTACCGTCCCTTGCCAATAGTACTTTTGATGCGGCCACCTACCAGCCCCGCACACATGCTCCAACCCCTGGCGGTATCTTAAGATTCGAGGGCCTTATCCCAAGGATCGAGGATACATTCTGTTGCAAGAGCCCACCAAGCACTTATTCGTTGACGCCTCCACAGTAAGCAACCTTTGTCTTTGCCTGTTTTTTCTTAAACACAGTTTGAATCTTGTAAACAACTCTTTGATATCCCTTTAATGCAAATACTAACAACATTCCCACTACATGTGATAGCCAGGAGGATTGGCGATTACGGGTCTATCTCTGGCCCCAGGCACTGGTATGAGAGGCTCCCCGCGAAGGTCCTCACATTAGTCGATGCTGCCGGCTTCGGGCCTTTCTGCGTAGAACTGGTACATATGAGAGCTGAGCCATTACTATATAGGCCCTAGTGGAGAGGTGGTGGGACACCACGGACTCATTCCACTTTTCATTGATCAGGGAGCTGATTCTGACCTCGTACGACTTCTCGATGCTCACGAGCCTGTAGGTCGAGGTTGACGGCCCGATCCCGTTTGATCCTAATATGATGCAATAGAGAGCTGCACAACTTCATCTTCTTAGGGCGATTCCAAACACTACTGGCCACGAGATGGTGCGATATAGCTGATTTCTAGATCACTTCACCGACCTTCAGCCAGTCACCCCGGAGGAGGTTGCTCAATATGCCCACAGGTTTCTCATGTATCTCCTTAGTGATACCTTGTTCGCGAACAGGGAAAATACCATGGGGCTATACCTCTTGGGTGCATTCATGCATCTATCACAGGTGGTGGAGTATGATTGGGCTGGTGCCAGCCTGGCCACACTGTACTGCTATATGAGCTGCTGGAGAGTTTGGGAGGTATACCTCACACTTCATTTTTTGTTTTGCTTTACATTTACTGCTTATATCTGTTTCATCTGCTTCACTTATTCACTTGTATTTTCTATTCTTGCAGTTGCGAGTTTACACGTATTTCACTTCTTTGGCTCCGGTCCCAATGAGGCCAATTAAGTTGTTAGTACCATGCTCCCAGTACTATAACTCCTGATTCGAGCATCGCTAATGCATAGACCGAGACTTCCTTCATTTCTGCCGCTTCTTCAACACTGTCATCGTAGATAGGGTAACAAAATCTCTAGTCTTCCTCTTTTATTGCTTTTTACCGTTGTTCCCATATTGTTATTTCCATATTTCTGTTCAACCCCAGATACTTGATTCTTGCCTTGCATCTTTTATTCACAAGTTGACTGGCACCCTTGGGCGAGCATCCCTCAGGCGTCGAGGGTGACGTTTGTTGCCACATGGGAGGCCTACACCATTCGGCAGGGGGTCAGATTTTATTTGAGGGCCCTTTCGGCATGGGGTACTATTTGGGGGAGCAATTTCTTCACCAAACTAGGGGTTAGGCCGATCCTGACGTCCCACATCCTCTTCTTTCTGGTATGAGGATAGCTGATGACCTCGAGAACGGTCCCTTGATTGATTACCTCATGCAGGGAGAGGACAGTGACCAGTACTATGGGGCCGATGACTTCACTGCCTTCTTACAAACTCGAGTGATGATGCCTCTTACCCAGGGTGTGGTTTGTGCCGTTCTTGAGGTTGCTATCGCTGCCGTTGGAGAAGTTCCTGCTGCAACTCCCGTTCTTGGGCTTCATGTGATATCGATTGAGGTTGTATACATGTGACTAGATGGGGTGATCGAGTAGATCCCCCTTGAGCATATTGAGGAGAGGGACCGCAGGCTAGTGATTGCTCCCGACATCGAGTAGGTACACATTTTTCTATATTTCTGCCCATTGTACTTTATTCTGCCCACTATGCTTTATTATTTACTGCCCACTATGCATTCTTCCTTTACTTCATATTCTCAAATCTTTTCTCTTTTGCAGGTTCCTATGGGTATGTTGATGATCTCCTCTGGACAGTTGACAGACTGCTTCTAATAGTTCAGAGGAGGCAGACTGCTCTAGTGTACACTTTTCCCCTAGTTTAATGTCATTACAATCTTACTCATAATTATGTTGGTCTTTTTTGATATCTGTACTCTTTTCAGCTTGAGTCGGTATAAACTACACCTACAGGACCTTCTCCAGCTAGGAGGAGAGGGAGGGGCCGAGTGAGACAACACTCACCCTCTGAGGAGTCCTTTGATGAGTACATGACCCTCGAAGATGAGAGGGACGAGGTCGACATGTAGTCCAGCAGCCCTAATGATGATAATGACGTGCCTCCTCCACAGTCGAGGAGGAAGAGAGTGATGATGGATTGCTAATTTTCTTTGTTTTTCTTTTCTTTTGGTTTGTAGTAAAGAACTAGTTTCAGATAGACCATTTTGTTTTACTTTTGAAAGCTTTTCTTTTGTTTTTGTTGTTTTGTAAAACAATGATCGAGGTTAGACCTGCCAGTTTATGGAAAGAATATTTTTTGATGATTCTGCTTGCATGACATGACATGTGATGGATGGCATAACCTCTGCATGATAATCCTGTATAGATTTTTATAACTATGAAAGCTTGCCTTTGAATTCATTCTTGAATTAGATAATAACCTACAGCCGGACAAAATGTAAAATACAACTTGGTAACAGGAAAACACAATGAAAACAACTTGAAAAACACTAAAAAACACTGGATACAAACAAAACAATACTCAAAACACAACCACAACACTGCAAGGTCAGAACTTGCTTTTCCTATAACCTGCTCAGTCTAAGCCAACATTTAGACCCAACTGGGTCCAAATAGGCATGGTCGGGCCCCAATGAGGCACGGCTGGGCCCAAAAGTGTTGTTGGTCAGTGTAGTTCAACTATCATGCACTACCCCTACTTCAAAGACTATAAAAGGTGCTCCCAAGCTATTTTCCCAGAAAAATAGCAAGTCTTTGATATTTTTCTCTCAAGATGGAGATATTGCTCAACAATAGGCTTCAAGACTAGATAGCCACTTTGGATGGCTTGGAAAAGGTGAACTTTTGTGGTTTCGGCCTAAATGCTGTTTTTCCTTTGAGCTGCACTTCGCTTTGTTTTCCGTTCCTTCATGCCGCGATCCGATACTAGAACCTAGTTACGCATGTATTTTGCTTTGACTCACAAGAAATGTGTCCTACTTTGGAGGAATTTCAGGCATTGATGGAATCTCGGCGTGATGAAGAAATCATGCCTCAGCCTTTTTTTAGCCATGCCTAGGCTTTGGGACGGATGTGTGTGCTCACTTTGCATGAGGCTCGATCCTTGGCTCATGATGGGGAGTTGGACATCCCAGGTTTGATTCATTGGTTTTCCTCTATCGGAGACAGAGGCAACCTCCTTTGGCGAGGTTATCGGCAACATGCCCTCTGCTTATGCTTACTCGTACACTTCCTTTTTGCTCCTAGTTGCAGTGGAGCCAGCATTAGGTTGATTGAGGTGGCTCAATTCCTGAAAGAGGACAAGAGCTACATTGGTCTGGCATTGGCTGAGACCCTAATGGGTCTAGATGCTTTTCATCGGTGAGAGACTACTCGATTTGTGGGGAGTCCACTGCTTCTTCAAGTATTGTTTCCTGTAGACGCACCCTCGCGGGCCTCATGTGCTACAGTTCGGACTCGATTTGTGTCGGTTCTTAATCTGATCTCATAACGTGCAATGTGAGATTGATAAATCACCAAAGAGTCCAAATTCGGCAAATCGTTTTGGAAAACAGATTTTTTTTGAAAGAAGTGCCAAACACGGACTGCTTTGCCAGATACAGAGTCGCCACCTAAATATTTTTTAAGGGGGAATTTAGGAAACCCTGACTCGTTTGCCTAAGGCTACGTGTCCGTCATCACCAAAGTTGCCTCAGCTCAGGAACTTGGGTACGATTGGAGAAGGTCAGCTATGAGCACCCCCTCTCGCCCGATCTGAAGATCAGCCTCTACTAACCATGATATCTTGTTTTGAAAACATATGCGTTCAGATTCCGATTAATTAGCTAGAATTACTGGGTGATGCGTACAACACACAAGTATAGACTAGATCGCCTAATTTGGAACAAAACATTGCATATCTGCTTGTTTAGAAAATGGTTTGAAATTTGCTCCTCGCAAGTAGGCTAAAACACGGATTTCAACGAGTTGTTCCAACTCAAACAATCCAACCTTCACCCACAAACATTCAGGCAGTAAATGAACTAAGCAGTTAGCCTCATGGTAAGCATGCTGTCATGTTAACATTCACACTCATGCGAGATGCTAAAGCATAAAAAACTTACCGAGTACTCCGAGCCAAAACAAAGAACTTGTTAGCAATCAATGTATGATCCAAGTTCATGTTAAGATGGCTAATGCATCGCATACAAAATGCAACTAGAATAGGGTCAGCTAATCCTAGGATGGCATGCAGAATGCAACAAATAGCACGTATTCAAGTCAGATTTGAAATACTATGCAGTTAGCATGATGCGTCGAACCCGGTGCATGCAATACAAATGAATGGATGCACGCATGCATAGCATAAGGATGCTAAATTAAATATGCCCTAATACTAACCATCAAAAGCAGGTAAGTAAAAGGGAGAAAGAAGTGGGGGTTAGAAGACATGCACACACGCATCCACACTTATTACAAATTCACCCTCGTTCGGAGGGACCAAAAGAATAATACAATTTAATTAACCTACAAGCTAATTAATTAAATTATACAACACTTAACTAATTAATGAATCAATTAAGCTACTGAAAGCAGTAAGGGGCCTCGGGAAGAGGGATGCACGCATGCTCAGATTGGCTTCGCCTGGAAATCCAATGCCATGCACAAGCTGCCTCTGTTTACCTTGCTCTGCTCCTCTAGAAATTGCACAAATCCTAAGGAACACTCTATGAACACTGTGGAACACCACCGACCAAGGGAAATCATCCTCGGCCATGGAAGGATGCTCACCGACCATTGGTTGAGCTTTCGGCCATCAATATTTGGTCGGTCAGCAGTAGAGATGGTCGGTCGACCATGTATGCCTGCAGAAACCCTTGAAGACTTTCTTCAAGAACAATGCTCCAGCAGCTTCCTCAAGCTTGAATCCACTCAAGAACTCCAAGAACAACCCTCTAATGCCTCAGCAGCTAAAGGTATAGTGTAACACTAGGTGTTTGTGTGCAAAACTATGAACAAACAAACACTCAGACACAAAGCGAGGAAGATATAGAGATAGATAGATATAAGACTCAAACCCTAATCTCAGACCTCTCTCTTGAACTTTTGGAACCTTGGAGGAGGGAGGAGAGGCCCTCCCTTTATAAAGGATCACTCTTGCAAAGCTTACAAAACAAGCTAAGCAAGAGTGAAATCCCTCCATACACGTGTATAGAGGGGGTGCAAAGTGTATGCCAGCTAGCACAGTTGGCATAAAAATATCTGCAAAAGCAGATGCACAGTGGTCGGCCAGCTAAAAATGCCAAATTGGGCAAAACAATGGTCGACCGACCAAAAAAAGTGCCGGCCGGCCATCACTAATGGCCGATGGCAACAAAACACCGGCCAGTGGCCTCAACCCATGGCCGGTGGGGTGTGGGGATGGCCCACAAGCCATTCCCTGCCCCTCAAAAGCAAAACACAAGTGTTTGGTGCAAAACCAAACACAAAACAGACGAGTTGAGAGATCCTGAGACAAGGCACGTGACCGAGACCTCCGGGAACTCAAGACGAACACAAACATGGATAATCACCGAGTGTTCAAACGGTGACGTCCAAGTCTTAAGGACGGTAAAAAATGGGGTGTCTACAGTTGCCCCTCTTTGACAGAACTCAAAAGTCATAACAATGCCGAGAGTGAATGTCAAAGCCCAGAGACGACCCATTTTTGACAAGGCTGAAGACTTAGACAAACATGCAAGACAATAAAGATATGCGCCCGAAGTCGGGGGCAAAATGCAACTGACAATGCAAGAAGCCGAACATAACTTATGATCCTGCGAAGAAAGCTGTAACGAAGCATAACAATGCAACAGTTTTAAGCTAGCACAAACCAAACTACACTACAATGCAGAGAGGGTGCAAGAGAATTATTCAATTCTCGATATGTCTCACTTGGAGAATACAATACCTGTGCAGCTCGTCTGGTTGCACCAGCTTCAAATGAACCGTACATACAATATCATGCCTGAAAGAGAAAGAAAACTCAACAAGTACAATATTGTTAGCAACATGCATAACAATGCAATCGAAAGCTACGTGACAACGCAAGTGTAGGAGTGTATGACAATGCAACCTATGTGTCACAACACAAAACAATGCGGGATGGATGCAAAATGTTATGCAACATTTACAAATCTACGTATAAACAATGCAAATGATATGCAATGCAATTGAATCATGATCAAGTCATGAGCATTTCAAAAACCACACAAATGTCATAAAGATGATGGAGATGAAAAGTCCGTATACCATAGAAAAGGTGCCGCAACCTTCAAACCACAATACCAACAGTGGAATAGGCGCGTACACATGCAGAACTATGAGTGATGTAGACAGAACACAAGAACAAGTAATTTGGTGGAATGACATAAGTGGGGAAATGACCCACTGAGGAAAGACCGTGATCCTAAATGCCGGATGCAATCGAACTACACTACAATGTAGTATATACAGTGGATAAGGCCTACGGCCAAACCATATCTTGCCTAGGAAAGGCATGGACACAAACAAGCCACGTTTAACACAGAAACGGTGCCGTCACCCACAACCCTAGGTGCATACACATAATATCATAACTGTGCTTCAACGCGAAAAGTATGGGCACATACCAGACCAAGCTCAACATGGAAAGGTGCAAGCCGTAGATGGATGCGATGCAGTGAATGCATGCAAGCTACACTATGTACAACACAATGCATGCATGGAAATGCAAGCTATATACAATGAAAGCATGACATATGTATTATTTACAATGAATGCATGACATATGCAAAGTAAGGAAGAATGCACTACAATGCATGTAAGGAAAGATGCATGACAATGCAAGCTATGTACAATGCAACATTTACAAGCTAAAATGCAATGGATGCAGTGGATAAGGCCTGCGGCCAAACCGTGTCTTGCCTAGGAAAGGCATGGACACATACAAACCGCGTCTAACACAGAAACGGTGCCGTCACCCTCAAACCACAATACCAGCAGTGGAATAGGCGCGTATACATAATATCATAACCGTGCTTCAATGCGAAAAATATGGGCACATACCAAACCAAGCTCAACAAGGAAAGGCGCAAGTCGTGGATGGAGGTGATGCAATGAATGCATGCAAGCTGCAATGCAATATATACAATATGCAATGGAATGTAATATTATGTACAATGTATTATATACAAGGGCTGCATGACATATGCAATATGCTGGGTAGAATGCAACGGATGCAGTGGAAAAGGCCTACGGCCAAACCGTATCTTGCCTAGGAAAGGCATGGACACATACAAACCACGTTTAACACAGGAACGGTGCCGTCACCCTCAAACCACAATACCAACAGTGGAATAGGCTCGTACACATAATATCATAACTGTACTTTGACGTGAGAAATATGGGCACATGCCAAACCAAGCTCAACAAGGAAAGGCGCAAGCCGTGGATGGAGGTGATGCAATGAATGCATGCAAGCTACAATGCAATATATACAATATGCAATGGAATGTAATATTATGTACAATGCTATGTACAATGAATGTATGTAAATGCCATATTTACAGTGACGCATGACATATGCACTATTTACAATGTATGCATGAGATATGCAATATTTACAATGGAATGCATGACATATGCATGTTGTCTTTGTTGTTTTTGTTTGAAATGCATAACAATGCGAAAGGAAGAAAAATGCATGACAATGCATGTTTTTTTTTAAATGCATGAAAAGTGCATGATGATGCATGTTTTTTTTTTTGTTTGTTTTTGTTTGTTTTTTTGTTTGAAATACATGTAAATGCAAATGATGCAAATGCGTGACAACGCACGTCTTTTGAGATGTATGACAATGCACATGAGGTTGAATGCGTGACAATGTATGTCTTTCGAAATGCATGACAATGCATGTGATCTTAAATGTGCGACAACGCATGTCGCTTGGAATGCATGACAATGCATGTGAACTCGAATGTGCAATAACGCACGTCGCTTGATATGCATGACAATGCATGTGAGGTGCGCATAATGATGCAACCTAAAGAATGTGCATACTAATGCAAGTATGACATGCGCATCACAATGGGAGATGTGTGCATAACGATGCGTGTGAAATAACGTATAACCAACGCGCGTTTCATGACAAGACGTTGTAACGTATGCATGTGGGGCAAGTTTCGAATCTCGCAAGAAACAAAAAGGATACAAAAAGGATAAACCTCGCACGTATTCGAGTGCTACGCACAGAAGACACGGCATAGAGACCGGTTAAGCTTCGAAAATGCATTTTCTTGCACTGTTTTGAGCAATGGAGGCACTATCTTGAGAAATGAAGGCCCCAAACCATATCAAAGACCCAAAAAAAGGGGTAGGAGGCTCACCGACCATGAGGGGAGTCCACCGGCCATCCATCGGCCACCAAAAAAGGGCCACCGGCCATCTATTTGGCCGACCAGTCAACAATGTGGCCGACCAGCCAAAAGTGCCTGTTTGGGGCAGTTTTGTCAATTCGGCATGGGTCTTTAAATATAGGGCTTCTAGCCCTCATTTCTCACTTTGCCCTAGCTCGAAAATCAGTCCCCCTCCTCTCTAGGTTATTTTTCCATCTTCGATCCTCGTTTTTCCTTGGTTTTCGGGCCTGTTTCGTCGTTCGATTCGTGAACTCCTTCGCGTTTCGAATACTTTGAATTGAACAAATTTTTGTTTCAGTGTCTCTTTCTCCATTTCCACCACTCGGGGCTTGTTTCCCTCAAGTTTTCCTTGATCTTTGTGCCTTTTTCGCACCACGACCTTTCCGGCCATTTTTCACCCTCTTGGGGTTGACTTTTCATATTCACGCCTCGTTTTCACTTTTCCGGCCATTTTCACACCCTTTTCGGCATGGCGGATGATATTCCACGAGGCGGGACTACCCCAGAGTAGGAGATGGACCCCGAGGCCGAGCTCTTGCCCTTGAGCGTTCGACCGTTCGATCGAGCGGCCTACAGGCCGGCGATTCATGTGCTGCCTCCTGACGGACTTCGCTAGTTCAGGAGTTTTGATAGGAGGGTGCCACCCGAGCTGCTTCTGTACGAGCCAGGGACGCACCTTTCATACGGCGCTTTCGAGGTATATTCTTTCCCGTTTTATCTTCTGCAAAGTAGAATACTTAACTGCCATAGTCGATTCTGCCTTTAACTGTTTGATCCGGATACGCCGATATACTATATGCTGTAGTTGACTGTGAACACACCTGCATTCGGTATCTATTTGAATTAGAACACGCGCACACACTGTATTTGCCCTGAACCACTCAAACACCCTGACACATCATACACTGTAGTTCACTGCGAGCACACCAGTACCCAATGTCTGATTGGATCTGAACACGTGTACACACGCTATATCTGTACTGAATCACTAAAACACACTAACACATCATATGCTGTAGTTCTCTGCTAGCACACCGGCACCCACTGTCTACTTGAATTTGAACACGTGCACACACGCTATTAATTCTGAATGTTCTTCAAAACTGTATTTCGAATATTTCTTCGCAACTGTTTGTTTTCGAATACAGGGGGATTCCCATGCCTTCTGGGGGTATGGGAATGTTGCTGCCCGTGGATGGTATATGGAGCTACCGGACGCAGTCCGTCACATCGTCGACTAGGCCAGCTTCAGCGCCTTCTGCAGGGGCCTCTCACGTCTTACCGCGAGCAGGCCTCTTCTTGCTGCTCTGGTGGAGAGGTGGTGGGATACCACCGACTCCTTCCACTTCTCTGCCACGGGAGACATGGCGATGACTCCCTATGACTTCTCGATGCTCACTGGCATCGGGGTAGGGAGTGATCCGATCCCCTTTGACACAAACATGGATGAGTGGGAGGCTGCCTAGATATACTTGCTCGGCGAGCTGCCGCCTCTCGCTCATCCAGGCTTCGTCAGATACTCATAGTTCGAGGACCACTTCCGGATTCAGCCAGCTCTAGCTGAGGAGGCACCGATGGCTCAGGAGGAAGTGGAGCGGTATGCACTTAGCTTCCTCATGTTCTTATTGGGGACGACCATCTTTGCCGACCAGGGGAACACTGTGCCTCTCTGTTTGCTGAGTGCTTTAGTGGACGTCACACGGATCCTGCGCTACGACTGGGGTGGGGCCGCCATGGGCACACTCTATGGATACATGAGCTCATCTTCCCGTTGCAGCGGACAGTTGCTTAGGGGCTACTGGCGAGCTTGGGAGGTACATCTTCTTTTCTGTTTTACATTTCTGCTTTACATTATCTGTACTTTGTACACTGCACACACTGCGGTCTGCTTCATGCTGACTGTGTACTGCACACACGACACACATATAATTTGCTTTATACTGACTGTACACTGCGCACACTGTACACTCTGCATAATACACTGCACAACACACGGTTTTGCCAGTTCTGCTTTATTCTGCATTCTGCTTTATCTGATAAGCATACTGATATCTACGCTACAGTTGTGGGTCTATGCCTACTTCCCGAGGCTTGCGCCAGTACCTAACGAGGAGACCCCTCTCGGCATTCCTTTCTCCCGACGCTTCGATGTGAGGTGTGTGTGGAGACCCCGGGAGTCTTTTATCTTCTTCCGCCGCTATTTCGATACTATTACCGCCACAGAGGTATTTGCAACTTTAGAGTTTATTTCAAGCTTCGCTTTGCACTGTATTTTCAATAACAGTAGATATTTGATTGCCTATCATTTTCAAATCACCTGGCAGCCCTGGGCTCCATTGCCAGCTGCGATTCGGGAGCGCTTTGCAGTCTTGAGGAGATGCCTGTTCAAGATCTTGCCGAGGGCCCGGCCTCGGGCTTGGTACTGGTGAGCGCTTCGGCCAGACCTGGTTTACCAGAGCAGATAGCTCCAGGTCCGTCTCCTACCCACATGAGGGACACAGAGAGATTCACTCTTGAGCAGATGGCTGATTACACGATCAGCTGGGACGCGGAGGGCTTCAAGGGCGAGGGCAACTACGCAGAGTACGTCCAGACCTACATCATACGGCCTTTGAGCAGTGGCTATCGAGTTGAGAGAGAGGGGCCCGCGGTGCCAGTGGCTAGGGTAGGAGCGGGAGTAGGAGCATCGAAGACGGCTCGAGTTTGTGGCAAGAGTGGGACCCATAGAGAGCGGGGGGCTAGTGGCCAGCACTGCCCACGACGATGACATACCGAGGGCAGGGTGGAGAGACCTATCAGATCCCCTTCGCTCCTCCTCTTGCTGGTCACGAGTTAGTCGGGTTCTACGACTTGCCCCCGGTATGTACTTTTGCATTCTGCATCTTGCATTGTCATTCCATTTCATTTGATATTTCGCAGAATACGGATGCTTCTAACACTTTTGCAGGCTTCCTCCGAGTACACTCGTCAGTCCATGGAGCTGACCACCTCTGTGATGGGGATGCTCTAGCAGAGCCTCGATCTTCTAGCCATTTACAGTATTTCGGTATGTTCTTCTGACCACAGTCTCAAACTATACATAAACTGTTTCGCATGATCTGATGCATTGCACTATCAATACAACACTCGATATACGGCCCTCACGACATCTGATACACTGTAGCCCACAGCCTGTTCACAGCATTGCTCATGGCATTCATACACTACACTTAGCCAACGTGATTCGCACCGACATACCGCTTCATAACATTCATACTCATACACCTGATACATTGCTCACAGTAGTCATACACTATACTCAAACACTGTATTTGGCATTCATACCCTGCTTTGCATAGCATACTGATGCGTTTACCATTTGTGCTTTTTAGCCTCTATTCCAGATTCCTGCTGCAGGAGGTGCTGCAGCTGAGCCTTCTGTTCCTGTCCGAGATGGCAGAGTATATCCCCGCACCAAAGCGAGGTGCACTCATGTTAAGAATAGCTCACGGGCACCGGTTTCTGCTGATGACGAGTCCGAGTCCGAGGCCGAGGCAGAGTCATCCGAGGAGGAGACCAGAGATGGCTCGGGCTCAGATGACAGTGCTGATGATGATGCTCCTGGACCTTCGTCCAGCAAGAGGACGAGGACAGACCCGTAAGCCTGAGACCACTGAGGCTGATCTAGACTTTTGCTGCTTTTTTTCTTTTTGTTTTGCTGTTCTTTTTGTTGGTAGCTTGAGTACCTTGTACTGCCATAGGCAGGTTTTTGTTTTCTCCAAAACGTTGTACTTGAAAAGATGATGAAATGAAACAAACTTTTTATCTGAAAAAGTGTTACATTGATACATTTCATGCACTACATCGCATTGCTTCATATTACACCTCAATGTAAATGAGATTGATCTCCTGTCTGAAAATCAAACACATGTATTGTAATAACCAGATAATGAACCGGCCAACATCAAAACAACTCAAACAAACCATTGCTCATTCTGAACTCTTGGCTCGTAACACAGTACTCGGTTTACTCGGCACACAGCCCATACAGACAGTTCATACAACGCATTGCTTGTTCTGAACAATTCTCATTCTGAACTCATAGCCCATAACACAGTATTCTTAGTTCATTCTGCACACGACGAATCTTGAACAAACAGTCCAATCTGAAAAGACAGAATACAAAGGTGGAAGCTGCTGAAGCTGAAACACACTCAAATGCAATCCGGAACCCATATGTTCACTATTTCCAAGTGACCCAGGTTAAACCCCTGCGGTTTTACAAAAGAACCAAATCACGTTTTGCACAAATGTGGAGAATGGCACAACACTCTGAGCACAAAACGATCTAAGAAAAGGGTTTTCAACTGAGTATTAAGCCTACGACTGAACATAGTGAAAAAGACTCAATAATGAAAAACAAAAGGTAAACAACCTAAACACAACGAGACACGCTCGGATACGACTCTAAACAAGAATCGAGACAAACAAAGCAAAAGACATGACACGCAGACGTGTTACAAAGACGAGAGACCTCAGATCACGAGGAGCCAGTTTCTTCGGGTATTATTCCCACCCTTTCTTATTTGTGATTCTCACATCACTCAGCCCTCAGGCTCGGTTTTTTTTTTTTTTTTTTTTTTTTTTTTTTTTTTTTTCACTCAAAACCCTTTTCGCTCACTCTTCTCTCAACTTACATCTCTCTTTTCTTTAATCTCTCATTTTGTATCCCTCCCCTAGATGGTTGATGGATAAATTGAAGGTCGTGGGTTCATGCCCAACATTGTTAGCTCACGGCTATTTCTTCTGTTGATATTTAGTCGATGCCCTGGACGAGGGAGTGGAGTGTCTTGATCCACCCCAATTTTGTGCTTCGCACTCGTCTTGTTACCTCGTTGCTTGGAGGATGTTGAGAGCTTTCAGCCCTTTACAGACAGCTCCAGTTGTGCCCTTGTTGACAGGTAAAGTGCCTTTCTGGCAAGTATGTTGACGAGGGGGGAAAAGGCAGGAAGCCTGACTCAACTGTGTCCCTAGTTCATCATTTTGACAAATTTTTTTTTTTTGTTTTGGTTTTCTACTAAAACAATTTTGACCAAAATGAGAGTTAGATTAACACACTTGTTCGATTTTTGATTTGAAATCATGCAAGTCAGGCCATGAGCACTAAAAATTTTCCTTTTTGGGTCCAAGAAAATGGTCCAGTTTTGGAAAATGAAATAATTTTCGAGAAAATGGTCAACCTCAGTAAAAATTCTCCAAAACTATATATATATATTTTTGCAAACGGTCAATGCTCAACGAGCGCAGAACTTACTCTTGAGATGTACAACCTTGGATCAGAGGCAATGGAAAATTGCCCCTGTCTGGATGGCACTGCATGGCAACGAAAAGTTGCCCCTAGTTTGAATGGCGACTCATGGCAATGGAAAGTTGCCCCTTGTCTGGACAGCGCCGCGGCATTTTGTAGTCAATCCTCATTAGCGACGATCACGACCGAACTCTTGGATACAGAGACGACGAAGATGGTCAAAACCAATATATGGACACAGTCACTTTGAAAGTGTTGGTAGCTGGACTTCAGGATGAAGTTGCCTACGTATCCCAAACATGGGAATCAAGCCTTACGTAGTTCCGGCTGTCACAACCGAGCTAATCGGATTCACAGATGGTAGGGATGATCAAAACCATTACATGGACACACTCGATTTAGAAGTGTTTGTGGCTGGACTTCAAGACGAAGTTGCCTACGTATCCCAAACATGGGAATCAAGCCTTACGTAGTTCCGGTTAAGGTGCACTCATGTATTAACCCTCACCACGCTCTAACTTTTACCAAGGCCGCCCTTTCTGGGTTTTCAACCTTGTGAGCTTTGTTTTTCTTTTCTCTTTTCGATTCTTTTCATTTCTTTTTTCTTTTTTTCATTCTTTGCATTTTTTTTTTCTTTTCTTCTTTTTTTTTCTCGCTCTAACTTTTGCCTGGGTCGCCCTTCTAGGTTTTCGGCCCCGCGAGCCTCTCAAGGGTAAAAGCATAGGTTTGTCCATGCCAAATGGTTTTGAGATCCTGAAGTCATCTGAATCCAGGGGAGTGGCTGTTGTATTGATTTGCAGAAGGTTTCATCTTTGGCTCTTCGAGCACGTCGTACATTTTTGCCCCTAGTTTAAGGAGTGCTTTTGATTTAGCTTTGCAAGCTTCTTTTGGCGACATCTGATCTTCTTGATCTGACTTTGGTGCCTCTTGTTCGAGGGCTGCTTCAAATCTGGCCACACAGGCCTTACATTGTGGTTGACTGTTGATCATTCTGAATGTACGTTCAAGGCTTTGAGAGTGAGCGGTCGAGTCTCGAGGCTGAGAGCGATCCTCAGCTGCACAATTTCAAGAACAATTCCACACAGGTCTCCACAGGACTGTGCAAAACATTTTGTTTTTGTAAGTTTTTAAGAAAGCGACAAATCGCTCGTGCGGAAGACAATGTGGAACCAATCTGGATCAAGTCAAGATCCTTCCCAGTACTCACACTAACAAGCATGATTTCATTCATTAAGGGCTTAGCACGCCTCTCTTTCTCTCAATTGGTCAAATTTTGCCTCGAGGAATTCCTTCCTCTTCGTTTTCATCACCACAGTGTAAAAAAGGTTTTCAACAATTTAGGTCAATACAATGACTTATAGGCACAAAAGAGCAAGTAAAATGCACTGCCGTTTCATTCTAAACTTGCTGGCACAACAGGCTCAAAGTAGCAATAGGCACGGAAACATGATAGCCGCAGCTGTTTCATTCAGTGTGGAGTTGACTATGGGATATAGGTACTTTGAGGGTCATTCCGACTAGTTGAAGTATTGTAAGGGTGGAGTTGTGCCGGTTAGTATGTATGGTTTGATTGGTGTGATCTATTACAACTTTTATGTTAGTGGTATAGGTTTTAGTTTGTTGTTGTGAAGGCTCCTTAAGGGAGTGCGAGGGTTGTGTATTGTAATGGTGGGAGTAGTGTTGTGGTTGTTGTCGGGTGCATGTGGATTAGTGTGGATAATGAGTCTATCATGGACCTTATCGGTCTTCGGTGTGGGGTGTTTTGTATGTAGTTGCTTTGGGTATGATATATTGTTTTGCGAGTGGAAGTTATGGGTTTGGGTTTTGAGAAGTCCACTTCGGACTCAAGAATGAGTGAGTGAGAAGTGTAAAACCCCATAGAGGGGTGAACGGTGTTGGGGTATCGTTGTGTTTGGTGTTGAGTGAGGGAAGTTGTTGAACGGATGATGTTTTGGAGGTCATGAGTAAGTGTTGGGTGGAGTGATGTTGTTTCGCACCAGGAAATGGGTTAGACAAATTGGTGTCCTTAGTGCACCTTTAGGGATTCCTTATCGGAATATTAGAAGTTGACAGTGTTGGCATTTGGGAAGTACAAGTGTAGTTAGCGTGTCAGTGACTTAAGTTGTTCTTCATGGAAAATAATTTTCTGGTCTACTAAGGGTAGTTAATTTCGTTTTGTGGTTGCTTTTAATTATAGATTCACATTTTGTTTTGAATTAGCAATATACGAGAGTGTGTTGATGTGGTTCATCATGTGTTGTTTGTATTGGAAATATGATTTATTTTGTGTTTTTTTGTCCTTGGAATATGAGTGTTTTTGTATTTGTGCGGTGAGAGTTAAGGACCCAGTATAGCGATCCCGGGTTTACCCCTTGTTGTACAGTGATCCGGACGTGTGTCCGTGGATGTTAGTAGTTCATTATTATCTTGTTTACATCCTTTCCTACCTTGTAGTTGAGTTATAGGATGTGTTGGGCAGGTTTGTTACAGGTTGGTTGTGTTTGGGAGCCAAGTGTTGCTGTCCAGATTTTTGGACCTTCGCTCGAGCGAGGAGTTGGTCGCTCGAGCGAGAGTTGAGTTTTGTGTCCGCGGCTCGAGCGAGATTCTTCGCCGAAGGCATCTACGTCTCGCTTGGACCTCGAGATGTAGTTTTTGGCCCGAGAGAGCTTTACTTGGCTCGAGCGAGAGCTGTGTTTTAGATCCTTCGCTCGAGCCAGTGTTTATTCGCTCGAGCGAATGACTGCGTTAGTCTTTGGACTCAACATTGTGATTTTTGGGTCGGCGAGCTTCCGCCGAAGCGGTCTGGTTGTCTTTCGCTCGAGCGAGCATTTTGTCGCTCGAGCGTGATTTTAAGTTTTTGGCTCGAGCGAGACTTTATTGGCTCGATCGAGGGTTTTCTGTGTCTGGTTGCTCGAGCGAGCCTGTTTATATCAGTTAGCAGCAGCCGAGTTAAACTTCACTTTTTCAAAACTTTCTCATCTTCAAACCCTAGATCTGAGACCTTCTCTCTCTAGACCTGCCTTCTCTCTAAGAAATAATCTCCTTCTAGTGTGAATCTACCCTTGGTGCTTCGTTAAAAAGGTAGAGGGTGTTGAGAGCTTCGATTTAATCTAAAAATCTTTGAGTTTGGAGGACGTTGGGTTTTGGTCTTCATCTCCTTTTTGGCTCAAACTTCGAGGTAGGGATACCCTACTCCTCTTTATGAGTTTTGTCTTTAAATTTTAGCATTTTGATATGTTGGGGTTGGTTTGGTAATTTTGTGAAAGTTTGGGGCCTTTGTGTAGTTTTATAAAAGTTGGGGTTTAGTTTATATACACCTATAAGCATTTTGGCTTAGAAATAAATGATGTTTGTGTTGAAACATTGTTGAAAATGGAACCTTTTGGGTTGAAATGTCAATTATGGAAAATGCCCTAATTACATTGTTTAATTAATTTGTGAAATTAATTTGAGGAATGAGAAATTGGAATGGGAAGAATGGAATTGGAGATGTATGGGAATAAAGGGTGTTGTTGGATTAATTACCACTCACCTAATTGAAATGTTGATTTAATATCCATTTTGTGCATTTATTTTCTGTTTAGAAATAACTGCTTTGGGCTATCGGTGGAGGATAGTCTTGATTGTTGTAGACAATGCATGATGATTAGGCAAACTAAAACTAATCATTGGAATGTGTCATTGAGTGTGACAGTTGAAAGAATACATTAACTTTATGTATTGATTTGTGATTTGTATAATTATTGTTTATATGCATTGTGTTGTGTTGGAGAAGATAGGGGATGTACTCCACGGTTTAGGAGATGATAGGGGATGGACCTCTAAACCAGATGTTGTTTGGGAGGAGATAGGGGATGGACTCCATAGATAGAGCTCATATGCTTATCTAGTGATGTATTGACACAGCTTATAAGCTTGTCTTTGGAAGTGTGATAGTGCTCTTGTGCATATCAATTGATGTGTTGATATAGCTAGTATGCTTATCTATTATGAAACGAGAAAAGTTTAATATGAGTTACCGTCTCATATAAGTTGTTTGGCCAGGTTCTGAGCCATGATTATAAATTGAGAATTGAAAGGAAATGGAAAACGAAACTGTAAAGTGTTGTAAGTGGAAATACCAGTGTTGGCCATCTATCAACTGTTAATCTTTTAGTCATCGTTCATACTTGGTTTAGTGTATTTCTACTGGGTTGTGGCTCACCCTATATGGGAATATCATTTTCAGGTACAGATAGCATGCCACCTCCAAGGACATAGCTTGGGAGGCTAGAGGCCGGCAGACTTTTTGTTGTCTTTTTTTCTGATGTATTACATGTAAATTCAAGCCAAGGGCTTAATGTGTAAATGAGTTAGTACTCTTCTTTTTGTAACCAAGTGTTAATTTGGAAAGCTGTAAGCCCTTAGGGCATTTGCTTTTGTTGTTAACATGTAATACTTTTTGTAATGAAACTTTGATGAATAGAAGAATGTGGATCTTTTATATATCAATGCATGTCTATATTGTGGGTTCAATGTTATTATTTTGAAGGCGTTACACCCAGGATGTAGATCCCTTGTTTGGTTAGAATTTGGTGATATGATAGTTCATAGCAGAGCAGTTCATTTCATAGGTGTATTTTGAATTGGGTAGCAGTGAGACAATAAGAGAGTTAGGGGAAGTGTTGAAAGTAATTATACGAATCAAGTATGTGTTAGGGTGATCCTTTGTCTTGGGTTGACAGGGTCTTTCATAAGCCATAGATTGGTTACAATTGCTTTCTTTGGCTTTGGTTGAGTTATCCTTTCTTTATACGAGCATGTGAATTGTTTGGTAGCGTTTGAGTTGTTTAGGACTCTTCATGTGTAGCTAGGTTTGGAAAGTGTGAGTTTTGGACTCATGAGGTGAAGTTTTTGAGAGGCATTGTATTTAAGAGAAGGCGGTGAATGGAGGAAATGGATGATTAGAGTTTCAAGTGTGTTGTTAACTAGGGAGGTCAATGTAGTGACTGATATTTGGGTAAGAATCCTTTAATTGGCATTGCGAACCTTGTCTTTTCTTGTATTTTCGTGAACCAGGGTGAGTTCATCTTCGATTGTTTCTTGGTCTTTGCATATATCTTATGGTGGTTGTTCATGAAAGTTTATGGGTTCGTTGCAATTTTCTAGGATGGGGGTGATTGTAGTTACTCTTTTTGCAGATGAGCGTTTGATGACATGTAATGGGATTGTATAGTAATAGTGCAGGGTTATGTTTTATGGGTCTAGTGGTGCAACTTATTTTCTTGTGTCGTTTGATTTCTTATCATTATTTGATTGTCCTCTTAATATTTTGTCCCAGGTTGGTGATACTCCTCCTTTTGTAGTGGTTTTATCTTTGGTTGGGTGACGATTGGGAGAGCTATCAATTGAAGTATTTTGGAAAAAATTTTTAAAAAAAATTTGGGAACTAAAACTTTTTATTGTTGGAAATTTGGTTGTTTCAAAATGAAAGTTTCATTTTTGGTAATTGCATCTAAAGTAAAAAAAGGGTTTTGATATGTGCGGGTGGGTTGCCCGAGGTTGGTTTTGTGAGTTGTCTTGTAGATGGTATGGTTTGGGTTCGGGCATAACAGTGGTGTCATTTTTATGGGAAACAAAACAAAAGAGAACAAAATCTTATTAGGGGTTTTTTCTTTTTATTTTCTTTAAAAACAAAATATGGGTTCTTCATTGTTTTCTATTTCAGGATTTTGCAATGTACCTATTGTAACAATTTTTGTTTAAACAATAAAAGTCGTAACTTAGAATTCATCGTGGATGCTTGGGTGAGATTTTATTCTCTTTGGGTGCGCGTGTGTTTTCTGGTTTCAAAGTGGCATGGTTGAATTAATATGAATTGGAGTTTTGCTTTGTGGGAGATCATTTATGGAAGTGTGTACTAGGGTTGAGGAAAGGATGAAAAGTTTGGTTGAATGGAATTTTTAGAGTGGTTGTGAGTATTTTAGAGGATTTTGAGTTTGGAATGACCGGGCGCGATGTTGTTTTGTCATGGTGGAGTGTGTTTGAATTTCCTTATTTGATTTTTTATTTATACCTTATTGTGTCTCAATTTTCTTGTGTGGTTGTTTTACCTCAGGTTTCATTTTAACTTTGTTGGATTGGTGTTGAGAATGAGGTGGTTGTAGAGGGCGGTTTGTGATGCTGGGGTTAGTAGTATTATTGTTGTTGTTGTTGTTATTGTGATTGCTTTTTTTGTTGCGGCGTTGTCCAATTTCAGGGACAAAATTTCCTAAGTGGAAGAAATTGTAGTAGTCGGAAAAACATTATTCAGGTGAGTTTTTGGTTAGGACAGGTGGTTGCTCGGGTGTTTAGGTTATATCTAGTGGGTGTGGTCTTTGGGTATACCTTAGGTTAGCTACTGGCAACAACCCAGGAGTTTTGTTGTGAGTTGGTCTCACCCCGCGACCACTAAGGTTGCACTTGCAATGTGCCTTGATGAGGGTCACGTGTGACACCCCAATTTCTACTCTAAGGGTTAGGGTAACGTCAGTAAAGAGGCCTTTGGTCAATAGCCAAGTAAGATCCTAGAAAGGTTAGAGAAGTCAATATAACCTCCCTTCTAAGTCTAACCACCTTAGATAACAAATATCTATCATTTTGACAGATCTTAAGAGGTATTAAAACGAGGTCTCATAAGTAACGCGGAGATAGGAATAGGATTACAAAGGCAAATAATAATTACAATGTTTCAAATCTTAAATTACAAAACGAGTTCCATTACTATTACAATCAGAAGAAAAAAAAAATTAAATTAAAAGCACGAATAGACTTATAAGCAAAATGGCTTCTAACTTTCTCTAAAATGGACACAAGTTTTCAAATGTCTCTAGGTCTTCACTGGCCTCGTATGTTTCTTCAATACCTGGCATGAAATGCCATGAGCTTTGAATACCCAGTAAACGCACACACACCCCGTCCCTTTTTCTCAATCTAATACACAATAGCAATTACAACAATAAGAGAAAGAAACATGATATTCAAGTAAATAACAAGGGTGACAAGGTTAGTTGTTAGAATTCTAGAAATCCCCCAAAGAGATTTTATCCTCCCAGCCACAAGAATTGGACACTGATTATTCGGTATGCCCCCTCTTTTGCTGCTTTGTAGACCTTACCCCGGATGCCTACCAACGGTTACATACCGTGCAGCGCCAACCAAGGACCTTAAAAGAGACTGCAAAATAAGGGCCTTGCCCATTCCCTTATCACACCAAAACCACCCAGGGTATGAATACAACCGCTCCATTCAAGGGTTCTGAAATAACCACTTGCGCAAGACTTTAGCTTTCAAAAGGGAACATGTCCTGCTAACCAATTCAATTTAAACATGACCTTATCTCATAACAATACTCATGTGATCGAAACCCCATTAGCCACCCTATTTAGTTTTTTGTTTACATTACTGTTTTAAGTTAGTTAGCATAAACAAATATATATATATATATTTGCAAAAGCATGAGCATCATCGAAGGACTAAAATAACAGGTATATAACCATGACATATGTGATATCATACCAACACATGATTATAAACTAATAAGTGCATTCATGAAGATAAGAGCTTAGAACACCAATGCAAAAATAAATTTTCAGATTCGGTACCATTTATGGATTATAATCAAAAGAACCATTTTAGATTTTTCCTAAACCTGGTCTTCCTCTGGTTCGTAGAAAATTTTATCTAGTTTTTAGAACATTTTTCGAAAGTGGGAAAGTTTTTCTAGATTTTTAGTTATGCAATAAACACTCCAGCACTGTCAGATTTGTTGATCGTTACAAAAATCGGATTTTCTTTCAAACCGCTCACTCTTTTTTAATACTTGAAAGCTAACCCTTTAAGAAATTTTTTGACATAAAAATGAGGTCAAGGAAATTTTTTTACATTTTTCTATAATTTTCCCAAGTTGGCTAAAAAAATGGTTTTTTGAGCACAAAGCATGAAATAAGAGAGAATGTAAGAAAAGACAGTTACTAAGGATAATTTTTCACTTGTTTTATAATAAAAACATGCTAAATAGTATATATTAAACTCAGAAATTTAGATTGAAGGTGTTCCTTTAGAAATTATGAGAGATAGGTGTAGAAAAAGATAGTTTTGCACCGATTTAGAGAAAATACAAGTAAGGGTGGAATAAAGCTCAATTCTTTTCATTTTTAACATAAGAACACCATTACAACACATCTGAGAATATTATTTTAAACCTCTAATAACATGTATTTGAGAAAGGAAAATAAAAGAGAGAGTTGTGTTGTAGCTTACTTAAAGTTAGGTGAAGTGCATGTACAATTTTCTCCTCTTTTCCTCTCCTCCACTACCAAAGTTCACTCTCTTCCGCTTTTTCTTTCTCTCAACCAAATATGTAGGTATGTGAATGTATGAGATTTGTAACATGTGGAGGGTGGTGGCGATTTTATGGAAAAGAAATGGTGTGAATTGTCTAAAATGCCCTTGGTTCCAATTCAATTGAATAATTCTTTGATTTAGTTGGAATATAATGAAGTGAGTTGTGAGTAGGACTTTAATTATGTATTTAAACATGATCTAGTTAGGCTTAGGTTTAATTTAATTCAAGCTAGTTAAAAGTACATTTTATATATATATATATTCAAAGTGTGCCTAGGTCAAAGACAAATCTCCACGATTTTAGCATTGTGTTTCAAATTGGTACACTCTAATGGTAGCTCTAGGGGTTGTCCAACCATGGGGAATGGATTTGAGGGGATTTCTTTTGATTATTTGTGTACAATTTGTATACTATTTGTAGATATTTTTGTGTACAAAAGATTTAAATAAGTTTAAAGGTACAACATATATATATTTTTATATACTAGTACTAACTTGGGGTCAATTTGTAATTTAATCAAAATGTGAGGCTTTGGCTTTAATTTATGAATTTGAACATTTAATTAAGTGTAGTGTTCAATTTATTTAGAATCTGGAAATTTAATTCGGTTAAAGTTTGTTTATTTTGAATTAAATGGCGAATTGTACTAAGAACCGGAGACCTAGGGTTTCTGTGTGGAAAATATACTTAGAAAATTAATTTAATTATTATTAGGGTTTTAGAAATGGTTCCTGAGTTCCTGGGTTCAATTTAGGGTTTGCGAGTTTTCGGTTGGTTTGTGTTTTTGATTCTAGCGTTAAAATTGCAATTAATTAAGAAATTGAGGGACTACAAAGAAATAACTTAAAAGGGTTAAAGAAGCTATTGCAAAGATCAGGAGCCTCACATCGCTCCCGCAATGGGCCACAACCAAGATGTGTTCTCAGGTTGAATGTATGGAAGGAAGGTACATGGCTCGCGAGGGAGGTTGCAGTACAGGCCACGACCTGTGTAGTCACGCCTGTGGTAGGGGTGACTGTGGCCACAAATGGGGGGATCACACCTGCGACCTGTTTTCTATATAAATGGATGTTGTGTCTAAAAACTATCTATTTTGGTCTCTCTCTCTCTCTCTCTCTCTCTCTCTCTCTCTCTCTCTCATGTTTCATCATTTTTTAGATTTTTGAGCTCTAAACATTGATTTTATCTCCTTTTACACATTTCTTCACCTTAGTGCCTTAGACTTTAGTGTAGAGGAGGTTAAGGACTTCGTTTTAATCTACACAGATTGTGTTTTCATCACCATCAATTTTGTGGCTTTTAGGCTTTCTACTCTTCTAGAGTTGAGGTAGGGATTTCTTAACGACGTGTGTTATTTAACTTTGTTATTTGCTATCTTTGTTAGTTAAGGGTTTCTAGAAAAGATAGTTTTTGCATGTGTATTAGTGCACAAATTTGGGGAAAAAGTCTTGTTTTTTATTGTAGTTTGAAATTGGTAAGCTAGTAGAAAATTGTATTTTGAAAAGAAATCCCCAAAGTTTGACAAAACTAGAATGGTTGATGTTTTGGAAAAGTGGCATGGAATTGTGTATGTTGTGGGGTTTTGAGAATAGAAGTTTGGGTGATAAATGTTTTTGAGCTTTTGGGAATCACCGAGTATGGATTACAAAAAAGAAATTGTTGAAAAGAATTAATTGGATGTTTTGGGGAAATTGTATATTTTCAGTTGAAATTCACAAGACTCGTAAAGATTGTGAATGTGTTTTCGGGAATCATGGAGATTTTGTATAAATCATTAGAATTCCAGTTCTGATATCATTTTGGATATTGTTATTGTTGTTGTTATCATTACTGTTCTTTTAATAACGGCATTAGAGATAATTATTTTGGCAATCGGTAGAGGGTTGTATTAATTGTTATAGAAAATGCATATAGACTAGGGAACATAAATGATTTACAAATCATAGATCACATTGTGCATATCATGGATTTGTAAACTGGAGATTTTATGTTTTGAAAACGTTTTACTGTTTTGAAACACAAGCATTGTGTTATTGGAAAGGATAAATAAAATGATGAAGTTATAAGGCGGTGTGGTAATTAATTTGGCCTGTGTGTCCTTGGTGTAAGACCAGAAACCCAAGTGGTAGATGCCGATTCCATCTAGATAATCCCGGAGAAATGACATAGATAGCTTGTATAGCTTTCTATTATGAACACTAGCCCTGGAGATTTATTTATTATATTTATCATCATATCGTTTTGAAAAGGATTACTGGGAAAGATGTTTTGGAAATCTCCCATTGCATTATTTCAAAGAGAAAAATGCATGTTTTACCATGGCATTTCATATGTCTACACCTTATGACATTGTTAAATTTTATACATGTCATTAAGTTTATTTCTACTAGGCTTTATGCTCACCCTATGAGAGAAACCATTTTCAAATGGACTGTTTATTTCTACTAGGCTTTATGCTCACCCTATGAGAGAAACCATTTTCAGATGGACTGGTGTGCCTCTGCCAAAGCGATGACTTGGGAGGATCTTGGAGCTTGAGGCTTATATTTATTGTTTTCTTTGTTTATTTTGTTATAATTTAAGCCAAGGGCTTCTTTGGATTGAGTTATGACTCATTTGTTGTAACCAGGCGAGGCCTTGGAAATTTATAACCTTTAAGACAATAACTTGTACAAGAGAAATGTTATCTCATATTAATCATGTCTCATAATCCCTGTTATAGAATGAAAAGTTGTATAAATGCATGTTACTAGTGACTTTAGGCATGTTTTATTAATAATATGATGGAGTAGAATATCTATTTATTTTAGGGCATTATAGGCTTGCTATTTCAACAATAGAAAAAATAAAAAAAATAAAAAATTGAATAGACAAAATTTTGACAGATAAAATTTAGATAAAAAATTAAAAAGATAATAAAAATTTTGGCTAGTATTTGAATAGAAAGACAAAAAAAAATTGAACATGTAATAAAATTTGGACATATATTTGAACAAATAGACACACACACACACACAAAAATGAATAGATAGACAAAAAAATGTTAGTAGATAGAAAAAAAAATTTGAACAAATAGTGAACAAAAAGTCAACAGATAAATTAAGGCGTAAATTTGGAAACAAAATATCCTTCAAAACATTGAAATGACTTCTCACCAAATTATTTCACAAAGGATAGACTTCTCACCAATAGAAGATATTTTGTTCAAAGCATCTGTTGATATTTTTTGAATAATTTTTAAATAAAAATTTTGAATTTATAGTATTACTGACAATACACCTTCATAAGCTTTACCAAAAAAGATATGCAAAAATAATTTGCTGAAATAAAAAATTTGTGATTATTATGATGTGTCACATACTTAATTAGAATTCTTTTGAAAATTGAAATTATTAAGGTTATAAAGATTTTGTGTCTGATTCATTTTGAGAACTCTGTTTATGATTTGAATTTGTAATTGTTTTATGCATCAATATGAATAACTCTTATGATATTACTGATATAAGCATAAATCCTACATTTGATTAACACAAATGAGGATTTGATATCAGGTTGACAATACACCTTCTTCTTTTTTTTTTTATAAAAATAAATAAATAAATAAATAAATTGAAAGAAATTGTTTTTATGAACCTTCTCCATAAGATCACACACAGTGACAAAACTTTTCATCAGCTATTAGCAAATCTTTTTCTATTTGACTTTGAATTGTTAAAATTTTTTACACATAAAATATTAAAACTCAAAATTAATTTTTCATTTTAAAAATATATTCTTGTACATCACACTGTCACCTACTAGTATATATACATATATTGGTACATATGTTTGGTTCAAAGATTTTTTTCCTTACTTGGTTCAAAACTTGGGTTTAGTCTATGAAATATTTATGATTTTATGAGTTTATTTATCGGTGATAGATTTTTGGGGAATTTTTTTTCAGCTCCCTAATAATACTAGTTTAGAGGATAAAGGACACCCAAAAAAATAGTGATGCATCAGGTCCCTGGACAACTTGGCCCGCGTTTTTAATTATTTTTGTGGACCAAAATACCCTTGCCGAAATCAACACAGAAACGAAACTCATTCCGACGTCTGAGTTCCATTCTAACCATACAGCATCTTCACGAATAGCAGAACAGCAGAATTAAGGTTTCAACATCATCTTCACCATCGACATTAGAGCTTCGTTCTCTTCTGCAAAAATCATTCCCATTTCTTCCTCACAAATTTCTCTGACCTTCGTTAGAGCTTCGTTTTCACTGCGCATCGTCATCTCAGCCCATCTTTGTCACATCGTATCTTCATCTCAAGCCATATCAGCTCGTCATTCAAGTTTCATCCAAACTCTGGTAAGTTTTTCTGCAATACAACTAGATTTTCTCTGGAAACAAAGTTAATAGCATTTTATATAAACCTTCCATAAATTAGGGTTTCAATTTCGTAATAAAAAGCTACTTGAATTTGGAAATAGTTATTTCTGTGTGTTTTGAACTTATTCTTGAACATGTTTGTGTGATTTTATTTGTAAATTTCTCTGGCATTTGAATTTCTCTGATTTTTGCTTGATGTATGTTTCTTCTTTCAATTTTCTCTAGCATCTTTATTTTGAAAAAGGCAATTTTCTATGTTTTTATCTTATTCTTGAACATGTTTCTGTAATTTTGTCTATAAATTTCCCTGCTCTGTAAATTTCTCTGTAATATGTATTTTTAATTGGAATGTCTATTTTTCTCTGGAATGTCTATTACTCTCTTGCCTCTGTCTAAGTTTCTCTGGCGTTTATAATTTTCTCTGACCACAGCACACCACTTTCCTCCCTTGTGTGTCTCTATCATGGTTAATTTTCTCTGGTTGTGTATGTAAATTTCTCTGGCATTTTAATATTATGAATTGAAATTTTCTCTAGAATGGAAATTTCCTCAAGAATGTGTATTTTCCTCTGGTATATTTATTTTGTTCAATTCTTAGTTTCAATTTGGTGTAATTTTCAATGGCATGTTTACATTACTTTGTTTATTTTATATTGTTAATTGTGGAATGGAAATTTTCCTTGGCTTGCCATGTTTACTTTTCTCTGCCATTCATTTTCTTTGGTATGTTTACTTCTATATGTAATTTTAACAATAATTGAAAATTTCTCTCCCATGTTTATGATGCTTTGTTGATTTTCTCTGACATTTCATTTTTAATGTCTAATTTTCTGTAATTTTCCCTTATCTGTAATTTTCTCTCACATTTCCAATTTTCTCCCTTATCTGTAATTTTCTCTGACGTGTCCAATTCTCTCTTGCATGTTCAATTTTCTCTGGGATTTAATGTTGACATTTTTATGTTTTAATCATTGTCTAGAAATGGCAAAACGTAAAAGCAGCAAAACACCGGAAACACCAAGCAAAAAACAAAAACTCTATCAGTCTTCTTATGGGCTAAGATCAAAAACCAGTAGCAAAACACTGGAAACACCAACCAAGACAAAACAACTCTCTCAGTCTTCTTATGATCTAAGATCAAAAACCAGCAGCAAAACACCACACACTCCTCAACAAAACACACAAGTCCAAGGTGATGAAGCAACTAGCATCCAGATGAGTACTCCAACTTCAAAAGACTCAAGCTCAAGGGGGAAAAAACCTGTTAAACTTCACAGAAAGAGAGCTCACTACTCCATTCAATTCCAATCCAACCTCTCATCTGTTGTCTCCTTTTTTCAAACACTTAAATTCAATTCAAAACAACTTATAGAGCTTCAAACGACCCCATTCTAGTATTTGATCCAAGCTCTAACCAGTGGAAGGATGGACCCAAAGAAAGCTAAAACTAGGAAATTTGATGATGCTGTAGTTTCCATAATCAAATGTTACAATGAAAAAATAAAATCATTCATAGTTGGTAAGAAGAACTTGACCTTCACAACAAATGACATGACCTTGATTTTTGGTTTGGAATGAGGTAAAGGAGCCATGTCATTAAGATACTCTAAAAAGCCAAAATCTACATTCCTAAGGAGAAGATTCCAAAAGGACACAAGGCTCACTGGTCCTGTTCTTAAAAACGCCTTGGTCAAAGCAATGAAAGGCAAGCAACTAACAGACTTCAAAGATGTAGCAATCATTGCTACATTGTACTTGTGTCTCACCCTATTTTTTTGCAACAACTGGGAATTCAATAGGGTGGGTTTTTATACAGTATGTGGAACCTCTTGAATCAATGAAACATTATGATTGGCTAGAAGCAATCACATCAACATTGATTGATTCTATCATGGCATTGCACAAAACTCCAGAAAAAGTTACGGGATGTGTCATTGCATTGTTGGTAAGTATAATATCCATTCAAATTTGCAGTTATCATACTTACAAATTTGTGCATTTAGAAAATTTTATTTACTTTAATTTTCATCACAGTATTGGCTATGTGAACATGCAATTATCATTGACTCGGAACACAGTAACACAACTGACTTCCCAAGATGTGTGAAGTGGAACCTGCAAACCTTGACGAAACAGTTGCAGAAGACACCAGTCCACTCTCTTGTACCTCGATAGGTTAGATTCCCATTGCTCCTAAAATCTCAGTGAAATTTCAAAATTTCTCTGACCATTGCTTTGTTTCCCTCCTTGTGCACTGATTGATTATGATCAATTTTCTCTGAACTATCAATTTATGTTTTTTTCTTTGGTACCAACTGGTTTATTTCTTTATTGTCATCAATTTTCTCTGCAATCCAAATTTTTCTGACCACAATTGTAACACATTAACTTATATGCCCTGATTGCTTTTCTCTAATATATGAATTATGTTGGTTATTTCATAATTTTCTCTGGCCCATAAAATTGTTTCTCATTGTGTGTAATTTTCTCTGGCCCATAACTTATTTGCCTTGCATCTTTGATAAACACTGTATATTTCTACCCTTCTAATGAATTTTCTCTGGAATCCAAATTTCTTTGACACAATTATAGTCAAACATTAACTTATATGCCTTGATTGATTTTCTCTAATATTTAAATTATGTTGCTCGTTTCATAATTTTCTCTGCATCATAAAATTAACTCCTTGTCTGTAATTTTCTCTGGCCCATACAATTTTCTCTGAAATTTGTTTCCCATTAGTATCATTTAGATGAATTTTATTTTCCTTATTTGAATTTTTTCTCTCAGTGAATTTTGTAACATTTCTCTAATAAAAGAGTCTCTTGTTACAAATAGATAACAAGCAGCTAGTCAAAAACCCATCAGAGGAGTTCTGTCTTGGTAAAAAGACAAAAAAAGAATCAAAAAAAGCAATTGTCAAATTCAAGGAGACATTACAAGATTCATCTGAAGGTCAAGCAATTGTCAAATTCAATGAAGAAGTAGAAGGCAACATAGAAGAATACAAAGCCAGCAATGGACAAGGAGCTCAAGCAAACAGTGGAGAAGAAGAAGCTAGAGAATAAAGTGAAGAAATAGAGGCAGAAGACAAAGAACAGAATGAACAGAAAGAAGAAGACAGTGAAGAAGAAGATGAAGAAGAAGATGAACAGGAAGAAGAAAATGAGGAAAGTCATGAAGAAGAACGTAATGAGCCGGTGGACCAACAACGTGATAGCATTTCTGGCTCAACAATGCATCAGCCTTAAGAATTTGAGGAATCAAAGGATGCCCGAATTGCTTATCTACGTCAAAGACTGAAGGCACTTTCTCAATCTAAACAAGAAGAATACAGAAATTGGATGGAATTACTTGCTGGAAAGGATATTTCAATGAGAACCCTGACATCACTTAACTCAGAACTTCAAGGAAAAGAAAGCACAATTCAAATGAAACTAAGGATGTTGGAGGTTGAAAAAGAAGACAACATGAAAACAATTCAACAGTTGAGGAATTCAAATTTGGAGCTTGAAACAGAAAATGCTAAATTGCATGAACAAGTTCAAGAACTGTCAGTCCAACTAGCAACATAACCATACAGAACACCAACACAACTTCAACCACAAGGTTAGTGAAAATCTTGAGCCACAAAAAGTTATGTCCTTGTGTCAGCATAACTCAGAGAAATTTCTATTTATTATAATTTTCTGTCATTGGTAATTTTCTCTGGAAGTTATATTTCTCTGAACACATTAGTTTCTGCTGCTTATTTCTATTGATTTCTACTGTTCATTTCATTTTCTCTGTCTATTTTCTTATTCCATTTTTGGGGCTTGCTTGATTTTCACTGTGTCTAGTTGGAATCTAAGTTGAACAACAACCAACAACCCAACAAGAAGAAATGGCACATAAAGAACAACCGAAACAAAAGACGAAAGTCTATGGTAACTGGAAAATATTGAATCACATAAATTTACATATTGAAATATGATCTGTTACTTCAGAGAAATTTCACTTTTACTAATATTTTCACTGTCTACAGTAAAAAAAGATCCGACGTCAATGATCAAAAATTTAAAGGCAAAAGAAAGGAAGGAAAAGCAGCACAATCTAGAATTTCAATATCCTAAAGTTGCGAAAGTGACTAGAGCTTCAAAACAAGCTGCAAAACAAGTTGAGCAAAGCACGAAGGACAAAGAAGTGCTTGATGCTGATGTGTACATCTTGCCTCAACCTATAAACATCAGAAAATCTTGGGTCTTTCCACAAACTCTTCTGATTTCAAGATTGATAAAAGATCACATAAAAGATATGTTGTAGCACATATCAAATGTGTCTGGACTTGAGTAAATACAACAAACAAAATAGAAGATAACAAACAACAAATTACAAACTTATATTGCATTAACAACAATTAAATCCCTTCTTTGTTATCTTGTAGGGCTTTAATTTGGACAAGTGAGTTAAACCTCATTACCTTCGAAGACATTGGAAACCTAATAAAGCAAAAAGAAATTGCCAACAATGTAAGTCTTTCCCTTTCATCAAAATTTCTCTGCAATGTTCCATCAGCCTTTATAAACCAATATTACAATTACAAATCATATTTTTCAGGTCATTGATGGCTATGGAGAGATACTTTTGGCTGACCAAATGAGAGAAAGACAACAACCAACCTCATTTTTTTTCCACATTCATGAGCTTAGTATGTTAGTACTATTTTATTTGATTTTCTCTGGAATTTACTTACTACTTTCTTTTCTTAAGATACTTTTTGGATTTTCTCTGAACAAAACCATTTTTGGATTTTCTCTAAACACAGAATTTCATCAAGATGACAGAAAATCAATCTTTTCGAGTGTCCTTATTTGACAAGCATATTGAAACAGCATGGAGGAACTACAGGTTCCTCCATTTCCCAATAAATACTAGAGGTAATGAGAAGTCTACAGCTGGAAATCATTGGACCTTGCTTGTCCTCGACAAACAAGATAATTTATGGAGGTTCTATAACTCACTGAGGCCAAGGAGGGATGATGCAGAAGACAAATATGTCAAAGATGCAAAACAATTGCTAACGAGTACAAATTTCTCTGATCCATCATAATCTTTATGTGATGATAATTTTCATACAATCCCATTGATTTGTCTATAAATTTCTTTGTTATTTAAAAATTATTTTTTTGTAGCAAAAATATGTGGAGAATTTTTTGAAAGCTTGCCTTGAAAGAGACGCTCAATCACAACCCTCTTTCAAATTGATAAACTCATAAAACACAAGTTACAACTTTGAGTATGTCAACAATGCTCCACAACAAGAAAGTGATTCGTAAGTTTCATATATCTATAAATAAGATACTTTGATTTGCATGTTTCTTAAAACTAACCATACCTATAATTTGTATGCAGTCTGGATTGTGGCCTCTTTGTCTGCTATATAATGAAACAATATAGCAAGTATGAACCTATTAGCTCCAAATTGTCCACACAAGAGATCAGGTTGATGAGGGCAGAACTCATAGAGAGATTTGTGACCGAAATTGGCCGATCATGGACTGAACCAATTGAAATACCTCCAGAAGAATCAAACATGTAATAGTGAAACTAGTGAAAGGAAGACAATGTACATAGCCAGACAGAGAAAACTGTCTCATATGTATGTATATATCCATACAGTATTAACCATTTAGTTTTTTGTTGACACATTGAAGGAATAATGATGCTTGACTTATCCATATACATCCTTTCTTGATTAATGTAAATTTCATTTTTTTTTTAATTTCGACTAATGTAAATTTCATACCTATCTATGGTTAAATATATATATATATTTTTTTTTATTGTGATTGTCAACACAATCCACACAGAGAAAATTGTCTGCAGAAATTTCTCTGGTATGATATTACCAGAAATTCACAAAGAAATTTAACTTGTATCGTCCCAAGGGGATGCCTATATGATCATGTAATCTGTAATGCTTTATGTTGGTACAAAACAATAATCAAACTCAACAAAACACAAAGCGCACAGTAATTTTATCTGCTACTGGAAAATTTTACTGGATGAATTTGAAATTTCAAAACACAATGCCCAGATAATTTTCTCTGATAGTGGAAAATTTTTCCGGATGAAATTGATCGATTCGAATGGTGACACAAAATGGAATCTCTGAGTTGTGAATTTCTCTGGGTTGGTGAGGAAAATTTCTCTAGCTTTGAGAAAAATTTCTGAGTTGGAGTTATTCTAGATAAATTCTTCCCTGGTCCAAAGAAATTCTCAACTTAGAGAAATGTCAAAAGAGCTTAATTTTGTTTCTTGGTTGTACTCACTGAAATAATTTTGTGTATGCTCTGTCTGGTGTGCACATTTCTTGAAATGACTGATATGAAGTTACCAGAAATTCACAGAGAAATTTAACTCGTATCATGCCAAAGAAGGTGTCTATATGATCATGCAATCTATAATGCACTGTGTTAGTACAAAACAATTATCAAATTCAAAAAACACAATCCACACAGTACTTTTATCTGCCATTGTCAAATTTATGTGGATGAATTTGAAGCTTCAAAACACATTACACATAATTTTCTCTGCTATAGAAAATTTATCTCGATGAATTTGATAGGTATTACAAATCCACTGCCTATAGTATATATCAACAAACACAATGCACACTTTAACTGATATTGCAAAAATTTCTCGGGATGAATTTGATTGATATTATTATATACACTGTCTAAAAAATACATTTCACAAAACAAAATACACAAACTAATCATCAAATGTATTATTCAATCAATAAAATGTATTATCCTCAACTATTTAACAAAGGTTCCTTGCATGTCCTCTTATTATGGTGACCAATACTCTCACACCGACTACACTTAATCACCCTTTTAAACTCTCTAGTAGAAGCAATTCTGTTCTTCTTCGGCCTCCCAGTTGGTCTCCTGCTCAATGGAAGTAAAATCATAGCATCTTCAATGCTACACAGAAGTTTTTCAACAGTTGGAACTGGGCCAATCGAAAACGAGTATGCTTGACGATACATATCAGCATGAAAAAATGGTTCAACAAATGAATTCAAATTCCTTCCACTCCTAAAAATTGCAGCAACAGCATGTTGACATGGATACCCATGTATTTCCCATTTTTGACACGAATAAGTTCTCAACCCAAGATCAACCGTAACCAAAGGAAAACAATGCACTTCAAAGACATTATCAGATGATAAACTCACATTCCATGTCCTCCTATCCAAAAAATACTTCTCCAATACACTATCCATACGAGGACACATAACTTTATTCCATTTACTAGAGAGCAGCCTCCTATCAAACCTCATATTCAAAATTTGCAACCGTATCATGTCCACCAAATTTGTTATTGGCAAGTGCCGAGCTTCTCGTATCCATGAATTGAATGACTCAGCAACATTTTAATACATCTCACCATAACGTTTCCCCGCAAAATATGCATCATTCCAATTTTCATATGATAAACTTCTCAAGAAAATAATGACAATGTCTCCTCCCTCACTTTTTAATTCATTTAACTTGAAATGAAATGATGCCTTTGTTGGCGCATATGCACATTCTGAAAACTTAGACACAATCATCTCCCTAACCAAATTTGTGTTTCCACATGACAACTTATCCCTCAAATTTCTCTTTAGATGTTCAAGACAAAATCCATGAAAGCAGTTACGGAAAAACCTAGCAATTCCCTCCACAATACCACAATGTCGATCTGATATGAAACTTATCACCCTTTTTTATCCCAATACTCCACATAAATATTCAAGAAACCAACACCAATTGTCTTTATTCTCAGCATCAACAACAGCAAAAGCTACAGGAAAAAAACCTACAAAACAAATAGGAACAAGTATATCAGATATACACATGTAGAGAAAATTAGAACAATAAACAACCAGAGAAATTTGACAGTGCCAATATCCAAAGAAAATTCACTTGGTGCCCAACTCTAGAGAAAATTCACACATTGGCAACATCCAGAGAAAATTGACTTTGTGACCAACTGCAGAGAAAATTCACACAATCATAAGATCCAGAGAAAATTCACTTAGTGACCACCTACAGATACAATTCACACAATGACAACATCCAGAGAAAATTCACACACTGACCAAAATCCAGTGAAAATCCACACAGTGGCCAAAACTAGAGAAAATTCAAAGTGTCAGAGAAAAATCACATTCACTCAATTCTTACATGTATAAAAAATTCACATAGTTAGATAAAATTATATATATTTACAATTACCTTCATTCCCATCTTTCCCCGTTGCAGCAAGCATAACTCCTTTGTATCGTCCTTTCAAAAATGTTCCAGCAAGAAAAAGCAATGACCGACAATATTTGAAACCAGCAATGCATGCATGAAAAGCCACAAACACTCTTTTGAAATGCTTGTTATCTTCACAATCTAACTCAAAACGACTACCTAGATTGTTCTTCAATGCCTCATCAAAATACCACCATAATTGATCAAATGACAAACAAGAATCCCCATATGTACTACATTTTGCTTTTTCAACACCCAACCAACCACAGTTATAACTGATTGAGACCCCATACTTGTCTTTCATTTCTTTCACAACATCCACTGGACGAGCTAAAGGTTTTACACTTACCTCTTCAAGTATCAGCCCAGAAACTAAGCTAGAAGTCATCTTTGAATGTTTACTTGTACGAACCGCCACACCACACGTATGTTCATTGTTCAAAATCCTTATGTAGAAGAACCCATTTGTTTTTTCAACAGAAGCATGTACACGCCACATACATCCCCTTGATTCCTTATATGCACATTCTGCTATAACCCTCAACTTGTCATTTTTAATATACGTAAACTGAAAACCAACCTCAATAGCATACTTGCATAAAAAAGTACGGAACTCAACCACACCACCCTCAAACTTTTGTCCAACACTCGTAATATTATTCCACCAACCAGCCGACAATAACACCTTTTCTTGGTGAGAACAAAACTTAGAGAGTGAATTCCTTTTAATATCTACCAGCCTATCACACTCACCATCCACAACATCTACCCAATTAGACCCCACTTCATCCTCTTCATCAGAAGTACTACATCTAGTAATTGAAACATCAACTATATCAACACCACGTGCACAAACAACCCTCAACATATTCAGAAAATCAATATTATTTCGAACCATACAATTCAAATGGCCCAAAATAGAATATGAAATACACATAGTCTCAGGTTTCAAATTCTCCCATGTTTTACACAAAATGCCAACCAATTCCTCAAAATTCAATTCGTATGAAACATTAATGACAATAATATCATTCCCATATTTGCACAGCAACAACATTGCACTGTCCATTGAAACTGAAACAAAAAACAAGAAAAATAATTTGTTTAATATAGAAACACTTCACAAGAACAACATAAAAGTTCAGAGAAATTTCTAAAAATTATAATTTTCTCTGAACTTAAAATAAAAGTCCAAAGACATCTACAAACTGATATTCACCTTCAAGATGATAAAAAACAAAATCACAGAAACTTAATGAATCACAGAGAAATTTACTGCTAACTATTAAACACAATCATAGAAAAAAAATCACACAGAATATTTGTTATGAAATTATAGGCTTTTTCCGTGATTTTCACCTCATTACAAGCTAACAATTTTCTATGCGTCATTCTGCAATATTGCACTCATAGAAAAATCCAGAGAAATTTACAAACTTATATACACCTTCAAGATAACAAAAAAACACTGCATTGTCCATCTAAACGGAAAAAAAAAACACAAAAAATAACTTTTGCTTAGAGAAACAAAAACTTCTATTCATCTTCTACAAACATATAATTTTCTCTGAAATGCAAACTGAAAGTGAGTAACAAACTTACAATTTTCTCTGAACTACAAATACAAGTCCAGAGAAATTTATGAACTTACATTCACTTTCTCATATTCTATCTGCATTAGAAACTTCTAATAATATGTCCATATGCACGTATAATTTTCTCTAGACTACATAAACAAAAGTGCAGAAAATGAAATTTCTCTGGTTTGAAAAAATATAGAACAAAACTTATCATTGATCAGCATGTTGATAAAAAACAAAGCACGAAAAATGAACTCTAAACATCAAAATCACCTACACTGTCAACACTATTTGAAATTGATCAAAAAACAAAGAATGAAAAATTAATTCCAAAAATAAAAATCAATTCTATCAAGCTTGCCTCTCTCTAAACAAAAATTCAAAACAAAAATCAAAATCCATGTGGAATCTAAATTGAAAACAAACCTGATTCAACTCCACTCAAAAACCTGCGCGATCAACACACTGTCAGCACTCTTTGAAATTGATTAAAAAACAAAGAATCAAAAATTAATTCCAAAAATAAAAATCAACTCTATCAAACTGGCCTGTCTCTAAACAAATATTCAAAACAAAAATCAAAATGCATGTGGTATCTCCATTGAAAACAAACCTGATTCAACTTCACTGAAAATCTACGCGATCAACACACTATAACACCACTGAAATCTCCGACGAAATTTCCAACGAAATCTACACGATCGTAGCAATCTTTCTCGTCAACTCCACTGAAATCTCCGACGAAATCTCCACCATGAAATCTCCGATGAAAACTCCGACGAAATCTCCACTGCAAATTCGGTTTTCAAAATCTATCAGTTAAGTCAACAATATAATATTCAAACAAATTTATGTTATAAAGGAAGGGTAATTTAGGTACTTTACAACCTAAAATAAATTTGAGGGACCTTAGCCATCAAAACATATTATTTTGGACCTCTCCTCCTATCAAAAGTAGAGAAGGGACCTTAGGCCAATTTTCCCTAGATTTTTCTAAAATTCTAATATATTATAGTTGGAATGATCTACAATGATGTAAGATTTAGGCGGATTCATATTGGATTCGAGTTGTGTTTTAATCGGATCATATTAGAATTTCGTCAATTCGATTTGAATATGGTCCATTTACAAATCTACTTTCACCTAGTTTTTGCGACAATCCACTAAAATTGTTGATCCTTTCAATTATTTTATTTTATTTTAATTGATTCTTCATTAATTGGATAATTAGGCTTCTTAATTTCTATAGAAGTCTCTCAAAAACAGAAATAATGTCGTAGGTTCGAAAGACCATATGTTTGTGTGCCTGTCCAATAATGTTCTATAGTTTGTTAACTAATTCCATAATTACAGGTTCACGTGTTCATTCAACCTATTGTTATTAGTTAGACACACAATTAATCTGCAATTCTCAAAGTACACGATAATTCCTAAAAGGATTATTTATGGTTAAGGAACCTAATAAAAAATGTGTCCCAATATGGACCTTAAACTTCTCTAAACTTACAATAAGGATTGGGAAATCCTAGTTTCATATAGATTAATATAGGATTGTACAACATTACATATATATAAATAGACCTCTCCTAAATTCTTCATAGCCAAACACAAAGCACTGCTCTCTTCTTCCCTTATAGCCTTCCCTGCCCATAGTTTGACCTCCCATGTTCCAACTTCATCTTCCTTAACAAGAAGGTATTCGCGTCATGCACCGATTTCGTGCCACTAAACTCCTTCCTCCACTACACTCACAACCCATCGTTGACAACTCTCAAAATTACTTACCATCCTTCCTCCACTGCAATCACAACCCATCATTGACAACTCTCGAAATTACTTACCAGCACAGCCAAGTAGCCAAGTCACTTCCTTACCCATCATCTCTTGATAGTGTAACAACGCCCGCGGGGGACCTCGCTACAGTTCGGACTCGATTTTGTTGCGGTTCTCAATCTTGAACCAAAGAGTCCAAATCCGGCAAATCGTTTTGAAGGAAAACAGATTTTTTGAAAGGAAGTGCCAAACATGGACTGCTTTGCCAGATAACAGACTCGCCACCTAAATATTTTTTAAAATGGGAAATTTAGGAAACCCTAACTCGGTGCCAAAGGCCACGTGTCCGTCATCACCAAAGTTGGCTCGGGAACTTGGGTACGATTAGGGAATGTCACATCGTGAGCACCCCCTCTCGCCCGGTCAAAGACCGGCCTCTACTAACCATGATATCTGTTTTTGAAAACTTTGTGCGTTCTTATTCTGGTTATTAGCCTAGGTTACTATGTGATGCGCACAGCATACAAGTATAGACTGAATCGCCTGAATTGGAACAAAACACTTCATGTTTGTTTGTTTGAAAATGGTTTGATGGTGCTACTCGCAAGTAGGCTAAGACGCGGATTTGCCACCCTCAGGTGGGCTTAGAAAACATGATTTTGCCACTATCTAGTGGGCTTAAAACAAACAGTCAATGATTTGTCCAATTCAGATAACTCAACCTCCACCCACAGGCATTCAAGGCAGTTATATCACATAAGCAATTAGCCTCATGGCGAGCATGCTATCATGGCAACACTCACACGCATGCAAGAATGCTAAAGCATAACAACTCACCGAGTACTCCAAGCCAAAACAGAAAACTTATTAGAAATCATGCATGATCCTAAAATATACAGAATGCCTAATGCAACACATGCAAAAATGCAACTATAGCAGGCTCGGCTATTCTAAAGATGGCATATGAAATGCAACGGCTAACATGTATTCAACTTAGAATTGAAATACAAATGCAGTTTGTATGATGCGCCGAAGCGATGCATGCAATCTGATGAATGATGCAAACATCTTTGTCATCTTTGATGCTAATTGAAATATGCCCTATATCTAACCATCCAAAGCGGATAAATAAAAGGGAGAAAGACGTGGGGTTGGAAGACATACATCACACTCACCCACCCTTATTACAATTATGCCCAGAGGGTCCGAATGAATAATAATATCTGAACAATAAAAGAATATACGATCGAAGTAATACAAATTCTAATTGATTAGCAAATTAATTACAAAAGAATTAAAAGCTGGCGTGCAAGCCGAGGACCTTTGCCGATAGATGTTGTATGTTAGGTCATGGCGTGGCAATCCACCGGAATGCCCTAATTAGCCTCTGTTTGCAGTGTTTCTCGAAATGCGCGCCGGACTCCGAAGAGTTGTTGATTCTTCATTTTGCTGCAACGGAGAGCAGGAAAAGGGCATAGCAATGTATTTTCACAAATATATGCATGCCTCGATCCTCGTGCCACCAATCACGCATATCAATGCATGATGGCCGAGGAACCGGATTGCACAACTCAATATAGGGATGAATGCTACAACAAGACCGAACTCCATCATGGGTAATCCGGAGTGTCGGTGACTTGGGAATTGAGACCCGTTCCGTCGCTCGGAGTACGAAACGTGTCTCGTTTCCCGTGCAATATGCATGATATGCATGAAATGCAGCTAAGATACATCCTAGTATGCACAATGCCATGAAAATGAGATGAAAATAAAACGCCTCGAAAAGCTTGCACGCGGGCCCGCAAACCAAGGCGATGGCACGAAATGCAAAGTGGATAAAACCGAGTGCCTCGAAATGCGTGCCCGCGGACACGCAAACCGAGGCGATGATAAAATGGAAACCGGATACAACCGAAGTGCCTCGAAACGCGTGCCCACAGGCGCGCAAATCGAGGCGATGATAAAAGAATGAAAATCGGATAAGACCGAAGTGCCTCGAAACGCGTGCCCACAGGCGCGCAAATCGAGGCGATGATGAAAGAATGAAAATCGGATAAGACCGAAGTGCCTCGAAACGCGTGCCCACAGGCGCGCAAATCGAGGCGATGATGAAAGAATGAAAATCGGATAAGACCGGCAGCCTCGAAGCTGCGTAGCGCCGCAAATCGGCGATGATGAAAGAATAAAAATTGGATAAGACGGCAAGTGCCTCGAAACGCGTGCCCACAGGCGCGCAAATCGAGGCGATGATGAAAGAATGAAAATCGGATAAGGCCAAAGTGCCTCAAACGCGTGCCTGGTAGCGCAAATCGAGGCGATGATGAAATGATGAAAATCGGATAAGACCGAAGTGCCTCGAAACGCGTGCCCACAGGCGCGCAAATCGAGGCGATGATGAAAGAATAAAAATTGGATAAGACCGAAGTGCCTCGAAACGCGTGCCCACAGGCGCGCAAATCGAGGCGATGATGAAAGAATGAAAATCGGATAAGGCAAAACGCGTGCCTCACAGCGCCGCAAATCGAGGCGATGATGAAAGAATGAAAATTGGATAAAACCGAAGTGCCTCGAAACGCGTGCCCACAGGGGCGCAAATCGAGGCGATGATGAAATGAGAAAATCGGATACAACCGAAATGCCTCGAAATACGCGCCCACAGGCACACAAACCGAGGCGGTGATGTGAAATGCAAATTGGGCTTATACCAACATGAGAGGGCCTCAGCCGCACTCACATGGGATGCCGTCGGATGAAAATAAAGCTGCCTCGAAATGCGTGCCCGCGGACACGCAAACCGAGGAATGCATAAAATAGCATATGGAATGCAGTGATGGGCTTACGCCAACATGAGAGAGCCTCGGCCGCACTCACATAGGCTGCCATCGGATAAAAATGAAGTGCCTCGAAATGCGTGCACACGGGCACGCAAACCGAGGCAATGGCATACAAGCATGAAAATGCAAATTGGGCTTACGCCAACATGAGAGGGCCTCAACCACACTCACATAGGCTGCCGGAATGAGAAGAATGAGGTGCCTCGAAATGCGTGCCCATTGGCACGCAAACCGAGGCAATGCAAAAATGATGCAAATGGCATGGGAAATGATATGCAAGCATGGCAATGGAATTTCAGCACCTAAATAAAGGGGAAAACAGCCCCGAAACAATTCGAAATAACACTCGAAGCATGCATTCATCCCGAAAATGTGAAATTCAGCCCCGAAATGGCCTATAGCCATGCTATACATGCAAAATATGATCATGGCAGCAAGAACAGTAGCAAGGCAGTCCCAAATATGGCATTTTTTC
Organism: Camellia lanceoleosa; assembly: GCA_025200525.1. Classification (NCBI taxonomy): domain Eukaryota; kingdom Viridiplantae; phylum Streptophyta; class Magnoliopsida; order Ericales; family Theaceae; genus Camellia; species Camellia lanceoleosa. The sequence continues at coordinate 50,365,561 of CM045765.1, forward strand.
AGTAACAAACTTGGCCAAAATGCAAGTAGGGATAGATCAACAATAGCATGCAAAATTAGTGGCCAAAAGAGGGGTATTGAGACAAGTGATATATGAAAACTCCAAATGGACAAACTTTCTTCTACAACATTGAAGATGAGATAAAAATAAGCACAATTGCAGAAGATGACATCCTCAAAATCAGAATACAAACATGCTATAAAATCCATGCAAAGTAGGCTTCCAAATAGGCTATATCATGAGACATGCAATGCACACACCAAATGACAAAACTTTCTTCATGAAATATGTAAAGGGGGTCAAAATAAGACCAAAACAAGTATGGGTCGAAGTCCCAAAAACAAACACAAATAGGTCAAAAATTGCATGCAAAAATGGCACACTTGATGAAATTTGAAGGAGGTGGTATATACAATGACCAAATGAGGTTGAGCCCTTCTACAATGTTGTAGAGGGGCTCAAAATGAGCACAAAACCAGTAGGGGTCGGACCCATGAAAACAAAAGGAAATAGGCCTAAACTAGCATGCAAGATAATGGCATAAAAGCTAGGTATTGAAACAAGTATATCATAGGAGCATCAAATGAAGTTGAGCCCTTCTACAAAGTTGTAGAGGGGCTCAAAACAAGCACAAAATCAGTATGGGTCGGAGCCCCAATTCTCAACCAATTGGAGTATAGAAATGAATCAAGAAAAAGCCCTAAAAGTTGGTTTTGAAGACTTACCCTTGAAGACTTGTCTTTCTTTGATTCTTGGCTTTGATTTGTAGCTTCTCAACCTCTGAAATTCACTTCCTAGCTGCTGGAATGGTAGTAGGGATGGTGAGGCTAGGTGTTGATGAAGAGAAGACCTAGGGACTTAGAAGCTTTTTGAGGTTTTGAGCTATGAAAATGGAGGAATTTGAAGATGATCCCTTGAGACAATTTTTTCCAACCTTGAAGAAGGAGAGGGAGGGCCCTTCAAATAGACAAGAAATGGGGTGTAAAAGGAGGAAAGCACCCAATCTTTCCTCCCGAATATCCCGGATGCCCGGATATGTTGGAAGATGTCCCAAATTGACAGTGGAAGCCGGCCAGAAAATTTAGGAGGTGGCCGGCCACCCCACCTGGTCGGCCAGCCACCCACCATGGCCGGCCGGCCACCACCAAAAAATGAAGTGAGGATTTTCTGGCCGACCACCATGCCAAAGTGTCCTCCCAAGTGTGTAAAATAAAGTCCCAGGGTCGGAATCTGGCAACGCTGAAGCAGAAGTCACAACATAGAGCTTGAAGAAGAGGCTCAAAAATGAACTCAACAATTTCTGGCCGACAATATACTTTTTGTGTCCTCTAAGATGTGTAGAACAAGGTTCCAAGGTCGGAAATTGGCAACACTGAAGCAGGAGCCACAACATAGAGCTTGAATGAGAGGCCCAAAAATGAAACCCTGAATTTCTGGCCGACCACCAACCCTTAGGGTCCTTCTAGATGCCCTCATCACTGATATGTAGCTTTGGTTGGAAGAAAATACCCCTAGGGTGTTCAACATTGGCCCGGAAGTGAGAAAAACGGGCTCCGGAGGAGCGAAACTGGTTATCTGGGATAATTGCTGGCCTCCCACCCCCCAGTGATCTTCCTGATGTTGAAACAGAGGTACCTGCCAAGTTTGAACAAAAACTAATGAGAAATGAACGCTCGGAGCCAAAACCGAGCAATTCGGGATCCCGAAAATGAGCTGCGGGTGCCGGAAGTGGTATTCAGCAGCGAAGTGGGTATCTGCGACCCCAGTGTCCCTCGGAATGACAAAACAGAGGTCCCTGCCAAAAATCAGAGAAAACCGATGCAAAATGAATGCTCGGGACCAAAACCGCTCAATTTGGGGTCCCGAAAACCGGCTATGAGCACCGAAAGTGGCATACGGCCACGAAGTGGGCATCGGGGGCCCCAGGGTTTCTCGAAATGATAAAACAGAGGTTCCTGCCAGAAACCGGAGAAAGCGGATGCGAAATGAATGCTCGGGGCCCAAATCACGCAGCCGGTCCCGAACGGGTCGCCGCACCTAAGTGGTGTTCGCCGAAGTGGGCATCAGGGGCCCCAGTGTTCCTCGGAACATTAAAACAGAGGTCTCCGCCAAAAACCGGAGAAGTCGGAGATGGTTGGGCCGTCCCGAACCGAGGCACACGGCCTAACGGCTCAAACCGAACGGGCTCGGAAAAAAATGGCCTACGGCCACGAAAAGTAGCCCACGGCCACTGAGAGATAGTCTACGGGACCACTCCCTCCCCTCAGGAAAGAAAACAGAGAAAGAAAGAAAAAAAAAAAAAAAAAAACGAGCCTGGTTCGCAAACCGAGACAGGGCACAGAAGAGAGTTCGATAGTCCGGAGGCAGGGCGCACGGCCGCGACTCTGAGACTTCTGAACGAGCACAGCATGCAACATCACCGAGCGCTCAATCGGTGACGTCTGAGTCTTAAGGTCGGTCAAAAATGGGGTGTCTACAGATAGCTGCTATAACATTCTAAGTAATTTAATCTTTTTGAAACTATTTATATCAATTGTATTTCATCATCTCTTGATAGCTATAAACATTTTAAGGAATTATTCATTGCAAGAGAAACATTCAACATTCTGATATAGAATTTACTACTTTCCCCACCTTTACTAGATCACCCAATTCAATCCAATTCCTAACAAAACTATTAAAATTGGCTGAATTTCTTTTCCCAAATTAATTTCTTAAATCAATTGAGAGTGTTTGCTATAAATCACCAACTAGGTAAATAGTGAATTTTACCATATTTTTCTTCACTAATGTCAAAAGTTTAACATTGTTAAAATTTTTTGATTAACTTCTTGATGTTACTTCTATTAAACAACCTACATGAAACTTTTTTTCAATCCCTCATGAAACTTTTTTGTTTTTTCAATCCCACTCTTTAACAGGTCTTTACAAAAAATATAAATAAAGATAAAAAAATAAAAGTAGTTGTAATCTATTGTCTCTATACTTAATTAAGCCCCTTGCACTGCCCTAATGGTGAATTTAAGTTTACAGTCACTTGGAACACTCAATACAAACCCTCTACCTTCACATTATGTAGTTATTGACCAACGATGTGTAGAGGGCCATGTTTCCATCAGGTTTTTGGTATGCAGCAGTAGACGTGGAGTTGATGCACAATGCAACCTTCATGGAGGAAGTGAGTTGGCTATGATGGGAAGCAATATTGAGAGTTGTTGATGATGGGTTGTGAGTCCAGTGGATGAAGGAATTAGCGCCACAAGATTGGTGCATGATGTTAAGACCTTCTTGTTTGGGAAGATGAAGTTAGAACATGCTTGAGCAGCAGAGGATGATAAGATGCTAATGACTTTTGAGCTTTGGATGGATCGAAGATGGCCAAAGTGATTTGGTATTGTGCTGTCTTTGCAATTTTTTGTGTCATTTGGTCGGAAAGAAATATGCGGATTTTTGAAAATAAATTTTAGGATGTTGAATTTTTGTGGGATAAAGTTTGTCACTTAACCTCTTTTGGGCTTCAGTGAATCCTCTTTTTAGAGGGATTTTACATTTTTTGTTAGTTAGAGATTGGTTCTCAGTGTGTGTGACATGTAAATGGATTTTGTCGTTGTCTTGTTTGGGTTTTGCATTTTCTTTCTTTTTTTGTCTTCTTATCCTCATTTCTTTTTGTTCATTAATAAAATTCTTTTTTGTTGATAAAAAAATATATATATATGGAACAAACAAGCATATCACCAATACCAAGAGGCAAAAGAGCAGTTTGTCGAAAAATAAAGGGAAAAGCACTAGTTTGGCAAAAAAAAATGCAAGGGAAACAATAACTGAAGAATTTTAGAAAACAAGCAACTCTTTCTTTTGACAATGAAAGAGTTTTGGAGAGAGGATTTTACAATCCTAATTCACATGAAACTATTTGTTTTAGAATGTTGTTGGCTTTCTGGCTTTCGAAGGTTATTTTTGTAATTGCGAGCGTGCCAGCAAGGATCAATCACTCCTTACAGAAAATTAATTGCCAACCAATTATCAGACGATTGTGTTTTAGTTCTTTTAGCCTCAATGAAGAGGACTTTTACTGGTGACTTGATTTAGGAGAATTAAGCAAGATAACAATTAAATGAAGAAAAATTGAAGCATTTCATTAAAATGAAAAACTTACAATGATCCAAACTCAGCCTCGTAGAGGTTTATAGCAACAATCTACTACTTGAAACTACTCCTATGAACGAAGTGCAGTGCATGAATTTAAAGTATAGGAATTTAAAGTACAGGAATGTAAAGAATAGGAAATGTAAGACTAGAAATGTAAAACTGTGAAGGAAAATAAGTAGAATAAGACTGGTTTTTTGGATCTAAGTCTGGGGCTTTTTCTCTAGGCCTTCTCTGCTATTTATACTTCTCAAGGATGACCATCGAACTGCATTTCCAACCGTCGAACTACTCATCCATGATCATTGATCATGTTGCCTTATAATTAGCTCCACTGTGCCATCACTTGCAGTTAGGCTTCCCTCCTAAATTTGAATTTAAATGTAAGTAGCTGTTAAAGCCACATCACCTTGCATCTCTTTGTTGACCCACTACTACTCAGATCTCATAATAACCAATACTAACTGCTACGTGTACGATCAAGATCGAAGACCTGAATAGTCTTCCTGTATTACCCTTATTCTGCCACACATCGAATTGTAATTTGCTTGTACAAAATATGTAGCCAACATTACCCCCCGCACTAATATACCCAATACTTGGTGATATTAGTGGATCAAGGTCTTTTATCCACGTCTTAGAACGTGCATGGGCTTTGCATTCTTCCATAAATGCAACTATCATTCATCATCTGCATTAAACTCTCCTTCAATCTTTTGAACACTCCCACCACCTTAGTATTCGAACAGACTGATACATTTTTTATGGTCGAATCAATATTCTCCTCCATTGATCGCGCACACAAAAAGTCATCTGATGATGTTGTTCCTCCTCGAAAGAACCTCCATGCATTAATTAGCCACCTTTACCCACCTTTCTATATTCAGGTCATAGATGCCTTCACAAATTATCAACCCTTGGACTACGAACATATTGCCCTTAATCCTTTGATTCAGAAACTTACAAATATGGACATGGGAAGTTCTTCTTCTAACTCACCCTTGGACTGCGAACAAACTACTCTCAATCCTTTGATCCAGAAAGTCGCAAATATGGACATGGGAAGTTCTTCTTCACAACCCTTTGCATGGGATAAGGCTGTAGCTTCTTCTTCCTCTGGGACTTCTGACTGGACAAGCTGGTCAAAACCTGAGGCCTGTTGTAGACACCCCATTTTTGACCATCCTCAAGACTTGGACGTCATCGTTTGAACACTCGGTGATCATCAATGTTTGTGTTCATTTTGAGTTCCCGAAGGTCTCGGCTACGCGCCCTGCCTCAGGGTCTCTCAACTTGTTTGTTTTTGTGTTTGGTTTTGCACCAAACACTTGTTGTTTTGCTTTTGAGGGTGGGAAATAGCTTGTTGGCCATCCCCACACCTCACCGACCATGGCTTGAGGCCATTGGCCATGTTTTCCTGCCACCGACCATTGGTGATGGCCGGTCGGCACTCTTGGTGGTCGGCTGGCCAGCCACCTTTGTTGGTCAAATGGCCACTTTTGTTGGTCGACCACTGTTCATCTGCTTTTGGCAGATATTTTGTGCCAGCTAGCACAGCTGGCACCCACTTTGCACCCCCTCTATACGTGTATGGAGGGATTTCACTCTTGCTTAGCTTGTTGTGTAAGCTTTGCAAGGGTTGGAATTCTATAAGAGGAGGGCTTCTCCTCCCTCCTCAAGGGTTCCAAGAAATTCCAGAGCTCTGAGATTAGGGTTAGAGGATTGTGTATCTATTCTATCTCTATATCTCCCTCTCTTCCATTTTGTGTGTGTTTAAGGTGTTTTGTTCATAGTTTTGTACACAAACACCTAGTGTTACACTTTCCTTTGGCTATTGAGGTACTAAGGAGTGATTTTCAGAGTTCTTGAGTTGATATAAGCTTGGGGGGGGGCTACTGGAGTGGTCCTTGTGAAGAAGGTTTTCAAGGGTAAGAACTTTACCCGTTTATTCCCTATTTTTGCATAGGCTTTTAGCCATCATTGCATCTGTTTTTAAGCTTAGTGTATAACTAATAAAAGTTCTGATTTTTAGTGTTTAAAATAGTTGTTTAAGGTTGTTTTGGTGTTTGGGGTTGTTTGACCCCTCTTAGGCCTTGTTTGGCCCCATTTTTGTGCTATTTTGGTGAGCTCTGGGACCACCTTGTTTTGGCCTCCTCACCACTGAAATGTAGAGGGATTTTAGTGGTGAGGATGGTGCTTTAAGGTCCTAAGAAGGAGAGGGCCATCCCCTTTCCTCGTTACCTTCAATACTTGCCATTTTAGCCTCATGTGTGAGCACCTTTCTTCAGTTCATGTTTGCCATGTCTTAGTTGCTATTTAGTGTTATTTTTCCATGATATAGCACTATTTTAAGTTGGTTTAGACAGACCATGCATGTCTTGCATACTTGTCTTGTAATGCCATGAAATTGCCTTAACATGCTTTGTGCTTTGAGCCTTGTTTTAGCATGATTTTGGCTTAGCTTTGTGAACCTTTTGTGCATGATTTAGTATGATTAAGGTCTGTTTGGAGTTGTTTTGGCCATCCATGACATGCTTTGTATAGCCACCTTGCATTTTGGCTTGTTAGCCTTGGGTGTGTGTGTTGAGCATGCATTGCTTGGCTTGTTTCAGTGGTTTGGCACCACTTATGGCATCATTTCAGTCCTTGTGGTATGCTTGTATGCTTGCTTTTGATGTTTCTTTAAGACCTTAAAGAGTTCGTGTTTCATGCTCCATGAATGTGTCATTGCGTATGCCATCATGTTTAGGCCTCTAGGATGCCATGTCAATGTGTCTTTGGCTTTGTTTTAACATGCTAAAACTCTGATTTTGGTTGTTCAAATCATGTCATGTTTGGTTTTGGTAAGTGTAGTTCAATACCTCTTTGGTGAGCCTTAGGCCTTGGACCATGTTGCATGCTATGCTTGTCTTGTTTAGTTGGTTTGGCACCATCCTTACCATGATTTTCAGAGCTTGATATGTATGCCATATGTCCATGTTCATCTCCTTTTAAGTGTGCTTAAAAGTTGCTCTTTAATGCCCAAGTGTTGGACCATGTTTGCATGCATATTTGTATGTGCATTTGCCTTCATTTCCTTGGCATTCGGCCATTGTTTTGGGCCTATTTGAGAGCTGCCCAAATTAGTATAAGTCCATTGTTCGCATGTTGTTGTATGCCCACCTTGTGTGTTGTTGCATGCTTGACCTATCGCATGTTGTTGCATGCTTGAATCACATTGCATTTGGCATGCACTTCCTTGATTAAGTTGCTTAACATGTTACATGTCTTACATACTTACATGTTTACATTGCATCTTGCATGCTTGATTAACTCACATACTTGGTACATGCTTGTTCGCTTAGGTTGTGTGCCTAGTAGACATTGCTTGTTCACATGTTTGATAGGTTGTCACATGCTTGCATGTTTGCATGTTTGTCCCCATGCTCATGTTACATACTTAGCTCGCATGCTTAGGTTGCATTTTGCATGCACGCCTTGCCTCTTGAATGACCATGATAGAGGTTGGGTCCCTTGTGTGTTTATGTGCATTACATTTGACATCAAAATGCACAACTTGGTTTCTTGGGCCATCATGCATGGAAATGCGTGATTGATGGCCCGAGGGTCGAAGACCAAATTTCCTTGAGCCCATAACATGATGGGGAGGTTGGTGGTGCAAATATTGTTTGAAAATGCATTTCCATGCCTTGTATGTCCTCTATTGCTGTCAAAACAGGGTTTTGTAGGAATGGATGGCCGACCGACCACATTCAATGCCGACCGACCACAAATATCTGGCCGAGAGCCATACCAATGGTCGATGACCACTTTCCCATGGCCGGTGACCATTCCTCATGGCTGGTGGTACCCCACAGTGTTCAGAGAGTGCTCCTTGGGACTTGTGCAATTTTCATAGGCACAAAGCGATTAAGCAATGACTTGTGCATGGTGGTGGATTTCGAGCGGCGAAACGCATGCATTGGACCCTCTTCCCGAGGCCGTTTTACCGCCTTATTAGCTTAGTTAATTTTCTTAACTAGTTAATTGGTTTGTAACTATTTAATTAGCTTGTTAGTTGATTAAATTGTATTATTCTTTCGGTCCCTCCGAGCGAGGGCGAATTTGTAATAAACGTGAGTGTGTGCGATGCATGTCTTCCAATCCCCACTTCTTTCTCCCTTTTACTTACCTGTTTTTGATGGTTAGTATTAGGACATGTTTTGATTAGCATACTTATGATAGCATGTTTGCATCCACTCATTTGTATTGCATGCACCGGGCTCGACGCATCATACTAATTGCATAGTATTTCAAATCTATCTTGAATACATGTCAAGTTGCATTTCACATGCCATCCATATAGCCGAGCCTATTCTAGCTACATTTTGCCTGCGATGCAGTAGCCATCTCAACATGGACTTGGGTCATGCATTTGATTACTAACAAGTTCTTTGTTTTGGCTCGGAGTACGCTGTAAGTATTTATGCTTTAGCATCTCGCATGAGTGTGAATGTTAACATGAAAGCATGCTTACCATGAGGCTAACTGCTTAGTTGATTTACTACCTGAATGCATTTGGGTGAAGGTTGGATTGTTTGAGTTGGAACAACTCGTTGAAATCCGTGTTTTAGCCTACTTGCGAGTAGCAAATCTCAAACTGTCTTTCAAACAAGCAAATACGTAATGCTTTGTTCCAAATTAGGCGATCTAATCTATACTTTTGTGTTGTGCGCATCACATAGTAAGATTAGCTAATTAACCGGAATAAGAATGCATAATGTTTTCAAAACTAGATATCATGGTTAGTAGAGGCCAATCTTTGATTGGGCCAGCAGGGGTGCTTATAGCTGACCTTCCCAATCGTACTCAAGTTCCCGAGCCGAGGCAACTTTGGTGATAACGGACACATGGTCTTAGGCAAACGAGTCAGGGTTTCCTAAATTCCCCAAAATAAAATATTTAGGTGGTGACTCTATATCTGGCAAAGTAGTCCATGTTTGGCACTTCTTTAAAAAAAATCTATTTTCAAAAATGATTTGCCAAATTTGGACTCTTTGATGATTCATCAGTCTTGTATTGCACTCTGCGAGATTAGATACAGGACCCTGACATTGAGTCCTGAACTGTAGTGAGCCCAATGAACAAAACGGGAGATTTTCCCTCCCGGGACATTCGGGGACATTTACACTTGTGATTTAAGGGAGCAAATCAACCATCACTTTGTCAAGTTTACTGACCCTTTAGAGTTTCCTTCCTATGCGCGAAGCTTGGTGGTCTATCCTTACATGCCCATCGATCGTCGACACAGTTTAGAGGAGAATCTGATTGTAGCATGGTACACATCCTCCATGCCTACAAAGATAGTGCATACTGCTCGACGCCCTAAAGAGGCACAAGGGTACAATCCATCGTTCTTAGCCCAGAAGGCGAAGCTTTGCTCTTCTGACTGGCTCGATTATATTAATGCCCTTGTTCATTTTGCCCTCGCTCCTCCTCCTGAAGTGGAGGCTTCTATACCTTCTCCTCCGCCAACTCCTTGCTAGATAGAGAGACTGAGGCTTGCCCTCTCCGCGGATAAGGTCTTTCCACCTTACAAGCCTCCACCTCCCCCTACTCCAGCTAAGCGAAAGCAAGCCTAATTCCTGCTTGCCGCCTTCTCTCACTTGCCTTTCAGTGTGCTTGGGGACGAAGTCCCTCTCTAGAACCTTCGATGGGCTTGTGATATTCTGACTCGGGGTCATGTCCTCAATCCCCTCGCCCAAGCAGAGCTTCACATGTTTTTGGAACAACTTCCATTACTTCTCTACTAGTATCGGACTTTTATGGCCACCACTCAAGCTCTGGATCAACTCTCATCCCTTCGAGTTCATGCCTAGTATGAAGCAGTGAACTTCATTGAAGAATTTGAAAACTTCAAGAATAAAGATTCTACATACTGGGATGACTCGGATATAGACGACTTGGAACAAGGATTGAGAGAAACAGCATTCAAAATAAAGACTGAAAAGCTCTTTTATAAAGTGAGAGCACATCAACTTATGCAGCCAATCCTAGAAGAAATAGAGGATAGAATAAAGAAAGAACATAAATTCATTGATCATAATTGGACCAAATTTCACGATTTTGTTATTTATTTTATTCCCTACTTTTATGAACTTAAATTTGTACCCAAACAGGGTTGTTCAATGTAATTGCATTTGCTTTAATACAACTAAGACTTTTCTTTGTTTGGCATTGTTTGATCTTGTCTCTGTTTGTCTTTAAAAGCAAATTTAGGACTTCAAACTGAACAATCTTATCCTTCGAATCTAGACTCAATCGTTTTAAATGAAACACTAAAAAGAACTAATTTGAACTTTTCCAATTTATGGAATATAGTTGAAAGTTCTTGCTGATTTTCATTTAGAATCAGTATTTCGAATTTAACAATCTTATCCCTTAAAGCTTGTTTTAATCATAACCAACATATGGTCATGGTTAGTATGATCAATCAGCCTTAAATTGACCACTTTTGCTTCAAACAACAGTTCATGCTGTTTTAGTTCAAAAGACAATCTCTTTCTGTATATATATACAAACCAACTATTGGTTTTGATGTTTCGAACACCAATTCCCATCCTTAAGGGGTCTCAAGTTTTGCTTCGAAGGACATTACTTTCATTAAGAAACCTAAAATAGGTCTTTAATCCCTTTGAAGTAAACAAATACTTAAGTATTTTTACATCTTTAAGTATAGAATGTGCTTCGAAGCCGACTTCTCTGTTTCAAAGCTGGCTTCTCTATTTCGAAGCCGTTTGTTATTTGACTTTTGGCGCCAAAATCTAGTTTTGAAGCCAAATATTTTACTTCGAAGCTGGCCTCAACATCTGGGATGTGTTTTTCCCTCCAAAAGTATCAATATTGAAGGAAACTCTTCGTATTTGTACTTTTAGTACTTAACGAATTACGCGATACATTTTCCAGACACAGGTTTTTTTAAAACCCTTTTATTTCGTGTTTTGAAATCACTCGCTCATTTAACACACAAACCCTTTATCTCTACTGACCTTTCACTTCTCTCTACTCTCTTTCCCAACTTCGTCCTCTAAGAAAGCTTTCAATCAATGGCTTCTTTTTCATTGAAATTACCAGTTGTAGAGCGCACGAGCCCGTCTGTAACCCTGAAAAGGATCATTGAGGCAGAATGTGAAAAGTACAAGGCCAGTGAGAAAAGCGCCATCGATGGATGTATTTTCATCCCTTGACGTCATGAGCAACAGGACTATGTGCTTGGGCCCATCTTCAAGGAGATTCTTACTGAGCTTCCAGCGTTATACCCACATCTAGAAGACCACTGTCTCCTTTACGAAGGTGGCCTTGACTGGGGAACTTGGAGGATGAACCATCCCTACCGATGCTGGCCCACGGTGAGACCGGAGTGGCAAGAATGGTATGATTGGGTTGTCCCTGCTAGGCCTTTGGACCTTCAAGAGCTCTGCCTTCTCGATGCCCTTCGACTATCCAGGTTTACCATCTCAGAGGACCCTTTCCTAATTCCTGCTACCATTTGCTTCTGGAATTCTGCTTTTAATTTTTTTCAATTCAGATGTGGGATGATGGCCCCTACTGTTCTTGATATCTGCCATCTAGTAGGATTGTCTTCCATTGGTAACCCCATTGGACCAGATTATCTTGACTTACCAGTCCCCTTTTCCCTCCCGTCCCTTAACTCATCCTACAATGACTTTGTCAAGGCTGAGAATAGAAGGGAGGGCCCTGTAACTGATAAGGAATTTTTTTCTTTCATACTATATTGGCTTTGCAAATTCCTTTTTTGCACTTCTTCTCAAAGAATCATGCCTAAATTTGCCCCTCTTGCCAAAGCCCTTGTCCTACAGAAAAAGTTGGCCTTAGCCCCATATGTTCTAGGTCATGTATATAGAGCTTGTTCTCTTTTTTGTGAGAAACCCTTAGATGCCAATCAAGAAGGTCCATTTTGGATACTTCAGCTTTGGCTTTTTGCTTATTTTGCTGAGCTACAGTCTAAGTGCCTTAAATTTTTTGAGCCAAACCCTCCTACTCATGGCATGAGGCTAGCCAATGCTTCACTTTATCCTTCTACCTTTGCTTTTTTACTTCTCTTTCTTCCACCAACTTCCAGCTTCCCTTCCTTCTTACAGCTTTCATCCCTTCGAACCCATTACTATTGGCCCATCTTGGTTGAAGAATTTTTTAAGTGATAGGCTCTATGCTTCACCTCCTCATAAAGATATATGGGCTTCTATTCTGATCCCAGAGAGCTATTTATTGGGACTATGAACCCTAGAGCCTACAAATGCATTGCTAAGCCTTATTGTCCTGCTTAATTTGCTAGACAATTTGTCTTCTCACAAGGGGTCCCAATACCTCTCTGCAGTAACACCAATATGAGTTTTACTAGTAGAGATTTAAAGGCTCGAAGGTCCAGACTAGAAGAGGCAACTTCTAAGTTTATACAGGACTTGATCGATTTTGAATATATCCCTTTCATTCCTTAAAGTAACCTATTGAAGAGGTACCAAAACTGGTGGATGACCAACATGGAAGTATACTTGGCCATTTCTCCTTAAGACCTACTAATGGTGTTGGATGTGCCCAAGCCCAAAGGAGCTGAAGTTGTTACTTCTTCCACTATTCTTAACACTTCAGTTCCTATGCCTGACACCACATAGTGTACTCCTGCTGCCTCAACTCCTCCTAGAGCTACTCGGGCTGCGTCAAAGAAAGGTATATACCCTTGTTTCTTCTCTTTTTGCCTTCCTGATAATGCTTTTAGCCTTATCTTTAGTTCTTCTTTTGTGAAGGTGGTGCGGGTACCTCACAGGGAGATTCTCCTCAGAAGACCCAAGCTCTAAATCTTCTCGGAAGCAAACAACAACAAAAGAAAAGGAGATTTTTACTTGAGCCTGAAAAAGAAGCACCTGAGGTTCAAGCAGAAGAAGAATAAGAAGAAGAAGAAGAAGAGGCAAGTCAAGAGCAAGAGTCACCCTTGAAAAGAAGAAAAAAAGTGACCGTCTCTTCTTCTCACTTGGTTCAAGATCCCACTCATGAGATAACTGCCAGAGTAGTAGAAGAGGAAATCACTTTTGAATAATCCGAATCCCAGAAACTGAGAAGGAGCAGGCAATACCACTACAGAGAAAAAAGAGAAGAAAGATGACTGTCTCTCCTTCTGATTTGGTCGAAGACCCTATTCATGATGCAGCTGCCAAGGAAGTAGAGCAGGAACATTCTAAGGCCATAATTGTTTTTGAGAGAACTGAGAAGAGATGGCAGCAGCAATTCTTAAGAGATAAAGCTGCTATTGCTGATGCAATCCAAAGGGAAACTACAAGAAGGCAACATATTGATGAGCACTATTCCCTCCATAGCTCTTCTATCATTGTTGTCACTTCTGAAACAAGTAACTTCTTTCAAGCCTCTACTGTTTTTCCTTGTCAAATTTTTGGTATTGAGACTTGACATTACTTTGTACTTTTTCTTTTGCAGCAACAATTACTGAGCCTATTCTTTCAATAAGGACTCCCTCAGTTTCAGTTGAAGTTGATCAATTGCAAAATGTGAGATCCATTCAGATAATACTCCCACTTCCTAGTCCTACATTCTCTGTACCCTCCTTGAGGCCAAGTATTCCTGTATTTTTTTCTTTTGGTTTAAATCCATACCTCCCTTACTTGTCTTTTGATCTATCTCAATTTAATTCTCTTTCGAGCCTTGCTCTTCCTTCTCCTCCTAAGGAAATTCCAGCTATTATCTTCTCTTCGATGGTAGCTGATTCCCCTATAGAGGGTGCTGGCAGCTCTCCAACTCGTAGTTTATTACCTTTGCCTAGTTCCAGCCCTTATTCCCTTGATTTATTGGTGGCTAGAACCATAGAGTCTGCTGAAGATGCTCCACCCATTTCTCCTATCCCTATGTAGTCCTTTGTGCCTTCCACCAAAGCCTTTTCTGCCTCCTTCATATCCACGGATGAGGTAGACATTTTTGAAGCAAGACTAGCTAGTCTCTTCGACCTGCCTTCTACCTCTCCAATGGCTAGTGATGAGACTGAGCCATTAGTTTTGGCTGATTCTTTGCTAGAAATTTTTGAGAGCTCTTCCTCCAGTAGTAAGCCTTCTTTACCTCTGATAGACTTGGACAACAGTCTAGAGCTATTAACATCCTTTTCGAGGATTCCCTTCGAGGCCTTAAAGAGACCTATAATAAGAAATGGCTTCTTTCAGTGTTGCAAGATTGTTGAGCAATCTGGCATGACTGTCTCAAGTCATTTATCTCAAGTAGCAGCCTCTATTGACTTCTATATCAACATTTGCCATGCTGCCAAGGTTGCAGAGGAGAAATTGGTTAAAGATCAGAGCTTTGTTTCCACAGTGCATACTGAAGTATTAGAACTAAAGGAACAACATTCTTCTGTCTCCCACTTTCAAACTCAATTACTGAAGAAAAAAACTCAACTTGAGGAGGAGCTATCTATAGTGAACCAAGCCTTAATCCGAACTGACACCAAATTGTAGATCACCAACCAAGGACTGGCTGCCCGAAAGTAGGAGATGACCACAGCCATCCAGTTGTTCTCATCATTTAAGAATAGAACATCCATTGTAAAAGAACAACTGAGACATTGTAATGATTTTTGGGCCAATTTATGACAGAATGTATTCAACTCTTTATGAAGAACAAATTCTTATTTATCATTTGAGTATTCTCGTGCTCTTGTACTTAGTGTTTATTTTATTCCTTGTGTTTCCCAAATGGTTGGAAAATAAGGCTTCAAATATCTGCCATTAATCTTTTTGGGATGTATGTATCCATTCAAATTTCTCAAATGGTATGCTCCAAAAGGCAGGACTATATGAATTTGATATGGTCCTTCCCAATTAGGTGACCATTTGCCAAACTTATGGCTTTTAATCCCTATTGGGAGTATTGTCTTCCATACCAAATCACCTTTATCAAAGCCAATATATTTGACTTTTTTATTATAGTTTTTGGCTGCTTTCTTCTTTTGAAAAAGAATGCTATTTAATGCCAGAATTCTAGCTTCGTCTATGCTTTCTAATTCCAAACACATACTCTGATGGTATTGCTCAGGATCTAACTGGTCTTGGCATCTTACCTTCAAGGACTTAACATTAATTTCCATAGGTAACACGGCATCATGCCCATATACTAAGGCATAAGAAGTGACTCATGTGCTTGACCTTGGAGAAGTTCTATAAGCCCACGATACATCCAACAATAAGTTATGCCAATCCCTAGGATTGTCTTCCATAACCTTTTGTATTCCTTTTTTCAAGGACTTATTAGATGATTCAGCTTGACCATTGGCTTGTGCATAATAGGGGGTGGAATTAACAAGGCTAATTCCAAACTCTGCCACAAAAGACTTT
The DNA here is from genome assembly GCA_025200525.1 of Camellia lanceoleosa. Lineage (NCBI taxonomy): Eukaryota > Viridiplantae > Streptophyta > Magnoliopsida > Ericales > Theaceae > Camellia > Camellia lanceoleosa. Next base: position 50,381,097 of record CM045765.1, read on the forward strand.
ACCATCTTCCCATCGAATACAGTCCCATTATCAACAATTATAGTCTGTGGGAGACCAAATCTATGGATTAAATCTTTAATGAATCCAATGACCTCAGTCTGGTCTACAGCCTTGTATGGCTTAGCTTCAACCCACTTAGTGAAGTAATCAGTGGCCTCTAAAATGAAACAATGATGCTTCGAAGAAGGTGGATGTATTTTCCCCATTATATCCATGGCCCATCCTCTAAATGGCCAAGGCTTCACTACCACATGCAGGTCAGTTATGGGCACATGCCTTATTATGCCATGCTTTTGACATGCCTGGCAACTTTTTGCATATTCTATGCAGTCTTTAAGGATAGTTGGCCAATAGTAGGAATTCCTTCGAAGCAATCATCTCATTTTCACCCCAGGCTGATGAGCACCATAGATGCTTTTATGAACCTCAGCCATAGCTGTTAATGTTTCTTTGGGTCCTAAACATTCCAGCAATAAACCATCTCACCCTCTTTTGTAGAGAGCATTACCATACATCATGTATTGCATAGATTGCAATTTAATTTTTCTGCTGGCTTTCGAAGATGGGCCAACCAAGTACTACATTATTACATGCCTCCAATCTTGTTCTTGTAAGTCATTATGGTTGACTTCCAAGACCACATTCCTTTTATTCAAGGGTGGTATTAATTCCTGATATGTTGTTTGGCTAATATCCCTTTGAACATTATCCCTTCTCTTGAAATTCGAAGCTTTCTGAGCCACATCATTAGCTCTATTATTCAAGAATCTTGGGACATGAGTTACATTTGTTATTTGAAATTGAGAAAGTAGATGTTATGCAACAACATAGTATGGCAACATGCTTATACTTTGACATTTGAAAATCCCTTTCACTTGGTTAACCACCAATTGAGAATCTCCAAATATGTCAACTGCATGAACTTGTAATCCAATAAGAATTTCCAGTCCCACTATTAAGGCTTCATATTCAGCTTGATTATTAGAACAAGTAATTCCATCCACTCTGAAACTATGTGTGGTTTCTACTCCTTGTGGTGACTTAATCACTATACCAATTCCAATTAGGCCATTGGCTTTTGATCCATCGAACCACATTTGCCATGGCTCAACACTAGCCATACCAAGTTCCATTATTTCTTCGCTTTTTGTTTGAGATGGATGGTCTGACAAAAAATTAGTTAAAACTTGTCCTTTTACTGCCTTTTGGGTAACATATTCTAAATGAAATTTTGATAAGGCTAGTATCCATTTGCCAATTCTTCCCCTCAACATAGGTCTAGATAACATATACTTAACCAAATCTGTGGTTGCAATTACCAAGACAGTTGTGGGCAAAAGATAGTATCTTAATTTCATTGCAGCAAAATAGAATGCAAGGCACAGCTTTTCTACAGCTGAGTATTTACATTCACAAAAATTTAAAAACCTACTAAGGTAATAAAAAGCTTGCTCCTTGCCTCTTCATTGTCTTGGGTTAAGAAAGCTCCCAATGAATCCTCTGTTGCAGCTATGTATAACTTCAAGGGCTTCTCACCCTTTGGTGGCATCAGCATTGGAGGGTTGACCAAGTAGGCTTTGATTCCTTCGAAAGCAATTTGATGTTCTGCTGTCCACACAAATTCCTCTTCATCTTTTAGCCTTAACAAGGAAGAAAATACTTTAGTTTTCCCTGCAGTGTTAGAAATGAATCTTCGAAGAAAATTAACATGTCCAAGGAACTTTTGTAATTCTTTCTTACTTGATGGAGGTCTGGCTTCGATGATGGCTTTGGCTTTATTTTGGTCAATCTGTATTCCTTTCTTGTGTACTACATAGCCCAAGAAGTTTCCAGATGATACGCCAAAAGCACACTTAAGAGGATTGAGTTTCAACTTGAACTTTCTCATTCTTTCAAAAGCTGCTTCTAAGTGAAATAGATGCTCCTCCATGGATTGGGATTTAACGACAGTGTCATCAATATAACACTCTAAATACCCTCCAATGAGATCATGAAAGATAGTATTCATAGCCCTCTAATATGTAGCCCCAACATTCTTCAGGCCAAATGGCATTTTAACCCATTCGAAGGTGCCAATATTCTCAGGACATCTGAATGTCGTCTTGTGGACATCCTCCTCTGCAATGCAGATTTGGTTATAACCAGAGTGCCCATCCATCATTGATAAAATTTGATGCCCTACTGAACTGTCTACCAACAAATCCACTATGGGCATAGGATACTGTAGATGTCCCCGAACGTCCTGGGGAAATCCCATTTTGTTCATTGGGCTTACTACAGTTCAGACTCGATGTCACGATTCTGAATCTAATCTCGCAAAGTGCAATGCAAGATCGATAAATCACCAAAGAGTCCAAATCCGGCAATTCGTTTTAAAAAATTGATTTTTAGAAAGAAGTGCCAAACATGGACTGCTTTGCTAGATACAGAGTCGTCACCTAAATATTTTATTTTGAGATAATTTAGGAAACCTTGACTCGTGCCTAAGGCCACGCGTCTGTCATCACCAAAGTTGCCTCGGCTCGGGAACTTGGGTACGATTGGAGAAGGTCATTTCATGAGCACCCCCGCTCGCCCGATCGAAGATCGGCCACTACTCAGCATGATATCTAGTTTTTGAAAACACATGTGCTCTTATTCCGGTTTATTAGCCTAGAATTACTATGTGATGCGCACAGCATACAAGTATAGACTGGATTGCCTAAGTCGGAACAAAGCATCGCATATCTATTTCTTTTGAAAATGGATTGAAGTTTTCTACTCGCAAGTAGGCTAAAACACGGGTTTCGACGAATTATTCCAACTCAAGCAACCCAACCTTCACCCACAGGCATTCATGCAGTTATATCACATAAGTACATAGCCTCATGGTAAGCATGCTATCATGGCAGTCACTCACACACATGCAAGGATGCTAAAGAATAAACATTTACCGAGTACTCCGAGCCAAAGAAAGGAGCTAATTAGAAATCATGCATGAATCCTAACTATGCTAAGAATGCCTAATGCAACACATGCAAAAATGCAACTACAATAGGCTCGGTTATTCTAAGATGGCATATGGGATGCAACAGTCGATACATGTATTCAACTTGGAATTGAAATACAATGCAGTTAGCATGATGCACCGAGCTCGATGCATGCAATACAGATGAATGAATGCAAACATGCGAACATATAGATGCTAATTGAAACATGCCCCAAAACTAACCATCATAAGCTGGTAAATAAAAGGGAGAAAGACGTGGGGTTGGAAGACATGCATCACACACACACACACTTATTACAAAGTTCGCCCTCTCGCGAAGGGTCCAAATAAATAATACAGAACCAAATAGCTAATCTAAGCTAATCAAACTAGTTATTACACAACTAAAATGAATAACGAATTACAGCTAAATATTACACAACATTAATTAATTAACAAATTAAAGTAAGGAAGCAAATAAACTAGCATGCAAGGTACGTGAAATGGACTGCCTCAGCTCTGTTCTGAATGATAAAGGATGCATGCATGCTCGAGTCGCCTTGTCGGGAAATCCATTGCGATGTCTCAACTCGCCTTTGTTTGCAATTGAACCCAGAAACTTGCACAAAGCTCCAAGGAGATGAAACTCCACCCTAAGAATCTAAGGGAAGGCTACCGACCAGCTATAGGCATTGGAGACCACCTACCAACCACCCTTAGTGGTGAAAACCAGAAAAGGTGGTCGGACTGCCAGAAAATCTGGTCGGCCGGCCAGTTTCTTCTCCTGGTTTCTACATTTTCTACAACAAAGGCAAGAGAGAGAGAAGGCAAAGTATCTTCAACATATGTGTGCCTGACCACTCTCCCCGTCATTGCATAAGCTCCAGGGAGTGTAGTCCTTGATCCTCGTGCCATCAATCACGCATCCCGATACATGATGGCCGAGGAGTCGAATTGCACGACTCAATGTGAAATGAATGCACATGTAAACACCTAAAGCCAACAACTCTATCATGGATAGTCAAGAGTGTCGGTGACCAAGAATTGAGGCACGTTTCGTCACTTTGAGTACGAAACGTCCCTCGCTTCCCGTGTTTGGACTAAACCCTACTCCAAACACAATGCAACAAATAATGTATGGACAAATGCAACTCTAGCATGCGATCTAAATGCAATGCAACTAAGTGATGCAAAGATGCACGGAATGACATGCAAACATGCAAATGGCATACACAATGTTATGAACTAATCAATGGCATACTCAATGCACATAGATTATATGATATGCATACACAATGCATTAACATACGCAATGTTATGAACGAGGCATATACAATGCAATGATCAAACATGCGATAACATGGACTATAGGGCATACACAATGCAAGATGGACTTAAACCAAGATAGATGGGCCTCGGCCACACCCAAATCAGTGGCCAATATGATGAAAATGAGGCAACAAGGTACATGCACAAATGCAAGGGACCAAACCCAAGGAACAAAGTGCAACTCTACCAAAGCATGACAAGGATGAAATATGGCATATAATGACACATGTTCCAGCTCTAAAATGACATACAAGATGGTTCCGAATCATGCAAACAACTCACTCGATGCATGTTGGATGGCACAATTACCGAAACTAGTGAAGTGCATTACACTAGAGGTATGCAAAGCGATGCCCAAATGACCAAACCAACCCCAAAAAGTCCCTATGCAGACCCAAAACAGTGGTGAAGTGGACTAAAATGATGGCTTACAATGCACAAAAATGAAGCTCATGCAATAGCCCAAAAATGAGGCATACAAGCACAACTCTCAGACGCATTTAAAGAGTGGAAAACATGGGAATATGGCACAAGTATAAGCTCTTAAATAACATGTTCAATGATGCCAAAACATAGAAACACCCCAAGTTAAGCATGCAAGGGGGTTCAAAACTCAAGGCTAGGCAAGGATATTACACTACAACCATGCATGGAAAGCATCATTCAACCAAGAGGCCTAAAAATAGAGCTGAGGTAGCCCAAAATATGAACAAAATCAGTTCGAAGTATGGCCAAAATGTGCTAGAATCAAGGGCCAAAACCACATGCAATGTAAGCTAGTGAGCATGATTTACACTACAAGCATATGAAGCATTCAAAAGGCCACTAAACCAGAAAAATACAGAGGTATAAAATGCCAAATAATGACCAAAAACCCACTGAAACATAACCAATGCATGCAAGAATGACATGCTCCTTTGATAAGCTATGAAGAGGGTTATTCTACACATGCAAGAGACACACACAAGGTGACAAAACCAACTCTGGACAGAGCCTAGACAGGCCCTAAAAGTCATTGGAAAGGGCCTAAAACAAGGCTTGGAGGTGTGCAAATGAAGGCTCCTTTGTAAGGCCAAAAATGCTAGTAAACAAGACAACAAGAGAGAGGGTCACCCCTCTCTGATTTAGGCCCTCAAAACCACATTCTCACCACTAAAAATCCACTGGATTTCAGTGGTAGGAAGGTCAAGAAAAGATTAAATCAAAGGCTTTAGGGCATGGCACAAAACAAGGCTATTTAAAGCATGCAAAAGGGTAGATGACCTTCAACACCAAAATGGTCTTAAACAAACATCAAAAGGGCCTCAAAAAAGACTTTTTTTAGTTGACAACAAAGTTTAGATATGCATGCAAGTAAGGCTAAGAGAAGGATCAAAATAATGCTTAAAAAGGGACAAAATGAATTACCCTTGAAGCTCAACAAAGATAGCAACTTCTAGACCAAAACCCAGCTCCTTAACCTCTGAAAATGACCTCCAAGAACCTTAGGTTGATGGTGGAAGTGTTAGGCTATGAAGTGGTGTGCAATAGGCCCAGAACAAAGCACCTTTGAACCCAAAATGTAGAGATATATAGAGAGAGAGAGAGAGGTATATTTTTTCCTTAGCCAAAATCTAAACCTGTGCCAAGGAATAAGAGGGCCTCTCTTATAGAGATACAAGGCCAAAGCTTCTTCAAGAAGCTAAAAACCAAGGCTCAAGATCCTCCATACACGTGTATGGAGGATCTAGTCTGTGCCTTCCAGCGGCACAGCTGGCAACAACTCACAGAGACAAGAATGAGGGAGGCAGGCCGACCAGTTCAGGTGGTCGGCTGACCACTTCTCCTGGTTGGCCGACCACTTCAAAAGGTTCATGTGGTCGGCAACCCCATTTGATGGTCTCCACATTGAATGCAAGCTAGTGGTATGGTGGGAGACCAGTAAATGTAGCTCAAAGACTAAGGAGACCAGCTTCCTGGCAAGAAAACCTGGTGGTGGGAGAAAAGTGGTCTCCAAGGAGAAAAGGAGGTCTCCCACCCTTGCACCACCTCCCAAACAATGAAAACAAGGTCCATGCCAAAAATGAACCAAGACGGATGCAAAACAAGGGTTCAGGGGGCAAAACGCGCAGCCGGGTGCCCTGAAAACAGGCTGTTAAGCATCGAAAGTGGCGTGCGACCACAAAGGTGGTCTCCCAGGCCACAGTGTCCCTCTAGACAGAGGAAACATGGTCTGTGCCAAAAATCGTGCCAAACGGAGAATGTTAAGAGGTCCCGAACCGAGACGCGCAGCCGATGGCTCCAAAAACCGGAAACTAGTCTCCAAACGGGAACAGTGGCCTGGGACCACTGAGAGATGGTCTACAAGACCTCTCCCTCCCTCCGGAAAGAGGAAACAAGACTTAGTCCACAGACCGAGTCAAAGTACAAAGAGTCCCGAGGTCCGGAGGTGAGGCTCTCAGCCAAGAACTCTGAAACCTCAAAACGAACACAACATGCGCAATCACCGAGCGCTCAATCGATGACATTTGAGCCTTAAGGTCAGTCAAAAATGGGGTGTCTACAGATAATCATCTTTCAGAGTTGCTAGATTTAAGTTTCTAAAATCAATGCATACCTTCATTTTACCATTCTTCTTAACTACAGGCACAATATTGGATAGCCATTCAACATACCTAGCCGTCCTAATAAAGCCTACCTTGAGTACTCTAAGAATTTCCTCCTTAACTTTCTGAACCACTTCTGGACTTATTCTTCTTGATTTTTGCTTGTAGGGCTTGAAATTAGGCCTCATAGGGAGCCTATGTTCCACTAATGACCTATCCAATCCTGGTAGTTCATTATAAGACCATGCAAAACAATCTTTATATCTCTTCAGAACAACCAACAACTAGTCCCTATCAAAAGCATCCAACCAAGCACTTATATAGGTGGGCTGTTGTATAGAACCTTCCCCTAAATTTACTTCTTCTAAGGGGTCTTTTGTCTGAGAACTTACTGAAGCTTCTTCTTTAATTCCTTCTGGCTTCGAAGCAATCTTCTTGCTTTGTTCTGCTCCCAGGTTCTTTAATTCAACATCTTTACCCTCCTCCTCATAGACAAAGTCTGTCCACAAGGCTTCTTCTTCCTTTATCTCTTGGACTTTTGTTTCAATATCCAATGCACAGTATTTATCAATGGCCAAAACTCTGACCTGTTGTTGCTCCTGCTTGCAGCCAATCATCATGGCTTCTTTCTCTTGCTCCTGCACTTTCTAGACTATTGATTTTACATCCAATGTTGAGAACTTAATTAGAGCCAAAGACTTGGCTTCTAGCGCTTCATCTCTTTGCCTACAACCAGGCATCATTGTCATCCTTGATGACAACCTCTTCATCAGCACTCTATTGGACTAAGTGCATCAGGTGTGTCACTTCCTCATCAGCCGTCACTTTGGCTGAGCCATCAGGTTTCCTTAGGCCTCGTTTGGGAACAGGCTAATTTAGTAACTTTTTGGCTATTTGGCTAAAATAGTCACTCAAAAAAACTAGTATGTTTGGGATGACTTTTTGGCTTTTTACGAAAAGATGTGCAAAAAGTAGAGAGAAAAGAGAATCTTTGACTTTTTGGTATGGGTTGTTGGCTTTTTGGCTAATTTAGTAACTTTTTGACTTTTTGGCTAAAAATGATGCTTCCCAAACGAGGCCTTAGTATACTGAGTGGTGTCACTCCCTCAATATACAATTTAGCCTCTGCGAAGTCTGCACAGGCTATGAAAGGTTGAGGATCTGCAACAATTTCCTCTGTCTCTCCATTGCCCAAGGCCATCATTATTTTCTGATGCAAAGAGGAAGGCACACATTTGTTAGTGTGGATCCAATCTCTACCAAGTAAAGCATTGTACTTAGCATTGCCGTCGATAACGAAGAATGCCGTCATGCAGTCCCTGGTTCCTACACTCAGGTTGATGGGCAGAATTCCCTGAGCTATCTGTTTGTCTCTAGCGAAGCTAGCAATGGTTGTGCTGGTTGGGATTAACCTAGGGTTCCTTTTCCCTAGTTTCTTCAAGGAAGATTTCGGTAGTAAGTTAACCACTGCCTCATTATCCACCAAGACTCGGTTCAATTGTATCCCATCGAAGAAGGCCTTGATATACAATGGTTTGATATGCTGTGTCATAGAGTTCGAGGGATACTCAAAAGGATATGAGGGGTTGATACTCACCTCTTCTTCACTCTCGTATTTAGTTTCCATTGGGGTAGCCATTCCGGATTCATCTTGCACCATACTTACTTGTGAGTCTTCACTAGAGACTGGAATTGGGTCTATTTCTTGACCCTCCTGGTTCTCATCTCCAGCTTGGAACTCATGCGGTAGTATGTGTACTATATTCACTGACACTGAGCCAAATTGGATGGCTGGATGTGCCTGTTTTCCCTCTTGGCCACCTTGTTCAGTTACTTCAGAAGCATCCTCCATGCTGCATTCTGGCACTTCATTACTAACAGACTCCTTCGAATGGTCTTTTTTGACTGGTTTTTCAACCAAAAACGTCTGTTTAGCCATGAAGGCTTCGAACATTTCTTCCTCAACCATTTCTTTCTTTTGGCCTAGGCCAACTTCTTCTTCTATCTCGCTATCACTCTCCATCAAAGCCTTCTCCAATCCTGCTAGACTGGACTTCTCTCTGGCTTTTAGTTCAGAGTGAACTTTGGCCAACTGTTCTCTGCTACAACCCATTTTGTCTTGTAGAGTTGGTTTTTGAGTATGGTCTGACTTTGGATTATTCTTTCCGTCTGTCTGGACCAATGAGGAGCTTTCTCCATTTTCTTTCTGGTCTTTTTGGTACTGAGTGTACCTACGCTGAATCTTCCTTCTTTGTGATCTAGAAATTACGAGGACCATATCTAGTTCCTTTGTTTTTGGGTGTTTAAGCAATACCCAATTGTTTGGAGCCACCAAAGGAGGTTTGACCATCCTTCCTTGGTTTCCAACAACATCTCTCTGGGTGGTCACTTCCCTAGGTTTGTTCTGCATCACAAACCAATCTGAAACTCCAGGTACCCACGAACTTACTGACTTAGCTGTTGAACTGTTTCTTTCCTCCTTCAAAGCCATCTTCAAAGCTAGCTGTGAAGGCCACTACTTGGCCCTGACTTCATGTTTTGGGCCTAACTCAGACCTTTGATGAAGGTAGCCACTTTCTGTCCTGCGTGATGCTGGTCTAAGGGGCCAATCTCTAGCTTTGATCCCATAAACTGAGCCCCTCTCCGACCTCCTTTCAGAATGACTGCTCTCCATTCTGTAATAATTAGGTGGCCTGGACTCATATAAAGGCCTCTTGCCTTTAGAATGCATTCTATCAGCTGCTAGCTCAACCATTAATGGTTGTTGCCTAGCACTAGTGGGGTATGGCCTTTTTTTATGAGCACTGGTTGGTTTAGGACATCTCTGCACATCCCTGTAGTATTTCTTTCCATCAATCGGGAGTCCTTTCAGCCACTTATAGCTCAACCTACACCTGGGACACATTCTTTAGATAACTATTGCCTCTAAGGAATCATCATCCAGTGTTTCTTCATCAGAGTCTTTTCCCTGAATTGTAGAGCCTTGTCCAACAACTGGCAGACTTCTAGTGTGTTTCTTAACAGTAGCCTGGCTGGCAACATGCATTTGCATATTGACCTCTTTCAATTCCTGCAGAGATAAATTCTGGAAGTCTGGTACAACAACATTACCTGCACTTTCTCCAACTTCTAGAAATGGATTACTGTCGATCCCTATGGCCTTTTCTTCTTTAGCTGGGAATTTTAGACTTCCTTTCCGAATTTGTTCTTGGATTCTGTCTCGAAAAACAATACAGTTTTTAGTCGAGTGAGACCAAGAATTATGCCATTTACAATATATTTTTCCTTTAAGTTCATCTGGAGATGGAATTTTGACTACTTTTGGTAACTTAAGGAAGTTGGCCGCAAGCAAATGATCAAAAATGTCATCTGCCTTAGTTAAATCGAAAGAGTATTTCCTACGAAGGTCTTTCTTTTTAAACTGTTGGTCAATGGTTGTATCCTTATGAATTAATGCTTCACAGATCACAGGTTTTTTCCCTACAATCTCTGCTGCATTGATCTGATAATTAGGATCTCTATAATATGTCTTGTAGGATGCATTATTTCGATCTTATTCCTCCTCTAGTAATGCTTCGTACCTAGACACCTTATAAGTGAGTTCCACTAAGTCTCTGAACTTAGTTGAATCAAACTTCTTTCGAAGCCTAAACTCTAAGCCATTTTGAGCCAATCTCACGAATTCTGGCTCTGGCATGATGACTCTACATTTATTTCGAGCCCTTTTAAATCTGACAGTAAACTTAGTAGCCTTCTCATTAGGCCATTGACTCAATCTTGCCAAGTCTGTCATGGAAACCTCTGGCTCCGATTGGAAGAATTGGCCATGAAATGCTTCTTCCATTTGTTGCCAAGTTTGGATAGAGCTAGGTGTAAAGTTAATATACCATACAAATGCTCCCCCAGTTAGGGAATTTGGGAATAATCTTAACTTCATATAGTCATTATTAGAAAATCCACCGCATTAAGCAGCAAACCTAGCAATGTGCTCCACTGTTGATTGGTTTCCATTCCCATAAAAAAGGGCAAAATCTGGTATCCTGAAACCTCTTGGGTATTCATGTACCCTGTCTACCCATTCTGGGTATGGTTTCCTGTACACAGGAGTCTAGACCCCTCGAGACATCGGTCCACACATCTCTCTAACAATATCAGTAATTTGGTCCCTAAGGACCATATTTTGTGTCTGCTGAACCAGTACTAGAGGAACAAACACGGGATTTGGTGGGCAAACTTGTGCCTATGGTCCTCTTGGTCCATAAGGTGGTATATTTGGGACTGGTTGTCCCTGTGGTACAGGTTGCTGTTGGGGGTGTGGGTAACCCCTTTGGGCCTGTCCTACGAAAGGACCCGCGAAAGGTGCTGGAACTGGTGTTGTGTCTCTTCCATTTGTAGGAAAACCTTTCAACCCCCGGGTATAATTCGAATAAGGGATTAGTGAACCCCCTCGTGCCAGGTATGGCTTCGAACATTGGATTTGGAGCCATTCTTATGTCATTTTCTTGTACTGGGCCAGATCCACCAATTTGCATGGCTTCACTGTTAAGCATTGAGGCATTTTGACCTACTATAGGCCTCGAAATAGGTTCGTACCAAGAGTGAGGTGATGGTCTTTCATAGTTTTGATTACCAATTTGACCATTAGAATATCCATTAACTTACATAGGCTGTTTATCTCTAGCCAATCTTCGCTGAGAGACATTTGAAACTTCCTCCATATGTCTTGCATTTGTTGGTTGGAAGTTATTCATTCGATCCAAAAAGGATGTTGCCCACCTTTCCATCGTGTTCATTAACTGCTGTCCCATGGCATCTACTAGGCCACCCCATGGATTTATTGGTTGAGTAGAGGGAACAGTGGATGGTCCAATTCCTTGGTCTCGTCCAATATTAAGAACATGTGGTACTTGTTCTGAAGTGTTGGTCTGTTCGACCACAGGTTCTGATAAAATGGATTTTCCACAGGATGTGTTATCACATTATCCTCTGGATTAGGTATCTCTACCTCTCCTTCCACGCCTTCTTCCAAGCGTTCATTTTCTCCTTGTCTCCTACGTCTAGCCATTTCAATTTGTTCCACCGGGCGTGCCAAAAATATATGTTGGCATTTTGGCTTTCGAAGGTTATTTTTGTAATTGCGAGCATGCCAGAAAGGATCAATCAGTCCTTACAGAAAATTAATTGCCAACCAATTATCAAATGATTGTGTTTTAGTTCTTTCAGCCTCAATGAAGAGGACTTTTACTGGTGACTTGATTTAGGAGAATTAAGCAAATAACAATTAAATGAAGAACAATTGAAGTATTTCATTAAAATGAAAAACTTACAATGATCCAAACTCAGCCTCGTAGAGGTTTACAACAACAATCTACTACTTGAAACTACTCCTATGAACGAAGTGCAGTGCAGGAATTTAAAGTATAGGAATGTAAAGAACAGGAAATGTAAGACTAGAAATGTAAAACTAGGAAGGAAAATAAGTAGAATAAGACTAGTTTTTTTTATTTGAGTCTGGGGCTCTTTTTCTGGGCCTTCTCTGCTATTTATACTTCTCAAGGATGACCATCGAATTGCATTTCCAACCGTCGAACTGCTCCTCCATGATCGCTGATCATGTTGCCTTATAATTAGCTCCACTGTGCCATCACTTGCAGTTAGGCTTCCCTCCTAAATTTGAATTTAAATGTGAGTAACCGTTGAAGCCACATCACCTTGCATCTCTTTGTTGATCCACTACTACTCAGATCTTGTAATAACCAGTACTAACTGCCATTGTACGATCAGGATTGAAGACCTGAATAGTCTTCTTGTATTATCCTTATTCTACCACACGTCGTATTGTAAGTGGCTTGTACAAAATATGTAGCCAACAAAAGTGTAATGTCCAAAACAGTAGTGTTGCAACACCAGATTGCTCAATTGATCATCATTATGATTCATTTTGTCTATGGTTGAAACAGAAAATTCGTGGTGTTATTTTCTTAAAGACAGTATAGATACAAACTAATAAACATGAATTTTCAAATTTTGATATAATAGGAATTTGAAAAGGCAAAGAATTAAACAGAAGCCACAAATACATTGACTTTTCAAATAAAAAAAGAAAAAGGAAAATAGTGTTTCACAAGGGAACAAGGCACAGTGACCATCTATAATTAGCTCATGCGCAAGTTTTGTGTAGTGCTTGAACTATGGAAGCACATCATGCAACAAGAGATGGTTATTGGTGTCATCTAGTTCCAAAAAAAAAAAAATTACCATATACATCCAAGTCTGTTGTATGTTTCTTAAAAGTCACAAAGGTGTTGTCTTAGTTAGAACAAAGAGTATCACTTTTTTCAGTTCCATCAAAAATAAAATAATTTTTAAAAAAACACACAAAATTTGCAAGCATTTCAGAAATCTCATATGCATGAATCTTCAGAGTACTATTACAAGTTCCCCTATTTATATGTCAGCAAAAAAAGAGCATTAGTGGAAAATCTCTTGACCCCCTGGCCCTTTATATCATCCACCAAGTTTGCTGTTATTTTGCACTCAAAACCATTGCAAACGCCCCTTCAATATGAAACAGATTGTGAAGAATTGATTCAGTCCAGGTGCTGTGTAGGATTTGAATGAGAGTATACAACGGCATGATATAAAACCCAAAACACAAGGTTATGACTTATGATGGAACTGTTGGAATGGTTTTATAGGTTTATTTTGGGCTAACTTTGAGCCCAAATTTGAGTGGGGTCTACACATCTTTTAAGGTGGGTCTAAAGAGGTGGTATGTTCCTTGCCGCATGGCAAGTCACATGGTGAAGATTGTTCGTCAAAACCATTTATGAGTAAATGGGAACTTGACGTCGTTTTTGGATTCATGGAATGGACAATTCAAGAAGTAAAATGTGGGTTTCCTTGAAATAGGTTATCCCACATTGAAACTTTAAGAGAACTTGTGTATGTATATAACCTCTAGGTGGCAACACTTGGATTGGGCTCCAAGTTTGTAGAAAGGAGGAGTTATGGACAAAGTGAATCTTGGCTCAAACCAACACGCATGCACCACCGTCTGGCTAGGCCAAGTGTGAATCGAGTCAGTTCTAATATTAATTTTTTGGACAAAATTTATTTGAATTTTTCCAAAAAAATCTTGGGGGAAAATTTTATTTTTTCTGAACAAAATTAATTCAAATTTTGTACGAAAGTTTGAATTTATTTTTCTATCCAAAAGTTTCATCCTCCAGTCCGTATTCCAACAGATTAAACTATCCAAACAGTTATAAAACTGCCTAGCAGTTTGGATAGATTCAAAACTGCTGCAGTTATCTATTCAAACTATTTTGCACCTATTCCATTAAAAAACAGACTTGTTCAAGTTTATTTCATACCTGTTCGATTTGAAATTCAGACCTACTCGGATCTATAAATTTCAAGCCTGTTCCAACAGATTTTCATCATCAAAAACATCCTAAAAAATCTGAAATTCTTTTGGTTCCCTCCTAGTTTTACTCCTTTGCATAAATTCTCCTCATAGTAGTTTTTTAGGAAAAATTAAGATAGTATAGAACACTAATTTTATTCGCTGTACAAATTGTTTGGAGTGTTACTACAATTTGTGTAGATCATTGTATCTTGGGAGATAGATGTCACTTATCCGTAAGCACCATAGCGGGGCGAATCTCTCTTAACGATAGAATGTCACACACTCGACTTGATCTAATTTCGTACTTTTCATTTCGGTAAATAAATTATGTAAGTAATTTATTTTTATTTGTTTGATTTGGTTTTAAATTATTTATTTTACACAGAAGATTGTTCTAATAGGAATGCCTTCCTATTCAATCAAAACACAAGGTTTCCTTTAATGCACCTAACAGAACGCCTCCTTATTCAATCAAAACCTTGCAACTCATGAGCAAAATATTCCAAAAAAAGCACAAGTTGAAAAGACCAAAGAAATGAAAACCAGAAGCTCCCAGGAGGCTTTACAATGTAAAATGTGGCCTTGCTTGGCTCCCATTGACGTCCTTTATCAGAAGTATCCAAAGTGCACCTGATTTATAGCTAACCCTCTCTGCTTCTACCAAACAACCCACTTTAATTTCTGAAAAACATGACCAAACATAATTTCAAATTTTGGGGATAGGTAGCCAGTCTTACTCTCGCTCACAGTAGGCTCTTGTTTTCTTTGTGAAAACTTGAATTTTAATTGTAGCCTTTGTGGTGGAGTTCTGTTATTCTATACTCTCTTTTACAAATATTCTTTTTTTTCTTTGATCATTTACTCAGGATTGTGGCAAATGTTGAAGATTGGCTCAGATTTGTTTTGTTTGCTTTGTTAACAATGGCAGCTGATTGAAGAAAAAATTGAAGAAGCTAGACATTTTCAACCGAGCGACTCATGGTAGGATGGCTAATCTTGTTGGTTGTTGGTGGTTGCCTTTAATGAACTCAGCAGCTTGGCTCTCCATTGATCTATAAATAGGTAATGAATGAGAGGAGTTTTGTGCGGTGAAATCAAAAAGTGTGAGAGTGACAAAGTATAAGCAACTGAGTGAGTGCGAGTGTGAGTAGACTGAGAGTATTGTCTCCTCCTCATCCTCCATTGTTGTAATCTGTGCATTTCTTTCCATATAGTGAAATCTGTTGCTCGTGGACGTAGGTGATTTGCTGAACCACATAAATCTTTGTGTGTTATTACTTGTGTGATTGTTTTCTGCCTCCTAGATGCAATAAATTGGCATCAAAGCATCGTTGTGCCAAAACAAAGAATACGCAACTCTGTTTTTCGTAAACTGAAAAAAAAATCAAAGTCGTCGAAATCAACTTCTGAATATACTAGGAGGTCCGTCTCGACGAGAGGAGTCCAGACTCAGAAAGAACGGCTAAAACGGACTTTTGAGTGATCCACACGCGCCAGTCAAAGTGTGGTGAGTAAAGTCAACTCTTAACCAGAAGACCCATGCGTAGCAAGAGGTAGAAGACAACTTTGTGGACCCAAAATATATACTTCAAATATATATTTGAAGGAATTACCAACTCCAAGTGGAGCTCTGTCCAAGTGGTTAAGGTTGAGCATTTTTTCATGTCCAACGGCCTAATCATTTTTTCAAACATATACTTCAAAAATATATATGTGGGTCACAAACTATAAATATACTTCAAAAAATATACTTCAAATATGTTGATATATTCAAATCATTTTTGAAATATATATTTGAAGTATATTTTTTCATGTCCAAATGATTAGGCCAAGTGGTTAAGGTTAAGGAATTACCAACAATATTGCAAACCATTTTTTCAACACGCCACATCAGCGCCAAGTATCAGCCCAGTCACTGTCAAGTGTTGAGCCACGTCATCGATAGCTCACCCATCACGTCAGCACATCTGCTACGTCATCATCCCAGTCAGCCAAAATTTCTAAAATTGCTGAGAGGCCCCTGAATGTTTGGTAAATTTCATTTCAATCCCTAATCTTTCTGAAATTGCAATTTAGTCCTTGGAACTTCTATTAATTGCAGTAAGGTTCCTAGAGTTTTTAAAAATTGCAATTTGGCCCTTGGATTTGAAGAAATTTCATTAAAGTCCCTAGAGAGGTGGAGAAAGTGCTTTCCTAGCTAAATCAACCGTTCCGGACACAACTGTGGATTCTGTTTTTTGAGATTCGGACCCGAAACTTCAGTGAAGGTTTCGAGAGCTTAGAAGTTGTCATGTCTCCGGTATTTCAAGCATCTGCTATTGTTGTGGTGGCGTTTTTTTTTTTTTAAAAGTCTTAATGGCAGAATCTACAAAGCGAAGATCAGCGAGTCTACAAGCAACCCCGCGGTTAAAAGAAGCTCTGGGCGTTGGACCCCCGTGTTCCACGCTAAGTTCAAGGTAGAGAAGTTTGATGGCAGTAGCAACTTTGGTATGTGGAGATGTGAAGTTAAAGATATGCTTGTCCAGATGAACCTACATTTCACTTTGGGAGACAAACCAAACGACTTAGACAAGATGGAATGAGAGAAAGTGAATCTCCTGGCCTGCAGTTCCATCCGACTTTGCCTTGCAAAAGAGGAAAAGTACGCCTTCACAGAATATGATACTGCGAAGGAGCTTTGGAAGGCACTGGAAGACAAGTTCATGACAAAGAGCATTGAGAACTGGCTCAACTTGAAAAAAAAGTTGTTTTGTTTCAACTACAAGAAAGGTATTTCGATGAACAAACACCTGAACAATTTCAATAAAATTATTGCCGATTTGAAAAACTTGGATGTTCAAATTGATGATGAAGATAAGGCACTGTTATTGTTGAATTCCTTGCCTGACACATATGATCATCTCACCACCACCTTACTGTATAGTAAAGAAAAGATCAAGTATGTTAATGTTTCAAATGCCATGGTAAATAATGAGTTCAGAATGAAAGATAAGTCTGTAAACATGGACTCAACATTAGAGGCATTGACAGTCAGAGACAGGACAAATAACAAAAGATATACAGGGCGAGGAAAGTCTCGCTCAACATCCAGAGGGAGATCATCAGATAGAAGAAATCTTGCAAAAGATGAGTGTGTTGCATGCCGCCAGAAGGGGCATTGGGCAAAAGATTGTCCAAATAAAGACAAGAAATATGAAAAAGTGAATGTTGCACGAGATGGAGATAATGGTGAAGGATTAGCCTTCACAGTTTCATTACTTGGCCATTCTGATGAATGAATTCTAGATTTTGGATGTTCCTACCACATGTGTCCTAACAAGCAATGACTAAGCTTGCCAAACAAAGGGGATTGGAATAATTCGACTAAAGATGTATGATAGAACAATCAGAATTCTGGAAGATGTTCAGTGTGTACCAGATTTCATGAAGAATCTCATCTCAGTGGGAGTTTTAGACACCAAAGGTTACAGAGTAACTAAGGAAGGTGGAGTCCTCAAAGTTATTAGAGAAGCATTTGTTGCAATAAAAGGTGTTCGGAAGGGAAATTTATATTTCCTAGACGGCTCTACAGTCACAAGGAGAGTGGCTATCTCTACCAGCTCAAAGATGATGCATCAGACACTTCCAGACTTTGGCACATGTGCCTAGGGCATGTCGGTGAAAAGGCTTTACAAGGATTGGTAAAGCAAGGCCTGTTAAACGGCGCCAAGACAGGGAAGCTTAAGTTCTGCGAGCATTGTGTACTAAGAATCAAGTTTGGTACTGTTATTCATCGTACCAAAGGGATTCTAGAATATGTTCACACAGATGTTTGAGGACCTTACAAGAATGCTTCTTTGGGAGGTAAACACTACTTTGTTTCGTTCATTGATGACTTCTCAAGAAGAGTATTGGTTTACACAATGAAACATAAAGATTAAGTGTTAGACATTTTCTTACATGGAAGAAAATGATTAAGACCTAAACAGGCAGGAAGATCAAGAAGCTCAGATCTGACAATGGCGGCGAATACACATCAGATCCTTTCTTTAAGGTTTGTCGGACTGAAGGGATAGTGAGACATTTCATAGTTAGTGGAACGCCACACCAAAATGGAGTTGCAGAACGCATGAACCGCACTTTGGTGGAGAAAGTCTGGTGTATGCTGTCATATTCAGGGTTTAGTAAGGCATTTTGGGGAGAGGCATTGAACTATGCTCATCATCTTGTCGACAGACTACCTGCTGCAGCACTAAATGGCAAGACTCTCGTGGAGGTATGGTCAGGAGCGCCAGCTACTGATTATGATCAGCTACGTATCTTTAGATTTCCAACTTGTTTTCATGTTACAAAATCTAAGTTGGATCCTAGAGCCAAGAAAGCTATATTCTTGGGCTTCAGTGATGGTGTCAAGGGATATAGACTCTGGTGCCCTGAATGAAAGAAAGTTGTCACTAAAAGAGACGTTAAGAAAATGATGAAGCATTGAAGAAGTCAGTGCAGATGGAGTTTGAGACTCCAAGAAAGACTGCTCAGACAAGCAAAAATCCTGAAGAAGTTTTAATTAATAGCTCTAAAGAAGATTTTGAAGAGAGTTCAGATGAAAATGAAGATCGAGAGGCCCCACAACAGTCAGAACCCATTGCAATCAAGAAAGAAAAAAGAGTTACTAAGCAACCCAGTTAGATGACCGATATGGTGGCCTATGCACTTCCAATCATTGAAGACAATATTCCTTGCACTTTCAAAGAAGCCGTGCAGAATCCAGAAAGTATCAAATGGAAGGAGGCTATGGATGAAGAGATCGGGTCACTTCACAAGAACCAAACTTGGGAATTGGTGCAACTTCCAAAAGCCAAGAAAACAATTGGGTGTAAGTGGGTTTATACCAAGAAAGAAGGCATCCCAGGTAGAGACAACATCAGATTCAAAGCTAGATTGGTAGCTAAAGGCTATGCCCAGAAGGAAGGAATAGACTACAATGAGGTATTCTCACCTGTTGTAAAGCACACGTCTATTCATATCTTGCTAGCTTTGGTTGCACAGTTTGATCTCGAGCTTGCCCAACTCGATGTCAAAGCTGCGTTCTTACATGGAGATCTTGAAGAAGAGATATACATGTCCCAGCCAGATGGTTTCAATGTTGCTGGAAAAGAGAATTGGGCCTGTAAGTTGAACAAATCATTGTACGGGTTAAAGCAATCCCTGAGACAGTGGTACAAGCGATTTGATCGGTTCATGATGGAAAAAAAATACACAAGAAGCCGGTATGATCATTGTGTATATTTTCGTAAGCTTTCTGATGGTTCCTTTATCTATTTGCTCTTATATGTAGATGATATGTTGATTGCATCTAAGAGCAAGTTAGAGATTAACAAACTCAAGGCCCAGTTGGTAAGAAATTTCAAAATGAAAGATCTTGGCGAAGCAAAGAAAATTGTTGGTGTGGAGATCAAAAGAGACAGGAAGAAAGACATGGTTTGCTTGACACAAACCCAGATTTGGCATAAATGAGAAAACAAAAGCTGTCAGTACACCATTGGCCTCTCATTTCAAGCTTAATGCTTCAATGTCTCCACGCACAGAAGAAGTACGAAAGCATATGGCATAGGTTCCATATACAAATGCAGTTGGTGCATTAAGGCATGCTATGGTTTGTAGAAGGCCTGACATCTCACATGCTATGAGTATGGTAAGTAGATATATGCATGATCCACGAAAAGGTCATTAGCAAGTAGTGAACTGAATCTTAAGGTACTTATATGGCACAGTTAATATGGGTTTGAAATTCGAGAGAGATCATAGGCTTGGATAGAATCTGGTTGGATATGTGGACTCAGATTATGCTGGTGACTCGGACAAACGCTGATCAACAACAAGGTATTTATTTACGCATGCTAAAGGACCGGTGAGTTAGAAGTCAATGCTTCAATCAATAGTGGCTTTGTCTACTACAGAGGCAAAGTACATGGCAGTGACAGAAGCCTTTAAAGAAGCTATTTCGCTACATGGGTTGATTGATGACTTGGGTATTGTTCAGAAGCACGTTGAGGTGTACTTCAATAGTTAGAGTGCCATTTGTTTGGCAAAGAACCAGGTACATCATTCCCACATCAAGCACATTGATGTTCGTTTCCATTTCATCCGAGAAATTGTGAATGAAAGGGATATTCTGCTTCAAAAGATTAGCACTATAGATAATCCGGCCGATATGCTCACAAAAGTGGTTTCTAGGATCAAGTTCCAACACTGTTTGGACTTGGTCAACATCTCTTGGAACTGAGCACCTTCGGGTGTGTCATGACCCTAACCCACCCCTATAGATTAAGGTCATAACCAACCAATAATCATAAGATTACCTACGACCTCAAATCAGATTAGAATATACTCCATTAGAGTTAAGGGGCCAAACGGAAATGACTTAAAAATTTTATCCAATGAGCTAGGCTTACATGGCATATCAAGACGTTTCATGTGTACTAAATAATAATTCACACGACATATCAGTAGTTAACATCTTGTATACCCAGGATCATTCAAACACACAGTCAGCTAAACCAAAAAGCTTATACACATAAACGATCTAACACAACCAACAGAAATAGCAAAAAGGAATACAAAAGATCATGAACAAAGCCTCTCGAGTAAGGCACCTGAGCTGACTTCAGAAAACTCGGATTCTTTTCTTAAATTCCACTAAGGCTGGGGTTGAACGTCCCTTTGCTCACCTATATACATATAAATAAGAGTGAGCTAACGCCCAGTAAATAATATCAAAATAAAGAGGTTAATGAATGAGATCCGTTCATAAATGAATCATACTTATAATGTACATATTTGAACCACTATTCTCATTCACACTAGATTTACGAATCTCGGCAAAGCAAAACGACCTTAGGTCCAACACATCATGTCCGTATGCAAAACGACCTCGGGTCCAATTCTTATATAAAACAATACGACCTCGGGTCCATCTATACGAAACGACCTTTGGTCCAATTCGAACACATCAAACGGCCTCCAGCCGAATTCAAACATATCAGGCGTATCAAACGGCCTCAGGCCCATTCTCTTTATATTCATATCCATGCGTATTTGATATTCATGATCATGATCCCTTTGATTTAAACGGCCTTTGGCCCATCACAGTATTTCCACATATCAAATGACATATTCAAACTGCCTTTGGCCCATCTTTGCATTCATGTTTAACGACCTTTGGCCCAATCGTTCATGTTCGACGGCCTTTGGCCCAATCATTCATGTCCGACGACCTTTGGTCCAATCATTCATGTCCGACAACCTCTGGCCCAATCATTCCTATCTAACGGCCTTAGGCCCAATTTAGATGGCCTAATCATTCATGTCCAACGGCCTTAGGTCCAATTCAGATATATTAACATATCAACGGCAAACGGCAAACGACCTTAGGCCCAAATTCAAATATATTAAACATATCAAACAGCCTTCTACAAATTAGGCATATAGAATACTCATTCATATTTCAAATCAACAAATCCATGGAGCTCATATAGAAGTAGCATTTGGAAAGTGACATACTTGAAAATATCTTTACTAAGATATTACTCACAGTGTTTCGCCGATGGATTTGCCCTTGAGCTCAACCCTACACATTACATAACACATGTGGGTCACAAACTATTCAATCTGTTCTTAATTCATACATTCCTCTTAGGCTCCTTTCTTATCATTTTAACTCATTCACAATACTCAATGCATGCCTAAGAGTGTTTAGAAATGAAACAAAACGGAAAACAAATCACAAAACCACATTTCAAAATATCTCAAACAGGGATCCCCGCTCGAGCGAACCCTTATGGTCTGCAAAAGTACTGGTTACCTCATTTTTACGCTCGAGCGTGGCTTCGGACGCTCGAGCTAAGAGTCAAACTACATGGCTCCCCGCTCAAGCGTGAATCTCCCCGCTCGAGCGGACGTCCATGTCTGCAAAAGTTCTGGAAACTAGCATTTCACACTCGAGTGGCGCTTTCCCCGCTCAAGTGGACACACCAAATTCTGGAATTTCCATAATTGTTCTTGATGTTCAACTCAACATTCAAAGGCCCAAAACTCATGTTCTTGGTTCGAAAACATGGAAACACAATATATATCATAAGGATATAAGCAATATGAGGCCAATTGTTCAGAATCATGGTTTAATTCTCAAATAATTCAACATTTCTCTTGTATGCCCAAAACTCTTGCATTCAAACTTTATACAAGCCCCATATATTCATCGATCACACATGCATGTTAACTTTTGACTCCAATCTTGCTTCAAATGGCACAAATGATTCTTATAAGGCCCATTCTCTTTATATTCATATCCATGCGTATTTGATATTCATGATCATGATCCCTGTCATTCAAACGGCCTTTGGCCCATCACAGTATTTCAACATATCAAATGACATATTCAAACGGCCTTTGGCCCATCTTTGCATTCATGTCTAATGACCTTTATTGTCGTACAATCAGATATCCGACGGCCTTTGGCCCAATCATTCATGTCTGACGGCCTTTGGCCCAATCATTCATGTCCGACGGCCTTTGGTACAATCATTCATGTCCAACGGCCTTTGACCCAATCATTCATGTCCGACGGTTTTTTCTCAATCATTCATATCTGACGGCCTTTGGTCTAATCATTCATAGCCAACGACCTTTGGCCCAATCATTCATGTCCAACGGCCTTTGGCCCAATCATTCTTGTCCAACGGCCTTAGGCCCAATTCAGATACATCAACATATCAACGGCAAACGGCCTTAGGCCCAAATTCAAATATATTAAACGTATCAAACGGCCCTATACAAATTAGGCATATAGAATACTCATTCATATTTCAAATAAGCAAATCCATGGAGCTCATACATAAGTAGCATTTGGAAAGTGACATACTTGAAAATGTCTTTACTAAGATATTACTCACAGTGTTTCGCCGATGGATTTGCCCTTAAGCTCGACCCTACACATTACGTAACACATGTCGGTCACAAACTATTCAATCCGTTCTTAATTCATACATTCCTCTTAGGCTCCTTTCTTATCCTTTTAACTCATTCACAATGCTCAATGTATACCTAAGAGTGCTTAGAAATGAAAGAGAACGGAAAACAAATCATAAAACCACATTTCAAAATATCTGAAACAGGGATCCCCGCTCGAGCGTAGCTTTCACCGCTCAAGCGGACCCCTTTGGTCTGCAAAAGTACTGGTTACCTCATTTTTACGCTCGAGCGTGGCTTCGGACACTCGAGCTGAGAGTCAAACTACATGGCTCCCCGCTCAAGCGTGAATCTCCCTGCTCGAGCGGACGTCCATGTCTGCAAAAGTTCTGGAAACTAGCATTTTACGCTCGAGGGGCGCTTTCCCCACTCGAGCGGACATGCCAAATTCTGGAATTTCCAGAATTGTTCTTGATATTCAACTCAACATTCAAAGGTCCAAAACTCATGTTCTTGGTTCAAAAACATGGAAACACAATATATATCATGAGGATATAAGCAATATGAGACCAATTGTTCAAAATCATGGTTTAATTCTCAAATAATTCAACATTTCTCTTGTATGCCCAAAACTCTTGCATTCAAACTTTATACAAGCCCCATATATTCATCGATCACACATGCATGTTAACTTTTGACTCCAATCTTGCTTCAAATGGCACAAATGATTCTTATAATCATGAAACTCATGAGAATTATGCATGCATGTGAGTTTTGGTGCCTAATTCATCATGTTCAACATCCTCCATGCTTGAATGTATAAAATTATGGCAATTCTATACATGCATGTGCATATTAACTTCAATTCCATCAAATTCAACACAACTGTTTTTGGTTACCATTTAATCTTGAATTCACAAAATCACAAGCTCAAACTTATGAATTTACTCACCTAGGAGCTTTAATCTTCACAAATTCTAGTTAAATCTTAAGTGTAGCTTTCCAAATTCGCAATCTTGAACCAAAATGCATATTTCCTCTTCTTTTCTCTCTCTAGAACCGGCCCTCTCTCTCTCTCTCTCTCTAGAAAAATCTCAGCCAAATAAGAGAAAGTGAATTCCAAACAAAAACATAAGGCTATATAGGCCTTTATATAAGATGGCCTAATCAGCTTTGATTAGAGCTAAGCAATGGTGCTTAATTAATCGTTCTGAATCTCATTATTTTGATCCGAACCAATTTCTAATTAAATTTCACCGTAGGCTATAAAAATTACGCCAACCACAATGGCGTAGTCAATTTCAGTTTCTGTGGCCAATAAGGCCTTCAATTTTCAATCCAAAGCACAGATTTTAACAGGTTTTCCTATGGTGAACAGATACAACGCCAAAACCACATATAATCATGCAATTAACACCCAAATTCGAATTAAGCACGTAATTACAAACATAAGCATGATTAATTAACATAGTACAGGGCAAGGTTATCACAAGGTGCATGGCAGTGTTGATCGATCACTATATTGGATAAAGAATCCTCGCCAAGGTGGAGATTTGTTAAAGATTGGCTCAGATTTGTTTTGTTTGCTTTGTCAACAATGGCTGCTAATTGAAGAAAAAAATTGAAGAAGCTAGACATTTTCAATCGAGCTACTCATGGTAGGGTGGCTAATCTTGTTGGTTGTTGGTGGTTGCCTTTAATGAAGTCGGCAGCTTAGCTCTCTCATTGATCTATAAGTGGGTAATGAATGAGAGGAGTTTTGTGTGGTGAAATCAGAAAGTGTGAGAGTAACAAAGTATAAGCAACTGAGTGAGTGTGAGTGTGAGTAGACTGAGAGTATTGTCTCCTCCTCCTCCATTGCTGTAATTTGTGCATTTCTCTCCATATAGTGAAATTTGCTGCTCGTGGACGTAGGCGATTTACCGAATCACGTAAATCTTTGTGTGTTCTTACTTGTGTAATTGTTTTTTGCCTCCTAGGCACAACAGCAAAGGGTGCTGTAATTGTTTTTTCAATGTTCCGTGTACACAGGAAAAAAAAAATGCTGAAAGCCATTTACAAGCAAAAATCAACCAAGTATGACTAATTTCTTAAATTTCATTCCCATGTAAGTAGAAATAGAGCAAAAACAGGGCCCATTAAACACTAGAATAGGATTCCTGTACCCATTGCATATACAAACATGCAAATAAAGATTTTTTTTTTTTTTGGTTAAAAAAGAGAAAAAAAAGAACTAGCTGTAAAAACTTTCATTTCAAGGTACTTGTACAAAATTTATGTTTCGAACGCACATCATTTAACTCCTCTGACAAAGAGCATTAACTCCAACAATGCATAAGTATCAAAGAACATCTATTATTTTCTGGACTAGTAGTAACAGTTTTATTGACTTCATTGGTACATGAGTGTGTACATAAGTGTGTTTCACAAAGGTAGATAACAATATGCCATTCAGTTTGTAATTTAAATATAAATCACTGGCTAGAATGAATAAATAAATAAATGATTAGCGGAGGCATAATGCATATCAAACAAATTAAAGCTACCAAAACTCCATTAAATTTTGTAAATTAAAAATAAGTCAGTGACATGCATACAATAATCATTAAGGGCTTGCCAACAGCGAATAGAATGACTTTTAATGACCAAAACTAAGACATGGTTTCAACAAGATCAATTACTAACAATCTTGAGACTGGTTTTGTTATTGGATCCATGAGAGGGCAAGGCTTGTCTAGATGAAAGATTCAGAGTTCCCATGGATTGGAGATGACTTGTTGAGAGATCGTGCATGCCAAGATGAGTTCCAGAAGTAATCGATCGGTCTTGCCAGACATGAATGAGGCTAGTAGTGTTGTTGGGAAGCTCTATGATTGCGAAAATAATGATCTGATCTTCTGAAAATGTGGCAGACAAGTCATTAACTGGGGAACTCAACTTCCCCTCTTCTATATGACTCACGTAGCTATCAATGGATGGTGTGTAGAAAGTCCTGCTTCCGTCAAGCTTTTGGTATACAACTATGGCCTGGGTAGCCTTGATTCTGGTTGATGTGGGGTTGATGCCCATGCAACCCGTGTGGAAGATACGACCTGGCTGTGACGATACGCGATCTCAAGAGTTGATGATGATAGGTTGGAGGGGCGGAAGTGTGTGAAGACGGGGCATCGCCATGGCGTCCGGATCCTCTAGAGTAACTCTCTAGAGTGATCCTCTAGAGTGGATGATCCGACGGCTGTGGTTGGGCCTCACCAAAACGACGTCGTTTTGGTGAGGATTTTCAAAAAAAAAAAAAAAAAAAAAAAACGAAAAACCAGATTCAGGGATTCAAAGGAGGGATTTTGGGTTTCCCTCCATTTGCATACACAGGACTATACAGACGGCGGGAAGAATCAAAGACGGGACGAGAGAGTGAAGAAGAGTTGGCCGTAGCGAAGAGCTTCCTGTCGCCCCACCGTCGCCGCCATCGTAGTGGCGTTCCCTGCTCCAACCGTTGTGAAGCCATTTGCCCCTGCCCCTGCAATATATAGGTGATTTGCTGAAATCTTGCCTTATTTGCTGAAATCTTGGCTTTGTTGCTCAATCTGTAGTTCTACAAACAACAATAATAGTTCCAAAAGCGGAGCAAAAACAAAGAAAATTATAGCTCCAAAAGCGGAGCAAAAACAAATCCTTGGTCAGTAGAATATTAGATGCTTTACAATAAACTCAAACACAGCATAAAGAAATTTAGCAGTGGCCTCAGAAGGGGGTCTTTGTACGATTGTTTATAGGGTTTAGGGTTTAAATGTCCAGTTTTAAAATTGAGGTGGGTAAGATGATATTCAGTGACTGTTGAGGGGGATAAAATGTAATGAACCCAAAAAAGAAAAAATAAACATGTTACAGGCTAAATCAGAGCAGTGTGAAAGTTTCCACAAGTAATGTCCACCAGAGAGAGAGAGAGAGAACAAGTTCATGTAATCAAAGATAACAATCTAAAGCTCCCCAGCCTGAAAACAAGAAACAGACATAAACATGAAGAGGAATTTTAAGAACCACCAAAGATAGATAAATGTTTTGCAACTCGCCTTGTCTAGAATTGTGAAGAGTAGGTGACGCACCTGAGGACGTAAGCGACGAAGATTTTCAATAAATATCATTTAGAGGACACAAATACGACATCTCAACTAGAATGGAAGCCAAAAGATGTATAACTAGTAAATGAACAGGTACAAGCAAATTTCTAATTCAACTGTAGATTAAACACCAGATAGATTTAAAAAAATGCAAGCACCTACATATTATTGTTGTTTGATAGATCTACATATTGGGAAAATCAGAATTTGCAATATCAATCTTTGTAGTTCTACATATCAATCCACTTACTTCATTATTATTATTGTTTGATAGTTCTACATATTGCGAAAATCAGAATTTGCATGTGGATTGATTTCTTTACTTTGGACTTCTGAAGTACATTATCCATCTCTTGTGAAAATTAGCAATCTTTCCATTCTGTATAATTTGCATATATATAATGTGTATACAATATCTGTTTTCATTATCAAGATATGTGCGCATTATTGTATTAGCTGATAAACAAAGCCTTCTATTTAGGTCATTGGTAGTATAAAATGTGGAAGTTATTATTTGAAGTTTGCAATGTACTCAAGAACTCACATCCTGTTTTTTTATCAGATATTCATTAATCAAATTTTTTTTTTGACATTAATCATAGCCCAAATTCCATTCATATATAAATGGCATCAACTCTTTTTATTTCTCTTCTGATAAAGTTTGACCCTCCTCAAATGAAGTTTATTTGACATAATTTACAGTTTTTATGCTAATATTGAGCACTTTTTAATTTTTTAAGTGACTTGGCACATTCAGATGGAACCTAACAATCATGAGAATGACGGGGGTGAGTGTGATTGGAAGCCTAGAGTTCGCATGACGTTTGCTACAGAACAAGAAGCTTATGATTTCTACAATACTTATGGAGGAAGGTTGGGTTTTAGTATTAGAAGGGGTTATGTAAACAAGAGCAAAGACGGGCAAATCACTTCAAGGCAATTTGTTTGTAATAAGGAGGGATTTCGGGTTGTCGACAAGCGAGATTCATTAACAAAAAATCCTAGGCAGGAAGTCAGGACTGGTTGTCAAGCCCGACTTGTCATAAAGTGGGATAGGAATATGCAGAACTATTGTGTTAGTGATTTTGTTGAACAACATAATCATATCTTTGTACCAATATATGCATATGTTACCATCCCAAAGGAAGATATCTGCATCACAGGCAACCGAAATAGATTTAGCAGAAAAATCTGGAATCCGTCTTAATGCTGCATTTGAGCTCATGGGTAATGAAGTTGGTGGAAGGGAGTCACTTGGGTTCACAAAACTGGACCAAAAAAATTATTTCTGTGTGTATGGGTGCAAATTGGGAGAATGATTTCAAAATCACACTTGAATGTTCCAGGCAACACCTTGTGCTATTTCCAGTGATCTCTCTCTCTCTCTCTCACACACACACACAGACACACACACACACACACATACACACACACAGACACACACACACAATTGTTCACTAGCACTTGCAGCATAATTTCATAGTTGTTTCCTTCACTAATTATTCAAGCACTATTTATCTCATGAAGCATCATCACAAGTTTTTCATTACATCTTTGGCAAAAACAAAATAAAATAATTCCCACAGCATATACACAATAAAGCAATTAGACAAATGTATTTTGAAGGAATTGTATCACTGTCAACATATTTGACTAGAGACCCCCCCTCTCTTCCTCCAATGGGAGAAGACCAAAAAACAAAAAAAGTCAGATTCTCAATCTAGATTAAGAACACACTAATAATAAGACCACACAAAAACTTGAAAGAACTAAGAACTGAGTCAATTACATGATCAAGTACAAAAATACACAAAACACAATGACATAAGTCATTGCCTTCAAGATCTTCTCAATCTTTTGAAGCCTTCTATCATGCTCACCAAGCCTTGTCCTCAGATCATTAATTTCTTCTGATCTTGAATCTGTCTGAGGTGCAGCATTGGCACGGATTGATGAGGTAATGTCGTCGTCGTCATCATCTGTGAACCACTGGAAGTAATTGCAGTAGTTGTTCGAATTCTACAATGGACAAGAATCAATTAATCAATAAAGGACAAATGAAATTTGTAAAAAATAAAAGATTCATTTATATAAAAGGTACTTACATATTTTCTTGGGCAAACAAAATAGACACGTCCTTTATTTCCATTCGCATTGGTTCGTACGACATGCACAGAAGCTATTCTTCCACAATAACAAAACCTTGGCTCTAGATTTAAGTTCGTATTACCAATTGAAGATGAAGCCATTTATTTTTCTGCATAAAAAACAAGTTCTTAACAAGTGTCTTAGGAAAGTCAAGTTATCACAGTATAACAGCTAAATCCTAGTTAAGACAAGAACCAATATTTTCACAGGAGCAGAAATGAAGTCAACTTTGTAGAACAACGCGGAAATGAAAGGTGAAAGTTTAGACACGAACCAATTGGTAAAGAAAACCATCCTCCCAAATCCAGGTGCCGAAAGGAAATTCTAGAGCTGTGTTTATTTAGTCGACAGAAGTGAACTAAATCAGAAAAGATTTGCAACCAAAAAAGCATCCGATGTATACGTGAACTAATTCATGAACCTCCGATTCAATAAGTGGTAATTGAACTAATTCATGAACCTATCAATAATCAAAAAAGCACAATAGAATCCTAGAACAGTAATAATTCATTCAATCATAACAAAAAGGCGACAAAATCCAGAACAAACCTTATAAAAATTAGAGAATTTGAGACGTAACACTGTCAGCATATGCATATACATACATATATACATATATAGATCATAATATGTAGATTGTGAAGAAAAAGTGATTCAAAAGTTCACCATAAAGTTCTTGAATTGAAGGCAAGATTCACTAAAACACCACATAAATTAAAAATAGTTTAATTACATAAAGTGATAATTAAACTAATTCATGAACCAATTAATACTAAAAAAAGGCCGACAAAATCTGGAACAAATGTTATATAATTTGAGAACACAACTATGCAAGACAAAAGCAAAAACAAAGAGAATCACACCGAGCTTCAAAAGTTCAACAAATCACCGTAAAGTTCGAAAAAAAATTCAGGAAAAAAAGTAATTTCTTGCAGTTTATAGTTACTTTTGATGTGATTTGTGCTAACAAATTTTTTTTTCAAATTTTATTGTTCAACTTCATAGTTACGTTGCTCCAAATCTTTACTGGATATGATTTTGAATTCCATTTACAAGATCCAAAAAAAATAAAAAGGAACTAAACAGTACTCCATTTTAAATAAACAATTTTTAAATCAAAATTTTAAAAATTAACTCAAAAAAATGGAACTAAACATTAGCATCCCAAAGCATGTCCAGTGATCCCAAAAATGGAACTCAAAAAAAGGCAAATCCCAACAGGTATCACAAATTAAAGCCAAATCCCAAACCCTAACACAAATAGCAAACAAAATCCAACCCGAAACACTCCCAATCGACTAATTTATACAGAAATTGAAGCCGAACGTAAACCCTAACTTCACTATGATTCAGGTTTACCTCGATTCGCTGTCTCGCAGGCTCCCCGTTCCTCCTCCGTCGTGGTTCGTCGTCCTCCGTCCTCCGTCCTCCGTCGTGGTTCGCCGCCGTTCGTCCTTTCAACTCCAAACACTCCTTTGAGCTCCTTCACAGTCTCCCCCTCTCGCCGTGTGTGGAAATTTGGGGGAATTTTGAAAACCCTTTTCAAACCCCTGAATCTGGTTTTTCGTTTTTTTTTTTTTTTTTTTTTGAAAATCCTCACCAAAACGACGTCGTTTTGGTGAGGCCCAACCACAGCCGTCGGATCATCCACTCTAGAGGATCACTCTAGAGAGTTACTCTAGAGGATCCGGACGCATGGCCATGGGGTCAGCTTAAAAAAATAAATAATAATAATAATAATATGCATATATTTTTGTTAACAGCAGTAATTTAAACCACTAAGATTACATTATTAATGTCAAATTTAATGAGTTGATAGTGAAAAAAGAAAAGAAAACAAAAAAACAAAAGAGAGTAAAACATTGCATCAAAAAAAAGTGTACCTTATCAATTAAAAATGCACTCTACCAATTAGTGCTTTCTTAGAGCATCTCTAACGCTTACTCAAATTTTTCACCAAATCTGATTCAAAAAGTATCAATTTCATCAAATTTGATAACAAATGCTCCAACGATTCACCAAATTCTCAAACTTGTCCCGGGACAACCGGGTAGTCGACCGGCCGGTCGACCGGTTAGGCAAAAAATTTTTTTTTTTTTTTTTTTGAATTTTTTGCTGAACTGTTTGAACCTTTTACTGGTTGACCGGTTGGTCAACCGGCCGGGCAACCGGTTGGTCGACCGGGTCCTCCTCTCCAACGGTCCTAATGCAGGTTTTGATGAATTCATTATTTCGTCCTCAATCTGATGAAACATTTGCTGAAAACTCAATCTGATATCACGTTTGGTGAACTGTTGGAGCTGTGAACAGTAGCCTTTTCATCAAAATTTAAATTTGATATCAGTTTTGATGAACATTGAAGATGGTCTTAATACTTTTAAATTAGTAATCTTAATCATTTTTTTTTTTTAAAGCAACCCAAGTCAAAGTGGGGCCTCCCTCACTAAAAAAATCATTCACGTACAAATATGTCAAAGTGGTGGAGCCCAGCTAAAGGTTTTTTTTTTTTTTTTTTTTTCGGAAAACAACAACAAAAAAATAACAAAAACTTGCACCGCCTCACACCACCTGGCTCTGTTTGTCTGTAATTTATAAATTTCAAAAGTCTAAGGCTAGTTTATTTTCAAAGTAGGATAATGGGATTTATAGCGGGGCTATTAAGTAAAACTATATTTTTTTAAGATAGTTTTTAGTATAAAAATTGTTAAATTATTTTTATATAAAATAATAAAATAAATAAAAAATATAAAAATATTAAATATTAATGTTCAAAAAAAATGCCCACCGTGTAAAAAATTTTAAAAAAATAAAACAAATAAAACTATGATTTTTACTTAACAAAAAATACAAAAATATTAAACATTATTGTTCCAAAAAAAAAATGCCAACATGTAAAAAATAAAAATAAATAAAAAAAATAGTCCGCGGGACAATTTTTTAATACCAAGTGTTAAAGGCCTATCTAAATCTCCTCCCGAAGGGGATTCATAATCCGGAAGGAATTACGAATCCCGTTTCTATCTCCCAAAATAAATACATAGATAATGCGTCTCACCTCACTATCAATCTCAATCCCCTCTCTATAACCCAAACAAACAAACCTAAAAGTGTTTTTAGTGATTGAAGTCCGAAAGTCTTTTTAGCAAGAAATTCAAAACTCATATTGAGAGTGTTCTTCCATTCCACCCTATCCTCCACGACTTTCTACAAAATTGATTCAAACTCAATGATTATATTATATATAATATTGTAAAAAATTTATTATTCATATTTTTTAGGGTTTTGTGTTGAATTTTTTTTTTTTTAAATAAATTAAATTATGTATTATCTATAAAATTCTCTCAAGCTCATGGGATTCAATGAAATTGTTGATTTTGTGTGTAATTAAATGATCTCTTAGCAATTGTGTATTTTTTTGGGGTCGAATAATTGATTTCAAAGTACATTAGTAACAATTTATATTCTTTAGTGATAAATAAATTCAGATTTTGTTAATATTATGTATTGATTTGGTATTTGATTTAATTTTGATTTGATTTGGTTTGGTAAATAATTTTGTATTTGTTTGTATGTAATTAAAAGAAAGCTTCGCAACAAGATGAAGGATGATTATTTCTCGAAATCTGTGGTTTTATACATTGAAAGAGAAATTGCAATGAAATTTAGCTTTGAAGCAATCTTAGATGATTTTTTTAGATTTGAAAGAGCGTCAAGTTCCACCTTGATAGTTGATCGAGTTGAAAAGTGAAATTAAACTTCTTTTGTTCTTATTTTATCAAGGCTGAATGCTTCTTCTTTTTTTTAATTTTATAATAGTATTATGGGGAATTTTTATAAAAGTCCCTTATTATGAAATTAGAGGATAAAGGACATTTAAAAAAAAAAAAACACGGTAGATCAGGTCCTTTAAAAAAAATAATAATAAAATAAAAAAAAGAAGCATTTTTTGCATTAAGTTTTTTGGACCAAAATGCCCTCCATCGTCAACAGAGAAAAATGCTCCCATTTTTTTTTCCGACGACTGATCTTCATCATCTCCACGGTCGAGATCATCATCTCCACGATTGAGTCCATCGTCTTCACAATAGACAACGAAATTAGGGTTTCAATCGACAGTGAAAATCTTTTTCATTCTTCACAAATTTGTTTGACATATTTTCACTGTTCATCCTTGAGTCAGTTCATCTTCATCTCAATTAATCTCTAATTGTAATTAGGGTTTCATAACCTTGGAAGAAATTTGCATGTGATAGCCAGAGAAATTTGTAAAAATAAAATTTCCCTACCTTTACAATGAACATTTTGAAAAGTATCAAACCTATTTCAGTTGATTTTCTCTAACTAAAAGACGGATTAATTTTTCTATCATTTTAGAGAATTTTTTGAAAGTTTTATCTATTGATAATTTGATTTTGTCTGCTTTAAACATTGGTCAGATTTGTGTGCAATAGCTAGAGAAATTGTAAATATAAAATTTCTCTGGCATATTGATTTTCTCTACAATTTTTCTAGCATTAACATATTCCCTTGAGATATGAAATTTCTTTGGAATTCCCCTTGTGGCTATTGATTTTTTCTGGAATTTACTTACTACTCCCCTTTTGAGCTTCTTCTTCAAACTAGTTGTCTGTGTGTACGCGAAATTTTCTCTGGCATTTAAAATTTCTCTAACCACATTAGACTCTCATATTTATGTGTGATAGCCAAAGAAATTTGTAAAAATAAAATTTCTCTAGCATGTTAATTTTCTCTACAATTTCTCTAGCATTAAGATATCCCTTTGAGATATGAAATTTCTTCAGAATTCCCCTTGTGCCTGTTGATTTTCTCTGAAAGTTACTTATTATCCCTCTATTGAGCTTTTTCTTCAAGCTAGTTGTATGTGTGTAATTTTCTCTGGTATGTTGATTTTCTCTGTCATGGGATTTCTCCACCTTTGTAGTGAACATTTTGAAAGACTGGGATAAATTTCTTTGTGTGATGGCTAGAGAAATTTGATTTTCTTCCCCTTGTCATGCTGATTTTTCTGGCCAAATCACACACTCCGCCCTGTAATTTTCTCTGGCCAAATCAACTCGAAATCAATTAACAACGAACACCTCTACTGCAAAGCAACTCAAAATCGACTCCACGATTAGAAATCAACTCAAATGAAGCTTCAAAAACAAAAATCTCAACAAAATTACAAAAATGTGATCTCCAAATCACAAATTGAAATCGAAAACCTAATGCAAATTACAAATCGATTCGAAAACCTAATCCGAATCATAAATCGGAATCGAAAATCTAATGCGAATCAAAATTCTTACATATAAATCAAACTGAAATCAACAGACAAAGAACAAAGAACAACTCTAAATCAACTCTACTAGAACAACGAACAACGAAATCGCAGAAAATCAAAAATCAAATCGCAATCTCAATCCCTACGAAATCTCTACCGAAATAGCAAAAAAGATCTTTAATTTTCAAATCAAAATCAACATATCTTATATGAAAGGGGAAAATAGATATTTTACAATATCAAAAATAGATGAGGGACCTTAACTAACATAAAATAATAATATATTTCTCTTGATTAAACTGGTATAATATGTCTATATTTTTGTAGAAATGTAAATGTATTGGCCCCCCTTAAGTCTAAATCCTGGTTTTGCCCCTGATGGGTTGCAAGTCCAGTGAAGAAAGAAGTTGAGAATAGAGAGAACGGTGCATGACATGAAGACCTTCTTCTTGTTGTTGGGGAGGATGAAGTCAGAATATGCAGCAGATGATGATGATGATGATGATGATGAGAGCAGAGCTAGAGATGGAACAAAGAAGCACCACCACCAGCATATCATCAAAAAGACACAAAGCAGCTTCATTGTGTTGTGTTGTGGTGTAAAATAGAAAGAGACAGAATGAATGAATCAAAGGGTCTATATTTATATAGCATAAGGAGAATCCTACTCCAAACAAGTAGTACATAAGTTTAGGAAATTGTCCTAATCCTATAAGAATTCTTTGAAGACCCTATTTGGTTTTGAGTTTTCAAAAACAGTTTTATAATTTTTTGTATTTTTAATAATTTTTTAAAATATTTTAATCAATTTTTTTTTCCTTAATTTTTAGATTCACTTAATCTTAACATACTTAAAAAATAAAATATATATATATATATACAAAAATCATTGAAAAATTTTATTGAATACAATAAAAGACAAAATATATATATATATATATATTGGTGGCATTTGATGAATTTCTTCTTTTCAAATAGAAAAAAGAAGAAGAAGAATTAATCTCATTTAAAATTTTCAAATGTATTTGATTCCAAATACAATGGATATTAAGGCTCTCGTAGCCTCACAAACTGTATTAGTGAGTAGCAAATTGGAAATGGAAGGCCTATAGGCTAACAAGGCCCATCTTCAAATTGGGCCTTAAAAGAGGCGCTCGCGCTTGAAACACGCCACAAAATCGTATAGGGTTAATTATGAGTGAGTCATATTAAATGGACTTAAATACCTTTAGGTCCTATGTATCCTTTAAAAGGGCACTTATAAATTATATTAACCAGACTTATTTACCTATAAGTTTAAACTAATAAATTTATCACTATAAATTTATTCATTGATATCTACCATCTTACTCATGTTCACTCATTTACTTACAAGAATCCATATCTTCTTCTACATACACAAAGAACAAAGGAGACTGATAAATTTATCACTGAAAAATAAATTTGAATCTGTATCTAGTTTGCAACAGATCTGGTTTAAGAAAGAAAGAAAGTGAGAGATTTGGAGAATTATCATTGTTTAGAGTCATTTAGTGCTGATTTCACCATCTAAAACTAAGGAGGGTGGTGATATGGTGATTGTATAGATCGGCGATAGTGGAGATGATTGGTGAACGGTGGCGGCATCCGAATAACGATAGTGCTGGTGGTGGTAGTGGTAGTGGTGGTGGTGGTGGTGGATAGATGACGATAACGATGATACGTAGATAGTGGCGGTGGCAGTGGTGGTAGTGATAGACAATGGTGGTGTGAAGTTTTTTGAAAAATGGGATAAAAAGAGAGCGGGAGAGAGAGAGAGAGGATGAAATAATTTACAAGACCTATTAATGCATTCAAAAAGTCAATAGGACTAATGATATTCAAGTCTACTTAATGGGACTAGTTGGTAATTACCCCTCTTTAAATGCACCTAAAAATCGTAAAATACTTATTATATCTTCATTACTTATTTTGTGAAACCAAAAAATAAACCCTTCTCTTGTTTCTCTAAGAGTCTCACCACCACCACCGGTGATTGCCACAATCACCAATGAATTACCATTGTATATCGTTGTCAGCAACTACCACCATTCACTTAGTACTAGCACTATTCACAAACCACCTTCATAGTTGTTGATCTACACACTGTCTTTATTGATCTACTGCTACCATTCACTAACCACCTCCATCGTCACCAACCTATACTTTACTATTGTCAATCTAAACTCTACCATCTCTGATCTACACCTTATTGTTGCTAGTCTACTGCCACCATTCACCCAACTACCTCCATCGTTGTTGATATTATTGTTCAAATCTTGCCATTTATAATGCCAATATATTATCTTAGACGTCGATATAACCATGTTTGTCATCGAGATGCAGCCATTACATGGTCACTAGAGCTTTTATTAGTGAGATTAGGTCTCTCTTTTTCTCTCTTCTCTCTCTCTCTCTCTCTCTCTCTCTACATAGTAATGGGTCTTTATTAATCTGCTCGTAAAGATCTAGTTAAACTAGATTTGTAGTCTATAAAATTTGAATATATCTATCAATGAATAAAGTTACAATGATAAATTTATTAGTCTTTTTGTGTGTGTGTGTGTGTGTGTGTGTGTGTGTGTGTGTGTGTGTGTGTGTGTGTGTGTGCAAGTGTGTGGGTGTGTTTCTGTGAATGGATAACTAAATGATTGTGAATGTGAGAGTAAGAAAGAGTAACTAATTAAGTGGTCTCACAAATATTGATACATATTATCAGTTCATTAATAACATCAATGATAAATTTATCACTGCTGGATTTTCATTCTCCTTTCTCAGTCTCTCTTGTCACTACCAGATCTGTGGAGGTCATATGAGTAGTGACATGATGGAAATGGACAATTTTGCTAAAAAAATGGTTAAAAAATTATTAATAAATATTGCCGAAAAAATATGTTGTCAGAAATTTGAGGTGATCGCCAGTGATCGGAGATGGTTGCCGGAGGTGGTTATCAGCAGCCGGAGATAACGACTAGAGGTAGTTGCCAGAAACCGAGCCAGAGGTCATTAACAAGGTGATGGAGAAAGGCAGGCAGTATTGATAATAAAAATGATAAAGGTGAGGATACACTATTTTGGGAATATTGATAGGTGAAAAAAAAAAAAAACAAAAACAAACAAACAAACAAACAAACAAACAAACATGACTTATAGATAATGTAACGCCCTCAAAATAAACCCATAATCAAACATTCAAGACATGCTTAGACATAAGAGAAATAAGCATAATTACATTTCATCAAACTATTCATTACAAAACGTATTACATGCTGACAATAAAAGTAAATGTCCTATAGGCTTACAACTTTCCAAGTCAACACTTGGTTACAAAAAGAGAGTACTAACGCTACACAAAATGAGCCCTAGGCTTGATATACATGTAATACAAAGAGGAAATCACAAAAAGATGTCCCAGCCACTAAGCCTCTCAAGCTACGTCCTTGGAGGTGGCATGCTACCTGTACCTGAAAATGATGTCCCATATAGGGTGAGCCAACGCCCAGTAGAGATATGCTAAACATAATATGAGCAATAACTAAAACATTAGCATTTGATAAATGTTGAACTCACATAAATCAATTCATAGACCATTTCAATTACATGACAATGTGTCCATGTTTCATTCCATTTTCCATTTCTTATCCATTTTCTCAATTCATAACCCTGGCTCAGAACCTGGCCATATACTTTAAATGAGGTTACACCTCATATCAATAATTCTTCCATTTCAACAATTCAAATGAAATAACAACTCATATCAAAACACTTCCATAAGTCACAATAGATACACAGATTCGCTGTATCAATAACACATAAAACACTTCCATACTTCACAAATGATACACAGATTTGCTGTATTAATAATTCAATAGATACACGTATTTGCTGTATCAGTGGAGTCCATCCCCCATCTCCTACCACATAACATCCGGTTTAGGAGTCCATCCCCTATCTTCTTCTAAACCGTGGAGCACATCCCCTATCTCCTCCCATACAACATAATGTATATAAACACATATCATATACATAATTAATCAATACATAAATGTAATGTATTATTCCAACCGTTATATTCGATGACATATTCAATCGATTAGTTTTAGTTTGCCTAATCATCATGCATTGTCTACAACAATCAAGACTATCCTCCACCGATAGCCCAAAGCAGTTATTTCTAACAGATAATAAATGCCTCAACAGATATATAATTCCAACATTTTCAAAATGAGCGATTAATAAATCCAACTCCACCATTATATCTCATAATGAGCCAATTTCCATATTTCCAACTCAATTTCATAATTCCATAACATTCCCAAATTAATTATATAAATTAATTTATAACAAAAATTAGGGTTTTCTTCCCTCTTTCTCAACTTTGGCCCAAAGGCACAAATATCAACAACCAACAACAATACCATCATTTAAGACCCTAAATCACATATTTATGAGTCAAAATAATAAAACCCCTTTTTCATACCTTTGAAACCCTAACACCCAAAATTACCCAAATTAAACCATTTATACAAAAAGCTCAACATCTATGTTAAAGTACATAAGAATGAGTAGGAATCCCTACCTCAAGAGATGAAACTCAATGGAGATGATGGGGAAATCTCGAAGTGCTCCAAACCAAGAAAATTTCGAATCAAAAGGAAGCCCAAACGAAGCTCTACACTTTTTGTAAAGACACTAAGGGAGTAGATCACTCAAGATAGATCAATCCCTAAAGAGAATGTGAAATATAGAAAGAGAGGCTCTCAAAAATAGGCTTTTGGAAAAGTAAGAGAGAGAGTGGAAGTTGAAAAGTGATCTAAGAAGACCCAACTGATATCTGATATACGTATGACCCACTCGAGCGGAGAATAAGACGCTTGAGCGTCAAGCACAAAAACTGGACCCGCTCGAGCGCAAGGGTACCTGCTCGAGCGCCAAGACATAACTGCAAAACACACCCGCTTGAGCACAAAGGGAAAGCCGCTCGAGCGTAGATTTCCCCATTCTAGTACTTTTACAGATAATGAACTACCCGCTCGAGCGCCAAGATACCCGCTCGAGCATAAGAAAATCCGCTCGAGCGTGAAAAACACACCTGCAGAAGTTTTGCAGAGGCACAAAGTGCTGGGAGTGTGAAAACTCCACTCAAGCGTACAAGGACCCGCTCGAGCGGATCACCAAAACTCTGGGCAACAAGAATGGAGACTAAGGCTCAACCAACCTGTAACAAACCTGCCCAACGCATCCCAAAACTCAAATACAAGGAATTAAAGGATGACAACAAGACATAAACAGCAACCAACTCCACGGAACCTAAGTCCGGATACAACAATCAAAGGAGGAAGAACCAGGATCGCTATAACCTCCCCCCCTTAAGGAATTTCGTCCCCAAAATTAAGTACAAGTTTTCAAAAACAAGTTTTTCTCAATTCTCAACAATATTACAATTCATCACCCAATAACTTGACCCATTACCGGTCATTCCATTTCTATTCAAGAGGCATTTCACAATATATACTCAATATGCATTATTAGCATGCTTTTCCTTGAAATTTACCAATTTCAACACATTTTTCACAATTCCATATCATATTCAATGTTCATGATATATTTTCATTTCTATAATACATTCAAAATATGCAATGTTACATTAAACCTCCTTTTCAAGGCAAGTTTCAAAATACTTCCACAAACCAAAACATATACATTGTTTTACAACTCAAGACATATTTAATGCTCTTAAAGTTCATCAATATTACAAAATCCCAATACGTGGTTAAACATTTACAAACAAGTCTGGATACTTCTCACGGACATCCACCTCACGTTCTCAAGTGGCTTCCTCCACTCCGTGATGTTTCCACAAAACCTTTACTAAGGGAATGGTCTTACCTCGCAAGACTTGATCCCGCCTATCCAAGACCCGAACCGGTCTCTCCTCATATGAGATTTCCTCGTCAACCTCCAAATCGGTCTAATCCAACACATGGGACGGATCCAGCTCATACTTCCGAAGCATACTAACATGAAACACGTCATGCACTCTGGACAACTGCGGCGGTAAAGCTAAACGGTACGCAACCTCCCCAATCCTCTCAAGGATCTGAAAAGGGACCAATAAACCGAGGGGACAACTTCCCACTCTTCGCAAACCTCATCAAACCCCGCCTAGGTGATATTTTCAAGAAGACATGATCACCCATCTCAAAAACCAAAGGCCTCCTCCTACGGTCGGCATAACTCTTTTGGTGACTCTAGGTTGTAACAAGCCTCCTACGAATAAGCTCAACCTTCTTCGTCGTTTCCCTCACCAACTCCGGGCCCAACAAAGGTGCATCACCCACCTCGGCCCAACAAACCGGAGACCTACAAGGTCGGCCATACAAGGCCTCAAACGGTGCCATACCGATACTTGACTGAAAACTGTTGTTGTAGGCAAACTCCACCAAGGGCAAGTGCCTCTCCCATGTCCCACTAAAGTCAAGGACGCAACCTCGAAGCATATCCTCAAGGATCTGAATACTACATTCGGACTGCCCGTCAGTCTGAGGATGATAAGCCATGCTAAAGGTCAACCTAGTGTCCAAAGCACTCTGCAAACTCTACTACAACCTAGCAGTAAAACGAGGATCTCAATCAGAGACGATCGACACTGGGACCCCGTGCAACCTCACTATGTCCCGAATATATAAGTCGGCAAGATGATCTACCGAATCTCTCACGCACATAGGGATAAAGTGTGCCGACTTAATCAACCAGTCTACAACCACCCAAATAGTATCACTGCCCTACTGAGTCCTCGGAAGACCTACAACGAAGTCCATAGTGACATGCTCCCACTTCCACTCGGCAATAGGAAGGGTTGCAATAGACCCGCTGGCCTCTGATGCTTGGCCTTCACTTGCTGACAAGTAAGGCATTTCGATACGAAAATTGCCACATCTCTCTTCATACCCCGTCACCAAAACTGGCGACCCAAATCACGATACATCTTAGTGCATCCCGAATGCATCGCAAGGCGTGAATGGTGAAACTCTCGGAGTACCTCCTCTTGGCAAGACTCCGGCACAAACAAGCGATCTCGGTATCTCACACTGAGGTCGGGATACACAAACAAACCATTCTCAGCCTTCCCACTAGAGATCTTCTCTCGAAGGGATTCTACCTCAAGGTCACCTCTCTGTGCCTCTAACACTCAAGTCACAAGTGTAGGCTGCGCAACAACAGAAAACAAGGTCGCAGCCTCAATGGATTCGCCCAGAAGCAAATCAAACTCCCCAAGTGCCCCTAATATCTCCTACTCCCAGATGGCTATACAAGCTACATCACTAATGGATTTCCTACTAAGGGCATCGGCCACAACATTGGCCTTTCCCGGGTGATAGTGCAACTCAAAATCGTAGTCCTCAATGAACTCAATCTGCCTCCTCTGCCTCAAATTCAAGTCCCTCTGTGTAAACAGGTACTTCAAACTCTTATGATCCGAGAATACCTCGAATCTCTCGCCATAAAGGTAGTGCCTCCAAATCTTCATGGCAAAAATTACAGCTGCTAGTTCTAGGTCATGTGTAGGGTAATTTCTCTCGTGTATTTTCAACTGCCGTGAGCCATAAGCTACTACTTTCCCCTCTTGCATTAACACACAACCCAAACCCTTTCGTGAAGTATCACAATAAACCGTATAACCCAACCCTCTCTCCGGAATAATCAAGACCAGAGTGGTCAATCTAACTTTCAACTCTTGGAACGACTTTTCACAAGTCTCATTCTATACAAATTTGACCCCTTTCCGTGTCAATCTAGTCAATGGTGAAGCTAGCCTGGAGAAATCCTTCACAAACCGGCGGTAATACCCAGCTAATCCCAGAAAACTGCAGATCTCAAAAACACTCTTAGGCTGTGCCC
This sequence comes from Camellia lanceoleosa, assembly GCA_025200525.1. NCBI lineage: Eukaryota > Viridiplantae > Streptophyta > Magnoliopsida > Ericales > Theaceae > Camellia > Camellia lanceoleosa. The sequence goes on from CM045765.1 coordinate 50,423,806, forward strand.
AATCTTGCACTGCCTCAATCTTGGATCCATCAATAGACACCCCTTCCCCGGAAACCACATGGCCTAAGAATTTGACCTCTCTTAGCCAGAACTCACACTTCCCAAACTTGGCATATAGCTTATGGGCTCTAAGTAACTCCAGCACCACTCTCAAGTGTTCCTCGTGCTCCTCCTCAGAAGGAGAATAAATCAGAATGTCGTCTATGAAAACGACTACAAAACGATCCAAGAATTCCCGGAATATCCGGTTCATCAAGTCCATAAACACTACCGGTGCATTGGTGAGCCCAAATGGCATCACCAGAAACTCGTAATGGCCATACCACGTATGGAATGTCGTTTTTAGAATATCCTCCTCTCTGACCCTCAACTAGTGGTAACCCGATCTCAAGTCTATCTTAGAGAAACAACAGGACCCCTTCAACTGGTCAAACAGATCATCTATACGAGGCATAGGGTATTTATTCTTAACCGTAGCTCGATTCAATTTTCGATAATCGATGCAAAGTCTCAAGGCACCATCTTTCTTTTTAGCAAAGAGGGCCGGTGCTCCCTATGGCGAAACACTAGGGTGAACAAAGCCCTTATCCAGCAACTCCTAGAGTTGAATGTTCAACTCACTCAACTCGACTGGGGCAAAACGATAAGGTGCCATAGAAATCGGTGCCGTGTCGGGCACTAAGTCAATAGAGAACTCGATCTCTCGGTGTGGTGGCAAACTGACAAGATCTTCGGGAAAAACAACCAAATACTCGCAAACCACTCACGGTAACTCAACCCCGGTCTCATCACACTCACTACTCATAAGGCTAGTGAGAAGACCACTAAGCTCACTCCGCTCTCATGGATCATACACCGGTGGCAACACACTACCAACCCGATCCCTCAAGAAATGGAAACAATCCCCGCTCAACGTACAAACAGTGACCCTCTGGCGGTAACAATCAATAACAGCCCGGTATGACAATAACCAGTCCATACCCAAGATAACATCAAAACCCGACATAGGCATAACTACAAAAGGAAATAGAAGCCGGCGATCGGCGACCTCTATATCACAGCCCCGACACCCTTGTTTCAGAATCAACTCACTCCCAACAGGTGATACAACACAAATAGGAGATGCTAACTGTGCCAACTCCAAACCCAAGACAGATGCAAATGTAGCAGATATAAAAGAATGGGATGCACCCGTATCGATCAACACATTGGCAACTGAGTTGCAAAACAAGAAGGTACCTCTTACAACCGACGAAGCCAGTACAAGATCCTACGCGGTAACAGCATACACACACCCTGTAGGCCACTGATCTACTTGCTCGCCTCTAGGAGCAAAAGACAACTGCACAGACTGGGATGACGAAGCTCCCTGATTGGCCCTCAAGGCCTGAATTGACTGAGCTGGCTAAAAACTCTACCTTTGCCCAGATATACCAGAAGTGCCACTCAATTGCGGGCAAAAATTCTTCAGGTGCCTCGCCTAACAACACTAGTAACAAGAGAGCGGCTGGCCTCTGTCCTAACTCTGGCTTTGAGGTCGAGCCGAAGATGAAGCTGCTCTCTGCCCTCCGCCCTTCTACGGGCAAGATGGATACTTGTGGCTCAGCTGACCACATTTGTAACAAGTCATGTCTCCCTGACTGCCTCTCCTAAAACCTGCACTCGACACTAGAAAGGTAGATCTAGCAAAACCACCCTGAGACTGCTGAGGGTTAGAACCCCTCTGTCTCCTGCCATCACCCTGACCATCCTGACTCCTCTTGAAGCCTCTCTAGCTCTCCTCCTCCTCCTGTATCATACTCTCCATATGGGCCGCAGCATCTACAAGGCACCCATAGTCCTGGGTCATAGAACCCCCAACTCTCATCTTGAGGCCATGCCTCAACTTCTTCTCAAACTCTAGACAACGACGTTCTTCAGACGCCACAAGCTCAGGTGCAAACCTAGATAGACTGGTAAATGCGGCCTCAAACTCGGCCACTGATAAACTCAGCTACTTAAGTTGGCAAAACTGGTCTCTCAGTTTCTCCCTGGCAGCTGGAGATAGAAACTTCTCCTGAAAAGCATCTACAAAAGCCTCCCACGTGCCACCAATACGACCCCTCATGTATTTCCACCACTGACCCGCATCCCCCTTAAGCTGGAAAGATGCCAAGGTCACCTTCAAGGCCCCGTCTTCGATGCCAAGCATCTCAAACATCTTCGTCATCTGTTCGAGCCATTCATCAGCTTTTAGTGGCTCTTTCGGATTCCCCATGAACCCGTCCGGGTTAGACTGGAAAAACTCCCTCTTCAGAAAGGAAGGCCCTACATCAACAACCTGGGCCTGAACTTGGTTCTCAGCTCTGAGAATGCCTATGGATTCTCTCATAGCTCCTGCTATCTCGCGGGCTAAGGCATCCATGGCCTGCTGACCCACTGGCTCGGCCACATTGGCCTGACCAACTCCCTCTTGCTGCGCCGGAATATCATCCGGTAAAGGCATCTCCTGCCTGCCATGCCTACCACGTCTGCCTCCACGTCCTCGTCCTCGTCCTGACATCCTAATAAAGGTAACGAAGAACATTAGCACATTCACAAATGTGCCGAAGCTATAACACTCGCGTCCTAATGCACTAACAATAGTAATTCATTCCAAGTAAGCACATAATCACATAAGCACTTACGAATTTCATTTTCGGATAATGATAGTCCCGAGACGTTACTAGAGTTCTGGTTAGAAACAGCATTGATCAAGTGCTTTTCCAGGAAGACTCACAGAAATCCAAGGATCCAATCAACATCCTAGAAACTACATTCCATACCCAAATAGTCACGTAAACATGTTATCACATAAACACATAACATTACACATAAGTCTCTAACAAACGAGACAAACCCATTGTGATACTAATAACTTCCTATGTACCCAAAGTATTCAAACCCGGTACACTTTGATACCAAGTTGTAACACCCTCAAAATAAACCCATAATCAAACATTCAACACATGCTTAGACATAAGAGAAATAAACATAATTACATTTCATCAGAGTATTCATTGCAGAATGTATTACATGCTGACAATAAAAGTAAATGCCCTATAGGCTTACAACTTTCCAAATCAACACTTGGTTACAAAAAGAGAGTACTAACGCTACACAAAATGAGCCATAGGCTTGATATACATGTAATACAAAGAGGAAATCACAAAAAGATGTCCCAGCCACTAAGCCTCTCAAGCTACATCCTTGGAGGTGGCATGCTACCTGTAACTGAAAATGATGTCCCATATAGGATGAGCCAACGCCCAATAGAGATATGCTAAACATAATATGAGCAATAACTAAAACATTAGCATTTCATAAATGTTTAACTCACATAAATCAATTCATAGACCATTTCAATTACATGACAATCTGTCCATGTTTCATTTCATTTTCCATTTCTTATCCAATGTCTCAATTCATAACCCTGGCTCAAAACTTGGCCATATACTTTAAATAAGGTTACACCTCATATCAATAATTCTTCCATTTCAACAATTGAATTAAGGTAACAACTCATATCAAAACACTTCCATAAGTCACAATAGATACATAGATTCGTTGTATCAATAACACATAAAACACTTCCATACTTCACAAATGATACAAAGATTTGCTGTATCAATAATTCAATAGATACACGTATTTGCTATATCAGTGGAGTCCATCCCCCATCTCCTCCCACATAACATCCGGTTTAGGAGTCCATCCCCTATCTTCCCCTAAACTGTGGAGTACATCCCCTATCTTCCCCTAAACCGTGGAGTACATCCCCTATCTCCTCCCACACAACACAATGTATATAAACACATATCATATACATAATTAATCAATACATAAATGTAATGTATTATTCCAACCGTCATATTCGATGACATATTCAATCGATTAGTTTTAGTTTTCCTAATCATCATGCATTGTCTACAACAATCAAGACTATCCTCCACCGATAGCCTAAAGCAGTTATTTCAAACAGATAATAAATGCCTCAACAGATATATAATTCCAACATTTTCAAAATGAGCGATTAATAAATCCAACTCCACCATTATATCTCATAATGAGCCCATTTCCATATTTCCAACTCAATTTCATAGTTCCATAACATTCCCAAATTAATTGTATAAATTAATTTATAACAAAATTTAGGGTTTTCTTCCCTCTTTCTCAACTTTGGCCCAAAGGCACAAATATCAGCAACCAACAACAATACCATCATTTAAGACTCGAAACATGCTTTGGAGCTCTAATTTTTGAGCTCTAAAGGTAGCTCTAATGAGTTGGCAGTGGGCTCCACTCATAGTGATGTGATGTTTTGGTCTTGGTTTGTTTTTATTTTATTTTATTTTTTGTTCATTGCCATGTCATTAGTGCTCTATTAGAGCACCAAAATTAATGTTCTCAATCAGAATAACCTCAGATCGACATCGTTAAACCAATCAATTATATATCGACATCGCTAAACCGAATCGATAATGACCGATAAGTGAACTGGATGAACTACATGAATGCATCAATGGAACCAAATCAAATTGAATGATTTAACCTATTGAATTACATATTGCATCTGTTTGATTGATTGATTATCTGTTTGATTTATATGTTTAAACTGCTAATTGAAGGCCTTATCACGTCTAATTAGAACCGGTTTGATGTTTTGGAATCGGTATAATAATTGTGATTTTATGATATATTTATCTGAAAATTGATTAGGAATGATTAAATTAGATTAAATATTGATTTAATGGCCAAGTTTGACTTATTTACACCTAGACCACTTAGTGGCCCACTACTCCCCATATTTGAGCCATATACAAAACACGTAATCAACATTTGATCGCATTTTCCTCCCGTCATAACCGACCATAGAAGAGAAGTAGGGAGAATTGAGAGAGAGTTGAGTTCTTCTTGGAAATTGCTTGGAATTGGTGTATAACTTGGCATAATCTAGCTTCCTCACCTTGAAATTGAGACTTAGGTAAGGAAATCATCTTCTTCTTGTTGTCTTTGAGCCTCATTTTGCATGGTTCATGCCCAATTAGAGAGCTAGGCTATGAATTTGCTCATATATGTTGAATTGAAACTCCATTGTTGCATGCATGCTTGAATTGGTGCATTTTGAAGTTAAATTCTTGAAGAATGATACATGCATGTTCATGTCTAAGCTCTAGTCCATGTTTTCACCTTGTTTTCCAACTATTGAGCTCTTGAGAGCAAGATTTGAAGTTCGATTTTGGTTTAAAACTCATGCATTGCATGTTTTGAAAGTGTTCTTGAAATTGGGTTTGAAATTGAGTTTAATTGAAACACCCTTGGGCCTTGATTTCTTAAATTGAGCTTTAAAACGTGTTATTCTATGTGTTTGAAAGAGTTTTCTAGAAAATGGGCCCAAGAAGATCGAATTTGGAGTATCAAAACTTGATTTGGAACTTGGAAGGTTGAATCTGGATTTTCCAGATTTTGGCCGTCCGCTCGAGCGGGGGAAGTGCCACTCGAGCGGGGAATTCATGCTCCCAGCATTTTCTTCGCATTGTTTTACTGATCCGCCGGCGGGAGTTTCACGCCGAGCGGAAATCGAGCATCCAAAGATCTCCGTGCATCAGTCACCCGCCGAAAGGGAAGTTGACGCCGAAAGGGACCTTTGTTGGCTTGTCCGCCGGCGAAACTCAAGGCCGAGCGAGGCCCTGCTTTCAAAATTCGCCGATTTACAGGCACATCTTTGCATCCTCATCCCATCCTAGGCATTCTTAGGCCTAGTTTAAGGCATCTTAATGAGGATTTAGACATAGAACCACACCGAGGAAATTTAGGGATTTACATTATATCCTTCCGACTGTGAACTTAGTGTGTGTTCTATTTGTTAACTGTTTAGGGTTGGCTCTCGGAGACGCGCTCTAGCTGCTATTAGCCCAATCTCTGTGAGTAACAGATTGTGTAAAGATATGTTCAAATGGTTATATTTTGAATATCGAATCAACTGCTTATTGAATGTATATTGTTTATCAATGAATGTATGTCCTGTATTCTCAATCAGACAGGCATCCTTAGCATTGATCGTTATCATATGAGCTCGCCGGTTTCCTTGTGGAACCATACTGCTTATCGATTGATGATCATCATTATTGTTGGGTTCATATGTCCGGTCCTTTGGACCCTATCGCTTATAGGCTAATGGATGTACCACATATGACCGATTGATTGAAATATCGATTGATCAAATATCGAAGATTGAAATATCAGATAATGAATTGATTTCATTATCGTAGGGACATTCATTCATAACCTCTTTACGCTTTATGTTATTCACCGGGCTTTAGCTCACCGCTTATATATATATGTAGGTTCTCAAAGAACTGCATCGAGCTAGGAGCGTGGGATTGGTCCCCAGTTTTGTCAAGCCAGCCTATGTGCCTCACTGCGAGGTTCCGAGTTGCCATGCTATGGCTTGGGGTGTTTTTTTGTGTCCCCCGTCGGTCTCCTCACTGTTTTGTACATTTGTATAGACTGTCTACTGCTATACTATACTGTTATCTAGGGATTTGATCCCCGTACTGACTTACCATAAATGATGGTATAGACTGTACTGTATCTTTTGAATGAATGCATGAAAAATGCTTTTGGCATACAGATTTACACAGCTCAATGGACACTAGTTATTTATCAGATATTTCCGCCAGTTCTCAGACTCTATTTGATCAGACATCGTTTCAGAGGGCCTTGGTAATCTCGGATTATCGCCGCCATTAAGCTAAACTCATAGGGCCGGGTTTGGATCGTGACAGAATCATTGCTATTTAAGACCCTAAATCACATATTTATGAGTCAAAATAATAAAACCCCTTTTTCATACCTTTGAAACCCTAACACCCAAAATTACCCAAATTAAACCATTTATACAAAAAGCTCAACATCTATGTTAAAGCACATAAGAATGAGTAGGAATCCCTACCTCAAGAGATGAAACTCAATGGAGATGATGGGGAAATCTCGAAGTGCTCCAAACCAAGAAAATTTTGAATCAAAAGGAAGCCCAAACGAAGCTCTACACTTTTTGTAAAGACACTAAGGGAGTAGATCACTCAAGATAAATCAATCCCTAGAGAGAAGGTGAAATGTAGGGAGAGAGGCTCTCAAAAATGGGTTTTTGGAAAAGTAAGAGAGAGAGAGTGGAAGTTGAAAAGTGATCTAAAAAGACCCAGCTGATATTTGATATACGTATGACCCGCTCGAGTGGAGAATAGGACGCTCGAGCGTCAAGCACAAAAATTGGACCCGCTCGAGCGCCAAGACATAACTACAAAACACACCTGCTCGAGCGTAGATTTCCCCTTCTAGTACTTTTACAGACAATGAACCACCCGCTCGAGCACCAAGACACCCGCTCGAGTACGACCCGCTCGCTCGAGCGTCAAGCACAAAAACTGGACCCGCTCGAGCGCCAAGACATAGCTACAAAACACACCTGCTCGAGCGTAGATTTCCCCCTTCTAGTACTTTTACAGACAATGAACTACCCGCTCGAGCACCAAGATACCCGCTCGAGCGCGACCCGCTCGATCGTGAAAAACACACCTGTAGAAGTTTTACAGAGGCACAAAGTGCTGGGTATGTGAAAACTCCGCTCGAGCGTACAAGGACCCGCTCGAGTGGATCACCAAAACTCTGGGCAACAAGAATGGAGACTAAGGCTCAACCAACCTATAACAAACCTGCCCAACACATCCCAAAACTCAAATATAAGGAATTAAAGGATGACAACAAGACATAAACAACAACCAACTCCACGGAACCTAAGTCCGGATACAACAATCAAAGGAGAAAGAACCAGGATCGCTATAGATAAATAAGTCTGATCAATAGGACCGACCTGTAAGTGCCCTATTTGTATATGGCTTAAGGCCCAACGTAGTTTGGCCAATCCTAGAATGTACTATATCTATATAATAAAATAGAAAGGTTTTCAAAAATATTTTAGAGATACAATTGGGTAGAACGGCTAAGATTAATTTTGGATTTGATCCAACGGTGTAGATGGTTCATTGAACTCATAAAATTTAGTCCAAAAGTGTCAATTTCAACTACTCCCAAATCTTGCCCCAAATCTCGCCAATTACCCTATAGTGATTCTGGTTTAAACCTGACCTGTTCATTGTTTTTGTAATGCCCCAAAAATAAATATGACAAACCCATCTCTTTTGCGGAAATAGAATTGAAACAACATACTTTAATTCATCATAGTTAATATAGAAAAAGTGACACACGCGATATACATTCATAAATGTTCTATCCTGAATCTACAACATGTCTTACTAATAATCAAAAGATGAAAGTTTAACAGATATTTAAATGCCCTAATGGCTTACATCTTCCTAAGGCATTCCTTGGTTACAACAAAATGAGTCTAGCTTAATACAGTTAAAGCCCTTAGCTACACAAATTAAATACAACAAAATGAGCCCCTTTGCTCCAAATCTCTCCAAGCTACTGTCTTAACGGAGGCATGTCACCAGCACCTGAAAATGATTTTTTTCCAATAGGGTGAGCCAAAGCCTAGTAGAAACAATCTAACACAATATATGAATCTTAACAAAGGTATAAACATGAAGTGCATGTCTAATGCCCATTATAGAATCAATTATATCTTACAAGATCATAATATGCCAAATTCTTTTATTCTAATCCGTTTTATCTCAATTTCATTCATGTCCATTCATTTCACCTCAATTCATAAGTTATGTTCATTATTATCTAGACAACCGTACTGAGACTACAACTCAATGGTTCTCAAATGTACATAACCAATACACAACACTTCAATTTGCCATTTTACGAGAATTTCATCCGCAGGAATCGGCACCCATGTATACGCGCGGTTTTCGGGACTTACACCCAGGACACATAGGCCAACTTAATTCAATGGAGTCCATCTCCTTTCTCCTCCCGCATATGGAGTGCATGATTTTCCTCCTCCCAAATATCATACATGTACAATGTATTGTAACACGGCCATTTTCAATGACAACCAATAAGTGATAAAATTCAAATCGCCTAATCCTCATGCAATTTCTACAACAATCATGGCTATCCTCCACTAATAGCCCAAACAAATATTTCTAAACAGATATACAATCTTTTCAACAAATAAATTATCCAAGTTTCCATGGATGCGAGATAATACATATCTAAGCCCACCATTTATATAAACAACCTCTCAATTTCACACTTTCACTCATAATTCTATTACTTATACAAAATAACCATTTTAGTCATTTTAGGGCCAAGCTCTCATTTTTCCCAAGTTCATCTCAAACACCAAAATCAACTATTTTAACGTAATACAAGTTCATATCTACTCCCATAACCATTTCCATTACATTCGTTCGAAAACCCCTCTTGAGATTTTAAATCAAAACCCGAGGTTTATCTAAAATCCTCAAAATCCCAATCTTGTCCATACAACATCAAATACCTAGGTTAAAAACCATATGAAATTGTAAAAAATCCCTACCTCAAGCTTAGAAGACCAAAGGAAAAGATGGAGGAATTTCAAAGAAGCCCAAACCAAGCTTTAATCGAATAAAGAGAGCTCTTAAGACGTACTACCTTTTTAACAAAGACATATGAGTAGAGAACCACTAGATCTAGGTGAAAATGTAGAGAGAGAGAGAGAGAGAGAGAGAGAGAGAGTGTATGTGTGTGTGTGTGTGTTTTAGATAGGGAAAGAGTTGGTCTAGGGCTTTTGAGAGAAGGTCTTTTGAGAGAAAATATGTCCAAAAGTGATGTAAAAAGATGTTTCTGTGAACTGATATACACGCAGCTCACTCGAATGTAAGAGTTGTCGCACGAGCGACCAGACACAAATAAGTCACCTCGCTCGAGCGCAAGAAGCTTCGCTCGAGTGCAGAATAGACACTCCTAGAATTTTTACAAATAGAAGACCGTCGCTTGAGTGCAAGAGTTCTTGCTCGAGTGAAGAATATTAGCCTCCCAGTATCTTTGCAGGCCTGCAAAAGTACTGGGAGCTCACAAAGCTCACTCGAGCGCAAGAAGCTTCACTCGAGCATGGAGGCCAAAATCTGGACAATAACAATTGGAACCAACTAGCAACCAACCTATTCCAAATGCAACCAAGGCACTCCAATACTCAATTTCAATTAGGAATAAGGGAAAATAGACAAGAACAACAATACAGAATCATGAAACTCGAGCTCAGGATACAACAAGGGTTGGGTCAAAACTAGAATCACTATAGTTTTAGATTCGAGATTTCTTGTCTTAATAGTTGTTCATGTCTTCTTCCATCTTATTCCTTGTTAGGTTTGGCTATTGAAGTGTCTTGGTTGTGTTTGACATAGATTGGGTGTTAGTTTTTCAAAATTGTTGCTGCCCAGATTTTGGCTTGTTTGCTCGAGCGAACTTTGAGAACTTTTAGTACTTTTGTAGGTTTGCAAAACTACTAGAAGTATGGCATTCTACACTCGAACGGTGTTTCTTGTGCTCGAGCGGTCTTTTGGAACTCTCAGTACTTTTGTAGGCTTGCAAAAGTACTAAGAGGGTGGTGTTCTTTGCTCAAGCAGTACTTTGTTCGCTCGAGGGATCTCTTTTGTTGTGCTTGGTCGCTCGAGCGACCATTCCTGCGCTTGAGCGGTCTGCGCATATATCAGTTTCGAAAAGTCACTTTTTGAGTCATTTTCTCATCTCTCTCTCTAAACATTTCAAAATCCTAAATCTAGACACACTCTCTCTAAAACCCATCTTCAACCCTCAAATACATTATCATCCATTGATCTTTACACCGTAGTCCCTTTCTTAAAAAGGTAAAGCTTGCCAAGAGTTTCCATTTAATCGGAGCAAAGTCTATTTTTCGACTCCATTGAAGTTTCTTTTCTCTCCCTTGTCTTCAAGCTTTGAGGTAGGGATTTCTCCGCACTCTAGTATGGTTTTTAACTTCGTTATTTTTCTTTTTAAAAAAATCTTGATATTGGGGATTTTTGGAACAAAGCTAGGGTTTTAGTTTGAAATAAAAAAAAAAGAAAAGGGAGGGGGTTTCAAAATAGGTTCTTGAATATGATCATAGGTTTGTAAATGTGGTTTAGTTGTGATGAAATGATAGATTTTTATCCTTGAAGTTGATTTTTAAAGAAAGGGGATTTTGCTCTAAATGGTGAACATTTGATTTTGTAAAAGGAAAATAGAATTGACGTTGGTTTTATAAAATTGGAATGATGATGATGATGGTAGTGGAGTTGGATATGAATTATCTCTCTTATCTTGAAATGTTGGAAAGTATATCTTTATTGGAAATTATTTATCTGTTTAGAGATATCTGTTTTGGCCTATTGGTGGATAATAGTTATGATTGTTATAGAAATTGTATGAGAATTAGGTAAATTAAAACTAATTACTTATCAATTTGCATTGAGCATTGTAACATATGTAACACATTGAAAATGTTTTTTTTTTGAAAAAAATGGGTGAATACCTTGGTGAATCTGGGTAGGAGTGTAGTTGATGTTGGCTTGTGTATCCTTGGTGAAAATCCAGAAACCCGCGCCGATAAGTGCCGAGCCTTCCGGTTAATACCAGTAAAAATGACAATTGGTAGTGCATGTAGCTTACTTGCATACACATGTAGTGTTAGTGTGGCAAATCCATCATCCTCTAACTTTTAACTATCATCAGTATTAAAACTGTTAGTCATGGAGTGCGCCAACCTAATGTAAAGTGAAACTTGAGTTGGTTTATTGAATACGATTAAGGACATACGATTAGTTGAATTTAAGTGCATGTTTGAATTTTGTAAAATTTTTATTAGTTTTATTTTATTATTATTATTTTATTTTTTCTAGCATTTGGTTTAATTTATGTTAAAGATTCTTAATCCTTTATATATATATATGATTTTTTTTTTTTTTTGTTATTTTTAACAAAAATACAAAGTACATTAATCGGTAGATAAGAGAGATAAAAAATGGAAGAATTGTGGGTGGGCAAATGATATCTGAATGTCATAAGCTCTTTCTATTTTGGTAAATTTTATTGACAACCATTTTTTTTTCTTTCTAAAATACTATATATTTCATAATTTTTTTCAATGATAATCTATGACACCCTATGGAATGGATAGACAATACCATATTTTAAAAAAGGCACATAGAATAAGAGAGTCATGTTTTTCCCCTAAACTTCTATTGTTGGAAAAATGATATACTTTTGTGTGAAGATGAGAGAAATCTCTTTCATGATGCATGTGTTAGAGGATTTACAAAGATAATTGTATTTCAAAAAAGATAGCAAGTGCCAAAAGTTTAGAGAATTTTAAAAGTTACTGCTAATGTTATATCATGTTAATCTTGACAAATAATTATTAAAATATGTATATTGAATTTTGTTTTGATTATTAATTTTGAATAATTGTTGAAGAAAAACTAACTATATTGAATTTTGTTTTGATTATTAATTCAGAATATGGTTAAAGAAAATAGGCAAATCTATTTTACCTGCATGTGGTATGACTCGATGACACTTTACCTAGGGGCATAAACAGTTTGGTTCAGTCAATGTTGAGGGTAAGTTTAGCACCAAACCAATTTTTTCGGTTTTGATAGCTAAAAAACTGATAGAGGTCGTATACTGCAGTTCGGTTTTATCGGTTTTGTCGGTATGATGTAGAAGAGGGATTTACTTCAATTTTTAAAGGGTTCTATAAAATATTGTAGAATTTTACATTAAAAATAAATGAATAAATGTGTGAAAATTGCTCTATAAATATTTCTTTCCTTAGTTTTTATCACAAAAGTGTATATTAGTCAATAATCATCTAATGCTTAAAGAATTAAAATATAAAAATATTTAAATATAGTATTGATCGGTTCAGTTTGCATTAGTATAAAAATTTTCAAATCCGAAACAGACCGTGTATTATGAAAAACATACCGAAAATTGAAATTTTGGTCTAGTTCAATCCATAGGCTCGGTTTCATTGGTTGTTCTTACACCCTTAACTTAACCCCCTATTATTATGGATTTTATTTTATTATGTAGGGAATTAGAATTTTTATTTCATATGAATAGTTTAAAATTGAATTTGATTGCAAGTGCATTCAGGTACTAGTCATTTGCTAGTAAATAATATTCACCAAAAAAAATAATAAAATAAAAGGGCATTGACTAGTGAAAAATCTAAAATTTCTAAGATATTTATTCGCGATTATGTTTCAATTTAAAACAGTAAATAACAATCACAATCAAACAATCAAGATAAATCGACACAACGATTTAACGTGGAAAAAACCACAATTGCAACAACTCCAGTTGTGATAAAAAAAATCACGGGTCAAAGATACAAAACAATCTACTAAGAAGACAAAAAGAATTAGATATGTGTACCCTCAATTACCTAGCGAATCCACACCCGAATTAAACCGACCCCAATGTTCCTCTTCCACCACCGTCTTCACCTCAGAATTATTTTGCCCAACATTGAATCCACAACGCTGATGTCAAATCCACAACGATGAGTGACTTTAGAATCCATCAAAGTTTCATATCCAAGTTTCTTGGAATCCACCAAAGAATACCTTTTTCTCTTATTAACGTAGCAAAAAAAATAACCCTTTGATAAAGTCAATATAAAGCTTGTAGATTCATTGATCACTCTCAAATCATTAAGGACATACTTATAAAACACCATCCAATATACCACACTTTGATTTTTCTTTCCCTCTAAAAGTCTAGATGAGTTAAACCCTAAAAACAACGAAGGCATATTTTATAGAAAACAGAATCGTGAAGACCACTCAAGCGCACATTTCACCGCTCAAGGCGGTGCAAAACATATAGGCCAATTACTCGAGCGAACATTTCACTGCTCGAGCAGTGAAAGATCTTTCCCAGAAGCTTAGTTTATAAGTAGAGATACTAGATCCTCCTATTCACCGCTTGAGCAGTCAAACAATCTTACTGCATTTTTTGCTTTGGGGGCGCTGCGCCTAACCGTGATGAGCTGACTGGACAGCTCGATCCCCGTACATAGTCAGTGAAGTGGCAAACAGGAAAGCCTCAAGATTACAAACTCCTCTGTATAGACACAATTCGGGTTGGATTCGCATTTAAACACTCACAACCTCACTAAAATAAAAAGGGTAGATAAAATTACAACTGAAAGGAGTTTTGTCAAACGAAATTGCCAATTACAAAAACCTAACAACTAGTAAATCATATATCTTCAACTTATGACTCACTTAGTTCCATAGATATTCCTGTAATCCAAAAAATCTTATGTCACATTAAAATCTTTCAAATAAAACATACCCACATTTGAAAATGTAAAATGTATATGTGAAAATGATATTTCAAATTGAAAAATCGTAATTGTGATATTAGGTCCTATTGTCACATTTTAAGAATCAAACATTTGTCAAAAGTTAAAAAAAAAATAAAAATAAAAATAAAAATAAAAAAATAAAAAGTTTAATAAAATAAAATAAAATACACATATTAGAATTATGTGGAATACGTGCATTTGGAAATCAAACGTGGTATCATCCAAAAATCTCCAGAAAATATAGTGAAAGGAGAATGGCACATTCGACAAAAGTTTATTAAAATAAGAGTGCACCGATTAGGATGATATTCCATTATCATATTTTGAGAATGACAATCTTACATTAAAGTAACCCAAATGTGGCATACCCACATTTGGAAACCAAATGTAGTATCACCATTTTCTTTTAAAGAAATATAGTAAAAAAATCTCACAGTTTATCTTTCAAAATTCAATGGAATTTAATTGTCTATAAAAAAATTCATGGATATTTTTTATATGAACTTTTTTTGAATGAGATTTTCAAATAAATTTCCCATATATATATATAATATTAGCAAAATAGGCATCTCAATACAACAACAGCAAAATCAAGAAATAAAGTAAGCGTTCGGGAAGTTGGATTATGTTGGGTTGTGGCAGGTTGGGTCTAAAATAGTTTAAAAAAGATAAAATAGATTTTTTAATCCTAAACTACAAAATATCACATCTAAATCATGATCATTTTATTTTTTCTTTCACAAAAGTTAAAAAAGCTAAAAAAAATTCATTCCAATAAGATTTTTTAACCCCAGACTAAAATAGTCAAAAAATAAAAAAAAAAACTAAAAAATCAACCCACATTCCAAACGAACTCAAACATCCCAGTTCGAAGTGATTTGAATTCAAGATATTAAAAATTAAAGAAATTAAAGTACACCGATTAGAAGAAGACGTTGAGTTGTAGTCCAATGGTCTAATAGTCACACTTTAGGATACGGTGAATGCAAGGTCAGGAGTTTAAGTTGATAGAGTAGTAACAAAGCCTTCTGTTGTAATTTAACACTATACTAACATACTAATGCTATCTTTAAAAAAAAATAAAAATAAAAATAAAAAATAAAAGATAACCCAAGAAGGTGAGTCAGTTTGGCTATAACCTTTGTACTTTACTAAGAGAGCGTGTTTTATTTTTTATTTTTATTCCAGAAAAAAAAAAATAAATAAATAAAATAGAGCTGAGAGAGATGGGAAGTTATTCACTGTTGTTGGGATAAATATATAATTGATGCTACAATTTGATTTTTTTTTTTTTTTTTTTTTTTTGATAACTCAAGTATCCCCACAGCCGAAGCATGGGACTAATCCTGAGGGCCCTGAAGTTAACGACCGGGCAAACCTCCAGTGGCCCACACAGCAGCCCCATGGGGAGTGGGATTCGAACGTGAGACCTCAAGAAGGAGCATACTCCCAGACCCCAGGTTCCTTCCCTCACCCACTGGGCCACCCTTGCGGGTTGATGCTACAATTTGATGGTAATTAGTTTATGAATAATGTTATATGCACTAATTAATATATTAATTAAATATTGACAAACGATGTGGCATAATTTTAAAAGTTTTGAGTATTTTTAATTTGTATAATGACTGAGATCAATAATAATGTCATAACACTAGTTCGTACACTAATTAATATACTAATTAATGCATGTTATAGATTTTGTTAACAAATCCTCTTAAAACATTAAATATGGTTAATTACTCCCACTATCATAGAAAGTAAACGAAAGTATATTGCATTAATAATATTATTTTTTTCTAATTTGACTAGAATACCCTTTTATGTATTTCTTTTCATTTTATTTTTATTATTTTTTTGTTGATCCGTTCACCTCCCACTCGCTGTGTATCTTCAAATTAATTAATCAAATAGATATTCAAATATTATTTGTAATTTTAAAATATTTTATTTTGTTATTTATATTTTTCATTACAAATGATTTGTCACATTTTTGCTGAATTTTTCATAACATAATTATTATGGTTCGTAACCTGTTTTTTAATGGTAAAAATCACACTTTATTTTTTTATTTTTTTAATACAACCATAAGATTAGGGATGAATCATTTTAATGAAAAAATATAAATAAAATATAAATTTATAGATGATAATAAAATATTTTAAAATTACAAATGGTAATTGAAGGCTAGTTTGACATAACCTAAATAAGCTAAAAAGTCAAAAAGTCACTATCTTATTTAAGTCACATCATCTTATTTAAATCATATCACCTCTCTAACACATCACATCAAACCCAACCCAAACCCACCAATAAGTCAAAAAGTATACTTTTTTAGGACATCCCAAACCAACCCTGAATATCTATTTTTCTAGTCAAATTAGAAAAATAATAATTTAATAGAATACGTTTAATGTCTTTGTTTACTTTCTATGATAATGAGAGTAATTAACCCTATTTAATGTATTTTTAACTTGTTAACAAAACCTTTAGTTTATACCGTGAGAATCATTAATTTTGTATTGATATTATCGTGCAAGAGCAATAAAAATGTCTTGGCACACCATGTAGAGCATTGCTCTCGGACCATTACAAATCAATACAAAGTTGTGATTTATACAATTATCTTATCATTTGTGATGAATGTACTTGTGTTGTGATTTATTAATACAATTAACCAATAACATTATGCTCGGATCATATGGTCAAAAAATAAATAAATAAATAAATAAAAGATAGTTTTAATCCCTAAAATATGTATTATTTTTTATTTTAATTTCTTAAGTTTTAATTTTGTCATTTTAATCTTCAAAATTGTCAATTTAAGTCAGTTTGTTCTAAGGTCTAACGTCTGTCTACATTGATAACAGAAATATGGATAAAAGAAAATTTTAATCCCTAAAATATGCGTTTCTTGTTATTTTAGTTCTTCGAGTTTTAAATTTTGTTATTTTGGTCCTCAAAGTTATGAATTTAAGTCAATTTGGCCCTAACTCAAGTTGACAACGTTGAGGACCAAAATTACTAAATTTAAAACTTGAGAGACTAAAATGACAAAAAAACTCAAACTCATACTGTATATGGGAGAAATATTCGTTGTTTTCCGTACGCCTTGCTGCCAAGCTCACCTTGCTCCGAATGGACTCTAATTCACTGCAAGTAGAACATAAGTGAGCTACCCAGTGGGTGGTTTGCTAGAAAACCCCTCCGACGGTCAAGTTAGTTCACTTGAGGAAGAAATAGTGCAGAGCACTAGAGAGAGAGAGAGAGAATTGCTAAAGTTTCCTTACCCTTCTCTGGTGGTCAACGTGCGCCTTATCTAGGCTGGCCAGGCAGCTCAAGACTGTGTGCGCACTATCGCTGTCGTCCTTTCCTCGACACGTGGCAATACTGCCCCCGCTCTTCGTTCCATGTATATGCGTCAATACCACCAAATAACATTAGTCAAATTGCCAAACGGTATTAACGAGTTTAGGCAGATTCCTCGCCAATGGCCACATGGTATGCCCTAGCCGAGCAATCACTTTTGCTATCCTCAAATATGCTAGCTGAAGTCCTTTAGTCAATCTATCTTAGGTCAGCCATCGACCGATTTTCTAGCTCGGCTGAACTCACTGTGGCATTGACCTTTTGTTGGAACCCACAAAGGTGTACGTGTGTAAATTAAATGAACAATAAAATAAAATAATTCAGAAAACAATTATATAAATTATTTCCCGAATTAAATGCTTACAGAAATTAATGTTGAGGCTTGTATTTGACACAATCTCCTTAAAGTAGATTTCGCTCTAGCTCCGGTGTTTCGAGTTTTATCGGCATCTACTTCCTAGGATACAATAACTAACACTTAAATTTGCAGCACTACAAATTTAAGTCTGGCGAACCAAAACTCTGTTGTAAACTCTCTCTTTTCCTTACTAAAAATAAATGCAGAAACTAATGCAAGAGCACAATAAGAAGAAGAAAAGAATGACGAAAATCTGAGGGAAAAATTGAATGAAATGAATTGCTGGAAGCATGTTTTATATAGATAGAAAGGTGGCTGTTCCGAATAGTTGCCAACAGATAGGCAATTGTTCGGACAAATAGACAATTTGTTTGGACAGATTCGATTGGAAAGCAACAGGTAGAAACCTGTTTGAACCAATTCGGGTGGTATAGACCTGTAAGGGACTTGTTTGGGTGAAGAAAAATTCTAGACTAATTTATTTTGAATTTTGAAACCAAATTAAAAATAAAAAATAATTTACAAAAGTTTTTGACCCAAAAAGATAAGTATTGGGCCGGACAAGCCCAACCCAACCTCGCACCCGCATTCAAAGCCGGCCCAAATTTTCGACCGATCGACGGACACTTGACGGCACACGACGTGTGGTTTTAATTTTGGGTCCAATGGGTCTAGCCCACTTCACCCATAACCTCACCCTTTCACAAACTTGGGTACCCCTTGGAGCCCATCCCAAGTATCCAATGCTAAGGTTTAGAAACCCAAACAATTCCTCAAGCCTTTCCAATGTAGGACAAGCATATTTCACAAATGTGTAGTAAACCTACCAAAAAACTAGTTCCACAAACCCGAAAATGTGCGTTGAATTCTCATTCATCCGGAAATGATTTTGAGCAACCAAATACATGAATTTATTCACTACGCGACATTAAACATGAACCCAATTAGAAATATTAAAAATAACGCTTGGGTCCCACCTTAGTTAATACTCAAAGTTAGCAAAAAAGAAGGAATTTCTAAAGCCATTTTCCAACAATCCCCCACATGAATGGAATTCACAATAACGGACATGCAACGAGATGCAGACAAAGAAAGAGTACATTAAAAAGATACACCACATCGAGATAGGTAGCTTTTGGCTTTGAACCTCCTCTAGTGAAAGCCTATCGAACTTACTGACTAACCAGTGGACGTGATGCCTTGAACTGTTCAGCTGTTTGTGTAAGCCAAGCAATAAAATGCACATAGTGTATCCTCAGACACAGTTTGGTTCTTACGGTTGTGTTCATTTTGGCCTTGAACAACGCTTGGTAATTCATGAGTGCTCTAGAGAATTTAGCCTTCTCAATTCTCACAGAACCAGCCTAGTTCACACTCATATAGGTGATTTCTTATTAAGGGTTGGTTTGGAATGTTCTAAAAAAGTGCACTTTTTGACTTATTGGCTTATATGGGTTAGGTTTGGGTTGGATTTGATGTGATGTGTTAGAGAGGTGAAGTGATTTAAATAAGATGATGTGACTTAAATAGGATAGTGACTTTTTATTTTTTGTATTGTTTAGTAGATACCAAACTTGGCCTAAGAGTATCCTGCTATACTCCACTTGGATGTCCAAGCTATAAGAATCATTAAAAGCAAAGCTTATCCTACTAACGCTACAAGTATCACTCTTCTTATCATGGAAATGGGTAGGAGTAAACCTCCTTAGTGATACGTGAAGTCATCCATAATTCAATTGTCCCTTTGAACCTAGATCTTGGGATCTCCAGCCAACTAGGTTGGGTTGCCATTATGGCGACTTTTAAGTAATAGGCTTTAATCCCATTCCCATCGATAAATAGTACACTTGCTCTCTGGCTAGCCCTTTAGTCAATGGATTGACAATATTCTCCTTTGACTTTACATATTCTATGGAAATTATTCCATGTGAGAGCAAATGCTTAACAGTATTATGTCTTCGACGAATATGTCGAGACTTACCATTATACATATGATTTTGTGCCCGTCCTATTGCTGCTTCACTATTACAGTGAATGCATATAGCAGGCATAGGTTTAGGTCACATTAGAATGTCTTCTAAGAAATTATGAAGCCATTCTGCTTCTTCTCTTGTTTTATCTAATGCGATAAACTCAGATTCTATTGTCGACCTAGCTATGCATGTCTGCTTGGAAGATTTCCAAGAGATTACAGCATCTCCCAGGGTAAAGACATAT
Source organism: Camellia lanceoleosa (assembly GCA_025200525.1). NCBI lineage: Eukaryota > Viridiplantae > Streptophyta > Magnoliopsida > Ericales > Theaceae > Camellia > Camellia lanceoleosa. The sequence goes on from CM045765.1 coordinate 50,444,097, forward strand.
CCACTAGTGGATTTTGAGTTTTTAGTATCCGATATCCAATTTGCATCGCTATACCCCTCGAGTACTGCTGGATATTTGGTATAATGTAAGGCATAATCCTGGGTATGTCTTAGATACCTAAGTACCCTAATTATCATTTTCCAATGATCGGACCCTGGATTACTTATGTACTTACTTAATTTGCTTACAGCATAGGCTAAATTTGGCCTAGAGCAAGTCATTAAGTACATCAAGCTTCCGATTATTCAAGAGTACTCTAATTATGATATGCCAATTCCTGTATTTTTTGACAAATGAAGACTAATGTCAACAGGTGTTTTAGCAAGACAGTTGTCGCGCTTTCCAAATTTCTCCAAAATCTTCTCAACATAGTGAGACTGAGATAAAGCATAACCTTCAGATGTTCCAGTAATTTTTATTCCTAGAATTACATCTGCTACTTCCAAATCTTTCATGTCAAACTTTTTATTCAACATTTTCTTTGTGGATTTGATCATGTCATTATCGCTTCCAATAATAAACATGTCATCCACATAAAGACAAAATAAGACATAGCCTTTGTCTTTGTCTATGCTTTTAACATAGACGCATTTGTCACACTCGTTTATTTTAAAACCATCCGAAAGCATAGTGTAGACACCCCATTTTTTACCACCCTTAAGACTTCGGCGCTACTGATGGTTTACTTGGTGATGAAATATGTGCAGGGCAAAGGTTCGATTTCTTCGGCAATGAGAGAGTCAAATCCCAATTTCACATCCCCTTTTGGACCAAAACTATTTTGAATGGTGTTTAGGTCTTAAAACCCTCTCTTTCAAAACATTTTTGAAAATAAGTATCTACAATGCTCCGACGTTCGCATTTCGTTAAATGTTGCGCTTTTCGGTAAACCAAGCGAGAAAAAAGTGGAAATGAATGAAAGAGAGGTGAAATCTTTGAAAAATATTTCAAATCACCTTGTTTAGGGGTTTGGAGTTGAAGAAAAGAAGATGAGAGGAAAGAAACCAAGTTGAGGAAGAAGTTGGGTATGAATCGTTAAGAGAAAGAGACAAGCAGTCCTCACTAAATCGGGCCTATCCTTTTGTATACTTGGATTTAACCTATGAGGCTACCACCATTGGAAATAAGACTTCCGGGGCTTCATTGTTCACTCAAGAATCTCCTAAAGCCGAGTCCGGATGGGGGAGATATGATTGGTTGAAGATTCCGGTTGGACCGAAACTGAGCAGCCTTCACTAAAAGAGGGATATCTCTTAGCACACATGGAATTTTGATGTGAGGCTTCCATAATTGGAAAGAAGACTTCTGGGGCTATAGTTTAGGCTCCAGAATGACATAAAAAGGAGTCCAGATGAAGGAATTAGGATTGCTTCAAGTTAGGGACCCAGACAGATTTTTGCCGTCGGCCTCTATGGAAGTGCATCGGCCACAATTGGAGCTCATCGGGCATAGGTCGGCCAAATGAAAACCTTGTCAGCCACAAATGATGGCCAGTCGGCACTAAAGATGGCCGGTCAGCTAGAAGTGTCCAAAACTCAGATTTTTTGTAGATATTTCTCCTCCAGCTGTTTTCAGCTTGTGCCACCTGTCCTAGCTCAGATATTTCGACCAAAGTTGATATTTTGCTATATATCAGAGCCTTATATCTCATATTCAAGAGGTGAGAAGATGAGAGGATAGATTAGAACAATTTTGGCAAAAGATTCGGGAGCCTCGCTCTCTAGAAACTCTCTCTAGATTTCATTCTCTCTATGGATTTTGTACTTGAAGGCTTGCATACATCCATCTTCAACCTATCAACCCTTAAGAAGACTTGATGACCATTGGGCTGAGATCCCTTGGAACTTGTTTTGGGCTGCTAAAGCTTGGTTTTAACTCAGAAATCTTGCTGTTTTGCTGTTTGGCTTCAAGGGTAAGCACTTGTCCCTCTAAAGCTTTGTTTTGCATGCTTGTTTTACCACCTTTGCAAACTATTTTTGGCTTGGTTTTGAACTGAGAAAATGTCTATTTTTCAGTCCTAAAAGTGATGGTTTAGGCCTATTTTGTGTTAGGGGGTTGTCTCTCCCTTTGCTCTTTGGCTTGTAAAGCCTTTAGAGCCAACTTCCTAAGCTTTTGAAACCATCTTTGTTTGGCCTTTTAACCACTAAAGTCCAGTGGATTTTCAATGGTAAAAATGTGGTTTTGAGGTTCAAAATGGGAGAGGGTGGTCCCCTCTCCGCTTGTCTTGGTTGTATGCCTTGTTGGCCAAATTATTGAGCATGTTTTTCTAGCATGTGTTGGCTTGTTCTTAGCTTACTTTTGGGGTTATTTCAGCATGGCATACCACTGTTTTGGCTTGGTTTGGTCACCCCTTGCATGCTTTTTACACTTGTAGTGTAAATTTTGAAAACTAGCTCTGTGTGCCTTATGAAGTAGCATGTCTTTCTAGAATGTTTTGGCTCCATCTTGGCTTATTTTTGGTGTTGTTTTAGCATGCTATACCTCTGTTTTAGATTGGTTTGTTAGCCTCTTGCATGCTTCACACACTTATAGTGCAATCTTGCACACTAGCCTAATATGCATCACGCTTTAGACCATCATTCTAGCATGATTTTGGCTTAACTCTAAGAAGCTTTTGTTCATGTTTTAGCATGCTCTAGCTATAATTTATGTTGTTCTGGTCATGCATGCATTGCTTTGTATAGCCATGGTTCAATCTAGCTCACTAGCCTTGAGTTTCCAAGCCACTAGCATGTATTGCTTGAACTATTTTCATGATTTGGCATCGTTTCATATGTGATTTTAGAGCATGTTTCATTATCGTACACTCGCATATGTCACTCTTTCAATGCTTTGGAGAGTTTGTGCTTTATGCCTTAAACATGAGCCATTGTGTATGCCTTCATGACTAAGCTTGCGAGCTATCATTTCAGTGTGTTTTTGGGGTTATTTTGCCATGATATAACTATGATTTTTGTTGGCGAAGCCATCCCATGCTTGGTGTTGGTAGGTGTAGTGTAATCCTTCATATTGGCCTTGCATATTCCATGCTTCATGCCTTCAGCCTAGCTTGTTTTGGCTATACTCATTGCATGTTTTAACATTGCTTTGGCATGCTCTAGGACTTTTTTGGGTTGTATTGGCCATATGCTTCATGTATTGCATGGCTATAGTGTAAGTGCCTATGCAAGCTTGAAACTTTAAGTCTCGTAGCATGCTTCATTTGTGACATGTACATGATTTGGCATCATTTACCACGTTATTTCAGAGCATATAGCATTGCCATGTTCCCATTAGTTTCACCCTTTGAGTGCCTCTAAGGGTTGTGCATTGTTGCCTTGTTTGTGGCCTAGTGTGCATGCATGCATGCTTAGACATTTGAGCCCCCATCTCAGCATGTTTTGGTCTTTGTTTTGACCTATTTAAGCTCTATCCATGATTAGTTCTTGTATTTGTGCCATGTATTGCATGCCTCTTGTGTGGTCCTCTTTGGTTTCTTTATGCTTTAAGGACCCTAGCATGCCATACTTATGTTGATTGGATGATTTGGCATCGTTTCATACCTTATTCTAGTGCATATAGCGTGGCTACACTCTTAGATTTGTCACTCCTTGAGAACTTTTGAGAGTTGGGTTGTTATGCTTAGTTGATGAACCATTGCATGAGCATGCTTGTCTTGCATTTCATGCCATCATTTCCTTGCATTTTGGCCACTGATTTGGGCATGATTGAGGTCTGTCCATTTTTAGTTTAAGTCCATTGAGCATGTTGTTCAAATGTTATTACATTGTATCATGTTTGCATGATTGAGTTGCATTGTGTTTTGCATGCTTGTTGTTTGCATTGTTGATGCATACTTATGTTGCATTTCATTATGCTTGCATTGTTGTTTGCTTTGTGTTGAAATGCTTATGTTGCCTTGCATTGTGTATGCATGCCATTAGCATTGATAGGTTGCTCATGTTGCATTGCATCGTGTTTGGATAGGGTGTTAATCCAAACATGAGAAACGAGGGACATTTCATACTCAAAGTGATAAAAGTGCCTCATTTCTCGGTCGCCGACCCTCTTGATCAAGCATGATAGAGGTGTAGGCTCATTGTGTTCTTTATGCATTCATTTGACATTGATTTGTGCAACTCGGATTCTTTGGCCATCATGCATTGAGATGCGTGATTGATGGCTCGAGAGTCAAGCACTACACTCCTTTGAGCTTTAAACATGATAAGAAGTGTAATTGCACACACATTTTCCTTTAAATACATTGCCATGCCTCTGTTAGTGCTCTGTTGCAGCAAAAGGAGAATTTACAGGAAGCATTGGCCGACCGGCCATCAGAGCTGCCGACCAACCATCAAAGGCTGCCCATTGACTATCAAAATTGGCCGATAGCCATAAACTCTGGCCGATGGCCACTCCTCTTGGCCGACCATAAGGTGGATCAGAAGTATTTTAGAAGTTGGCACAATTTTCAGAGATACAGAACAGTGCAAATAGAGGCGACACGAGGCATGGTAGTGGATTTCCGAGCGAAGTCGACCGAGCATACATACACCCCTCTCCTCGAGGTTATTTTAACTGCTTTGTGTAGTTAGTTAATTTGTAAATTAATTAGTTAATGTATTTGCTAATTAATTCCATCTTTGTAATATTATAGTTAGCTAGGTATAGCTAGTTTTAATTTGGTTTGTAGTTAATTAGCTTAGCTTAGCTAGTTAGATTATTATTCGGACCCTCCGTCGAGAAGGCAAATTTTGTAATAAGTGTGCGTGTGTGTGATGCATGTCTTTCAACCCCTATTTCTTTCTCCCTTTTACTTAACCACTTTCGATGGTTAGTTTAGGGTCATATTCCAATTAGCATACCTTATGCTTAGCATGCGTGCATCCATTCATCTGTCTTGCATGCGTCGGGCTCGGCGCATCATACAAACTGCATTGTATTCCAATTTGAATACATGTTATCTAGTTGCATTCACATGACACCTTAGAATATCTGAGCCTATCTTAGTTATATTTTGCATGTGTTGCATTAGGCATTGTTGACAGAGCTAGGATCACGCATTGATTACTAACTAGCTTATTTTTTTGCTTTGGAGTACACTATGAGTGTTTATGCTTTAGCATCCTTGCATGTGTGTAAGTGACTGCCATGATAGTATGCTCGCCATGAGGCTATTTGCTTAAGTGCTTAACTGCATGAATGCCTATGGATCAAGGTTGGATTGCTTGAATTGGGACAATTCATCAAATGCGAGTTTTGAGCCTACTTTGCGGAGTGGCAAAATCATGTTTTCCTAAGCCCACTTGAGGGTGGCAAATCCACGTCTTAGCCTACTTGCGAGTAGCACTTCCAAACCATTTTCAAACAAACAAACAAACATGAAATGTTTTGTTCCAATTTGAGTGATCTAGTCTATACTTGTATGCTGCGCACATCACATAGTAAGCTAACTAATAAATCAGAATAAGAACACATGTGTTTTTAAAAATAACATATCATGTTAGTAAAGGCCGATCTTTGATCGGGCGAGCGGGAGTGCTCATTGCATGACCTTCTCCTCTCATACCCAAGTTCCCGAGTCGAGGCAACTTTAGTGATGACAGACACGTGGCCTTAGGCACGAGTCAGGGTTTCCTAAATTTTCCAAAATAAAATATTTAGATGGCGACTCTGAAATCTGGCAAAGTAGTCCATGTTTGGCGCTTTTTGATAAAAATTAGTTTTCCAAAACGATTTGCCGAATTTGGACCCTTTAGTGATTTATCAGTCTTGCATTGCACATTGCGAGATTAGATTCAGAACCGTGACACAAGTCCGAACTGTAGTAACTAGAACTACAATTCTCGCTCTCGCGCGCGAAACGGAGTTCCGGGCGGTTTACAGTTTCTGGCGACTCTGCTGGGGATTTAGAGAATTGACTCGAACTCATGATATGTTGTTTTGATTACACTTATGTGTTTCTTTGCATTGCATTTGCATTGGTGCGCCTAGGACGCCGTGTTTGTTGCCTGCTATTCCTGAATGGTTTGCCGGAGGCTTGCTTTGAGAAGCATGCCATAAGGCTGACCGGTTGCAGGCTCTGCCACGATGGGAACACAAACCTCGGTTGTTACCGAGGCACCCTTTTTGACCATTCAACCTAGTTACATACCGGAAACCATAGTGACCATTCCAAGCTAGGACAGGTTGCTTACTCGATTGTAGGTTGTTTGAGACCGCTGCGTGCATAGTGAAACCCTAGTTCCTGACAAAATAGGACAAGGAAACCCTACCCCACCATAGGGGTGTTTTGGCTCTTACTTGCCTGCTATGTGCTGTTAGGGTGTGTCTCTATAGGATGGTATGTATCAGCTGCAAGTCTGAGTATCGGCCTGAGGGTATCAGTTTACAGGCAGAATTTTGGACAGAATTCAGTAAAGAGTACAGTCATTCAATTGTGCTCATATCTATTTTGGTCAAATCAGGCTGAGGTACTGTCTGTTTTTTTGCTAGGTAGTCTTGGAACTATAGCTTCAGAAGGCTCCAATATCCCCCAGGTGCATTGGACTTGTGTTGATAGACTTTGTCAGGTCAGAGATTCAGTTCAGAGCAACCAGTGTTTCCTTCGCTGAGGCAAGGCAAAGAAAGGCCAGTCAGGGCTCACCTGTTCAACTGATCCGATAGTCACCAGTCACATTACCTTTGTTCAAACCCAACAGACCGTGATGGCATAGGGTTCGGAAGAAGTTGTGGCCGTGATAGCAGCATTAAATCAAGGAACTGCCGTGCAGGATAAGACCAATGTTGAAACGCAACGCCCACCTAGGACATCTACCTCACATCCGGCTTCGGGACCCCAGCCGAACTTTGACCCACTTCCGCCAGTTGAACATTTGCAGGGTCCAAATCCCCGAAAAAGGTTGACTCAAGCTCAGGTTTTCAAACCCCTGGTGCAGCCCAATGAGAGGCTTTATCCCCTTGATGTTAATAGCTCGACCCGACCTCATTAAAAATTGTGAACCTTGAGAAGCAATTCAAAAAGGCACAGGGCCTTAACTCCATTCCTGACATTGAGGATGGGTACCCCGAGGTGGCCATATGGCTCCCAGACTGATTCAAAATGCCGCATATTGACTGCTTCGACGGGACTGGAGATCCTATGGTACATATCTGGCTTTTCTTGGATCTCCTGAAACCGATGGGTCTGACTAAGCCATGGAAACTCTCTCTGTGTGGAAGAACCCTGTCGGGTGTAGCAACCACTTGGTACGCTAAGTTAGAGGATAAAGTGAAGCAAAACTGGGAAGAGTTGGTTGAGACCTTTGTCGATCAGTATTCTTACAATACCCAAGTAGAAATGACCACCCAAGAGCTTGAAGTAACCCACCAGAATCCCGCAGAGCCTTTTATGGAATTTGTTGCAAGGTAGAGAGCAAAGGCAGCACAGATGACAGATCGCCCTTCTGAGAGAGATCAAGTGCAGATAGTGGTGCGAAACCTCGAGCATGATATGTTGCAAAAGTTGATAGTCGATCCACTATTCACTTTCAAAAGTTTGCATGAACTGGTGTTTCAAATCGAGAATGCATTCAACACAGGGATTATTCCTAGAACAAGTGAACCGATAAAGAGCGTTTTTGCAGGGAGTACCGATGCTGGTAATAGCACTATTTCCAAACCCATTGAAATCCATACAGTCATCACAGCCGACCCTTTTGCCAAACCAAGCCTACAAACAACTGTCCCGACCCGAGCTCAGGGTAGGACTTTTACTCCCTTCTATATGAGCCTAACCAGCGCACTAAAAGTTCTGATAGAAAGAGGGCATCTCACACCCCTTGATCCTCAACCTCTGCCTGACCCACTCCCTGCTAGGCATAACCCCTCTAAGTACTGTGTGTACCATCAACAGCGCAGTCATGGCACTGATCGTTGCTACCATCTTCGTCATGAGGTCTAGAATCTCATCGACAACCGGACAATAGCTCCACCTCCAGACCCCAATGACCAAATATTTCCTGCCTACCTTAATCTAATCCATACATTGCCACCTGCTTACAACCCCAGCATATACATCACCCCGGCACATTTACCCAAGCCTAATGTGTTTATCCCAGAGAGCCTGGACTTATGCATGATCAGTGCATCTGAACCCCAATTATCTCAAACCGGTGACCCCACTACTTCTGAGCTGATGAAAACGATAGAAGATCTTCAGAGCACTGTGGCAGATTTAGCTTTTGGAATTTTGGCTCCATCATCGACTACATCACAGGCTAGAATCTTTAATCCAAAAGGCTCCTTGATCTTGGGGCAAGCTGCAACTGAAAAGGTCCAACCTGAAGCCATCTCAGATCTGGGTGTTGGTGTGTCGACAACAATTGGGCTCCGCTCTGATATAGCGACCCAATCCCTTGGAGAAGTGGAGACGAGTGGAAAGAACAAGGTAGGGGCAGGCATTTGTCCTCGTGAACACCTTCTGTGGGCTATTGAGGCTTTGAAAGCCGAAGGATTGAACAAACAGCATGTGCTCGCAGTTGTTGCAAAGACTGTGGATGACACTTTTGCTACTGAGAATGAGAGTATTCTAAATCAAGGGGCAAGCCGAGAGAAGGGCTATTGTACCAAAAATGTTCCTTTCAGCTCTAATCCTGTGCTCGGAAGAGATCAACAAACCTAGTCAGCGCCTACCAATCCCTTTGCTGTTGCATCCAGCAAAACTCCACAAATTTCAAAGTACCCACCCCGAGGCCAGAGGGTCTTCAATCCCCTTTACATGACTTTGTCCAAAGCTTTCCAAATCGTTATAGGACAAGGCCATCTCAAGCCCCTAGAGTCGCGTCCATTACCAAATAACCTCCCTCTCTCATACGATGCTGCCAAGTACTGTGTCTTCCATCAACAAACCGGTCACGACACTGACATGTGTTTTCGTCTTCGCCACGAAATACAAGATCTGATTGATAAAGAGGTCATCACCGCACCAGGTCCTGCAAAGTCTATCGGCACCGGCTCGATGAACTTGGGGGATAATGTGATGTGATCGGGGGGATGAACCACCTACAGATGGCGCCCAGTTTACTCCAGATATGGTGGATGACATGCACTGTTTTGAGCAATGTACAAATGCTGTTTATTTTACTTTCTGACTTGGGTATTGGGTCAGTCTCGTTGTGTTGTATTGAGTCAGTCTTTTTGTACTGAATCAGTAAGGTCTGTCTTGTTGTATTGAGTCAGTCCTATTGTGTTAGAGTCGAGTGATTTCTGGGGTGTTACCTTGGACATGACTTGCTTGTTTTGTGTTTGTCTTTTCGCTTTCCTTTGAGTCTGTTTCTACTTTGGAGCCAGTTGTGCCAACAGATTTGAATGAAATAGCAGTGATTTTCACCCTTTTGCGTCTGCTTCTACCATTGCGCCAGTTGTGCCAAAAGATTTGAATGAGACGGCAGTGCTTTTCACCTACTTTTGTGTGCCTTGAAATCATTGCATTGACCTAAGTTTTTTTTCAAAACTTTTTGAATACTGTGTTGAAAACAAAAAGAGGAATTCCTCAAGATTTGCAAAAATTTGATCAATTGAGAAAAAGAGAGGCATGCTAAGCCCTTAATGAATGAGATCATGGTTGTTAATGTGAGTACTGAGAAGGATCCTAGCTTGATCTAGATTGGTTCTACATTGTCTTCGACGCCAGCGACTAGTCGCTTTCTTAAAAGATTTCAAAAAATGTTTTGCATGGTCCTGCGAAGACCTGTGTGGAATCACTCTTGAGATTATGTAGCATCGTATCGCTCTCAGCCTCAAGACTCGACCCCTTTGCTTTCAAACCCTGAACTTGGATTCAGAATATTCAGTGGTCAACCACAATGTGAGGCCTGTATGGCCAGATTTGAAGCAGCCCATGAACTAGGGGCAAGAAGGTCAAATATGATCAAAAGAAAGCTTGCAAAGCTGGATGAGAAGCAGTCCTTGAACTAGGGGCAAAAATGTCAAATGTGCTCGAAGAGTCAAAGATGAGTCATTGCTCAAGCTAATGAAGATCGGCAACAATGCCAAATCCCAGAAGGGAGGAAAGAAGAAAGTTTGGCTGAAGGACAATCAAGTTCCTATCCACAACACTAGAGGCAAATTCAACCCCCATTGGATGGACTTCTACATCATCAGCAAGTAGCAGCCATTCTCCTAGATTCAGATGGCTTCGAGATCTCAAATTCGATCAACATGGACAAAGTTACATTTTTACCCTTGAGAGGCTCGCTGGGCCGAAAACCCAGAAAGGCGACCCAGGCAAAAGTTAGAGCAAGAAAATGAAGAAAAATGAAAAGAAAAGCAAAAAGAACCAAAAAAAATGAAGAAAAAGAAATGAACAAAGAAAAGAAGAATTGAAAAGAAAAGAAAAACATAGCTCGCAAGGTTGAAAACCTAGAATAGGGGCCTTGGCAAAAGTTAGAGTGTAAAAAGAGAGGTTAATACCCGAGTGTACCTTAACCCCGAACTACGTCAGGCTTGATTCCCATCTTTGGGATACGTAGGCAACTTCATTATGAAGTCTAGCTGTAAACACTTCAAATTCAACTGTCCTGTCTATGAGATTGAACGGGTCATCTATGTCTTCTCTGCATCCGAGAGTTCAATTGTGATAGTCACTTTGAGGATTGATTACAATGCGCTGTGGTGCTATTCAGACAAGGGGCAACTTTCCGTTGCCATGCAATGCCATTTGGACAAGGGGCAATTTTCTATTGTTTTGGATATGAGGTTGTGCATCTCAAGAGTAAATTCAGTGTTGGTCGAGCAGTGGCCATTGGTAAAAATAGTTTTTGAGAATTTTTAATGAAGTTGACTAATTTTCTCAAAAATTATTCCATTTTTTCAAAAACTGGACCATAACTTGGACCCAAAAAGAAAAAATTTCAGTGCTCATAACCTAACTTGCATGATTTCAAATCAGAAAATCGAACAAGTACGCTAATCTAACTCTCATATTGGTCAAAATTGTTTTAGTAGAAAGCCAAAACAAAAAATGGTCAAAATGATGAACTAGGGGCACAGTTGAGTCAGGTGTTCTGTCTTTTCCCCCTTGTCAACATACTTGCCAAAAAGGGCACTCTACCTGCCAGAAAAGGGCACAACTGAAGCAAACAGCAAAGGGCCAAAAGCTCTCTCATCCTCCAAGTAGCGAGGTATCGAATCAAGTGCGAAGCACGAACTGGAAAAGGAGTAGGATATTCCACTCCCTTATCCGAAAAGGTCTAGTCACATCTGAACTGGCCAAGGGCGTCATCAACCGATGTCAGCTGCAGATTTGCTACACACCCAGTTGTAGCGTAACCCCTCCGTGCAAAAGTTCACTGTTGTGAGCAGAAGAAGAAGAATCTAGCGGAATGCTAGGGGCAAGAGCACACAACTTCCTGTTTATCCATGAACCACCCAGGGGAGGGATAAAAAAAAAAAGAAAGAAAGAGAGATTGAAGAATAGAGAGATGTGCGCTGAGAGAAAAAGTGAGAAAATGGCTTCTTTTTTTTTTCAGAAAACAAGAGCTTGAGTGCCATAGTGATGTGAGAATCACAAATAAGAAAGGGTTTGAAACAATACCCGGAGAAACTGGCTCCTCGTGAACTGAGAGGTCTCCCACTGGTGGTACACATCTGAGTGTTGTGTGTGTGTTTTTGTTTCTCTCGATTCTTGTTTTGAGTCGTTTCGAGTGTCAATAGATGTGTTTAGGTTGTTTTACCTTTGTTTTCCTTTGCTGAGTCGTTTTGATTGTGTTCAGTCGCAGGCTCAATACCCGGTTAAGAACCCATTTCTCAATTTCAATTTCAAAAAGGAATCATTTTGTGCTTAGAGTGCTGTGCCATTCTCTACATATGTGCAAACTAGGATTTGTTCTTTCATAAAACTGCAGCGTTTAACCCAGGTCATATGAGAACAATAGGACCAAGACCTATCTGAAGCTATATAGGTTCCGGACTGCAAAGCAAAAGAAAAGAGGGAAAATTTGGAGCATCTTAATGTGTTTCAACTCCAGCAAATTTTGAGACTGCATTCCAGGTGCACCTTCTCAGGCCTCGCCATTTCTCTGGAGTATGAGTGTGTCTCAACGCCAAGCTTAAGCCTGCTTCAGGTCAAACTGGCAATTAAAGCAGCAACAGATGTTATGTCTCGCCAATATGAACAGGGTGTGCCCTTTTTGAGCTGAGTGTGTTGCAAAGTCCTCTGAGAGGTAAGTTGGAGGCACCAGAGTACATGTTTGACGCCCCTCTATTGCATAGAATGTGCACTTTCATATACACTTCTATTGCATGCGTGCCACGCATCGTTATGATTCATGCATAGAATATGCTTGCTTTCGATTCCGTATAGAATATGCTATGCTTGTCTCATGCACAGAATATGTTTTCCATGTTGCATAGAAAATGCACTCTTCCATACTTGCATAGAAAATGCTCGAATCCTTTGCATGGAAAATGCCCTCCATACTTGCATAGAAAATGCATTTTATCGCACTTTTTTGTGCACCTCACTTGCATAGAAAATGCATTTCATCTCACTTTTTTGTGCACCTTACTTGCATAGAAAAGGCATTTTATCGCACTTTTTTGTGCACCTCATTTGCATAGAAAATGCATTTTACCGCACTTTCTTGTGCATTTTATCTCACTCGCACTGTCTTGTGCGCTTACACTTTGTGTCTCACTCGTACTGGTTAACGTATCGCACTGTTTAGTGCATTTTCAAATCACTCGCGCTCTCTTGCGCATCGCACTATTTTGTGCAGTTTACACTCGTGCTCTCTTACGCATCGCATTGTTTTGTGCAATTTACACTCGCGTTCTCTTGCGCATCGCATTGTTTTGTGCAGTTTACACTCGTGCTTTCTTGCGCATCACACTGTTTTGTGCAGTTTACACCCGCACTTTCTTACACATCGCACTATCTTGTGCATTTCATTACATGCTCTCATCTTGCATAGAAAATGCTTGTATCTTTTGCATTAAACTTGCATCACACTGTCTTGCGCACGTTACCTGCACTTGTTAGTGCATTGCATTGTTCGCGCTTTCTTGCGCACCTTACCTGCACTTGTTAGTGCATTGCATTGCATCGCACTATCTTGCGCACCTGACCTGCACTTGTTATCGCACTTTCTTGCGCACCTCACTTGCACTTGTTAGTGCATTGCATCGCACTTTCTTGTGCATTCTCCGGTCTAGGAGACCTTAAATCCTCTGAAGGTGCAATTCCTTTGGTGTTTGTCGTGCCCGAACGACTTCTGGTGGTTTGGTATAGCCACCTGTCTATGTTTGTTGTGAGTTCCTAAGAGATCAACTGAGATGGTGGAAACTAGAGTTCGAATAGCTCATGCCTAGAACGCAAAGGTTCAGGATTTTCGAGACTAAAGTCTAGTTTAAATACCCAGGGGTGTATCCTCGACTTGAAATCTGTATGGCATCCCCATAGGTTGAGGTAGCAGGTATGCACCTCGATTCTGGATACTGAACCAACCTAGTCTGTCACCTTGTTGGAGAATAGGAAAAGCTGCGACCATAGCCAGGGAGAAAAGTAGTACCTGTAGTTTGGAAGCGCAAGATGTGAAAGCGAGAGATCCCCAACAGCATGAGGTAGGTCATTGCCAATTGCCCCTGTAAGGTACCTTTACTTCCTAACTACTACATCATCTAGTATGTCTATTGCATTGCATATAGAATCTATCGCATACATTTACTGCGTTGTCTGTTGCGTCATGCATCCTTTCCATGTTAAGCTTAGTCTGGCATGTGCCCATACTTTTTGCGCGGAAGCATGGTTCTGTGATTATGTGTACGTGCCTATTCCACTAAGAGAATTGTGGTCTGAGGGTGTTGGCACCATTTCTGCGTTAGACATGGTCTGTTTTGTGTTCATGCCTTTTCTAGGCAAGATATGGTTTAGCCACGCGCCATATCCATTACATCTATTGCATCGTACTTTGTCTTGTTGCATTCAACATATAGGATCACAATTTTTCCTCAGTAGATCATTCCTCACTTATATCATGCCACCCAATTACTTGTATTCTTTCTGCAAAACACATAGTTTTATCTGTGCATGCATCTATCCCGCTAAAGAGAATTGTGGTTAGAATGCTCCGACACCTTTTCTATCTTAGACGTAGTTTGATTTTGCATCTCCATCCCTTTATGGTATTTGTGTGGATTTACACTACTTGTGGTTTGATTTTTCAATTACATTGCATATCATTTGCACTGTTTCATTACATTGTATGTCATTGCATTGCTTTGTAATATTGTGTATCATTTTGCATCCTGCCCTTGAACTACATTGGTTTGATTCCTTGCAATGGGATACGTAGGAAGCCTGCGGGCGCAACCATTTATTTATCTGCATTTTATTTGTTTGTCCAAGTCTTCGGCCTTGTCAAAAATGGGTCGCCTCTGGGCTTTGACATTCACTCACGTCACTTCATGACTTCCAAGCTCCGTCAAAGAGGGCCAACTGTAGACACCCTATTTTTGACCGCCCTTAAGACTTGGGGGCTACTAATGGTTTACTTGGTAATTAAAGATGTGCAGGCAAAGGTTCGATTTCTTCGGCAATGAGAGAGTCAAATCCCGATTTCACATCTCCGTTTGGACCAAAGCTATTTTGAATGGTGTTTAGGCCTTAAAACCCTCTCTTTCAAAACATTTTTGAAAACAAGTTTCTACGATGCTTCAACGCTCGCATTTCGTTAAATGTTGCGTTTTTCGGTAAACCAAGCGAGGACAAAGTGGAAATGAATGAAAGAGAGGTGAAATCTTTGAAAAATCTTTCAAAGAACCTTGTTTAGGGGTTTGGAGTTGAAGAAAAGAAGAGGAGAGGGAAGAAACCAAGTTAAGGAAGAAGTTGGATACGAATTGTTAAGAGAGAGAGACGAGCAGTCCTCGCTAAATCGGGCCTATCCTTTTGTATACTTGGATTTAAGCTATAAGGCTACCACCGTTGGAAAGAAGACTTTCGGGGCTTCATTTTTCACTCAAGAATCTCTAAAGCCGAGTCTAGATGGGGGAGATATGAGTGGTTAAAGTTGGGTATCATTCCGGTTGGACTGAAACTGATGAGCCTTCACTAAAAGAGGGTTATCTCTTAGCACACATAGAATTTTGATGTGAGGATTCCATAATTGGAAAGAAGACTTCCGGGGCTACAGTTTAGGCTCAAGAATGACCTGAAAAGGAGTCCAGATGAAGGAATTAGGCTTGCTTCAAGTTAGAGACCCAGACTGATTTTTGTCATCGGCCTCTATGGAAGTGCATCGGCCACAATTGGAGCTCATTGGGCATAGGTCGGCCAAAAGTAAACCTTGTCAGCCACAAATGATGGCCGGTCGGCCAGAAGTGTCCAAAACTCAGATTTTTTGCAAATATTTCTCCTCCAGCTGTTTCCAGCTTGTGCCACCTGTCCTAGCTCAGATATTTCAACCAAAGTTGATATTTTTCTATATATGAGAGCCTTATATCTCATATTCAAGGGGTGAGAAGATGAGATGATAAATTAGAACAATTTTTGCAAAATATTTGGGAGCCTCTCTCTCTAGAAACTCTCTCTAGATTTCACTTTCTCTAAGGATTTTGTGCTTGAAGGCTTGCATACATCCATCTTCAACCTATCAACCCTTAATAAGACTTGATCACCATTGGGCTGAGGTCCCTTGGAACTTGTTTTGGGCTGCTAAAGCTTGGTTTTAACTCAAAAATCTTGCTGTTTTGCCATCTGGCTTCAAGGGTAAGCACTTGTCCCTCTAAAGCTTTGTTTTGCATGCTTGTTTTACCACCTTTGCAAACTGTTTTTGGCTTGGTTTTGAACTGATAAAATGTCTATTTTTCAGTCTTAAAAGTGATGGTTTAGGCCTATTTTGTGTTAGGGGGTTGTCTCTCCCTTTGCTCTTTGGCTTGTAAAGCCTTTAGAGCCAACTTCCTAAGCTTTTGAAACCATCTTTTTTGGCCTTTTAACCACTGAAATCGAGTGGATTTTTAGTGGTAAAAATGTGGTTTTGAGGTTCAAAATGGGAGAAGGTGGTCCCCTCTCCCCGTGTCTTGGTTGTATGCCTTGTTGGCCTAATTATTGAGCATGTTTTTCTAGCATGTGTTGGCTTGTTCTTGGCTTACTTTTGGGGTTATTTCAGCATGGCATACCACTGTTTTGGCTTGGTTTGGTCACCCCTTGCATGCTTTTTACACTTTTAGTGTAAATTTTGCAAACTACCTTTGTGTGCCTTATGAAGTAGCATGTCTTTCTAGAATGTTTTGGCTCCATCTCGGCTTATTTTTGGTGTTGTTTTAGCATGATATACCTCTGTTTTAGGTTGGTTTGTTAGCCTCTTGCATGCTTCACACACTTGTAGTGCAATCTTGCACACTAGCCTAATATGCATCATGCTTTAGACCATCATTCTAGCATGATTTTGGCTTAACTCTGAGAAGCTTTGGTTAATGTTTTAGCGTGATCTAGCACTGATTTATATTGTTTTCGTCATGCATGCATTGCTTTGTATCGCCATGGTTCAATCTAGCTCACTAGCCTTGAGTTTCCAGGCCACTGGCATGTATTGCTTGGACTATTTTCATGATTTGGCATCGTTTCATATGTGATTTCAGAGCATGTTTCATTGCCGTACACTCGCATCTGTCACTCTTTCAATGCTTTGGAGAGTTTGTGCTTTATGCCTTAAACATGAGCCATTGTGTATGCCTTCATGCCTAAGCTTGCGAGCTATCATTTCAATGTGTTTTTGGGGTTATTTTGCCATGATATAACTATGATTTTTGTTGGCGAAGCCATCCCATGCTTGGTGTTGGTAGGTGTAGTGTAATCCTTCATATTGGCCTTGCATATTCCATGCTTCATGCCTTCAGCCTAGCTTGTTTTGGCTATACTCCTTGCATGTTTTAACATTGCTTTGGCATGCTGTAGGACTTTTTTTGGGTTGTATTGGCCATATGCTTCATGTATTGCGTGGCTATAGTGTAAGTGCCTATGCTAGCTTGAAACTTTAAGTCTCGTAGCATGCTTCATTTGTGACATGTACATGATTTGGCATCATTTACCACGTTATTTCAGAGCATATAGCATTGCCATGTTCCCGTTAGTTTCACCCTTTGAGTGCCTCTAAGGGTTGTGCATTGTTGCCTTGGTTGTGGCCTAGTGTGCATGCATGCATGCTTAGACATTTGAGCCCCCATCTCAGCATGTTTTGGTCTTTGTTTTGACCTATTTAAGCTCTGTCCATGATTGCATGTATTGCATGCCTCTTGTGTGGTCTTCTTTGGTAGCTTTATGCTTTAAGGACCCTAGCATGCCATGCTTATATTGATTGGATGATTTGGCATCATTTCATACCTTATTCTAGTGCATATAACGTGGCTACACTCCTAGATTCGTCACTTCTTAAGCACTTTTGAGAGTTGGGTTGTTATGCTTAGTTGATGAACCATTGCATGAGCATGCTTGTCTTGCATTTCATGACATCATTTCCTTGCATTTTGGCCACTGATTTGGGCGTGATTAAGGTCTGTCCATTTTTAGTTTAAGTCCATTGAGTATGTTGTTCAAATGTTGTTACATTGCATCATGTTTGCATGCTTGAGTTGCATTGTGTTTTGCATACTTGTTGTTTGCATTGTTGATGCATACTTATGTTGCATTTCATTATGCTTGCATTGTTGTTTGCTTTGTGTTGAAATGCTTATGTTGCCTTGCATTGTGTATGCATGCCATTAGCATTGATAGGTTGCTCATGTTGCATTGCATCGTGTTTGGATAGGGTGTTAATCCAAACACGAGAAACGTGGGACGTTTCATAATCAAAGTGATGAAACATGACTCATTTCTCGGTCGCCGACCCTCTTGATCAAGCATGATAGAGGTGTAGGCTCATTGTGCCATTTATGCATTCATTTGACATTGATTTGTGCAACTCGGATTCTTTGGCCATCATGCATTGAGATACGTGATTGATGACACACACATTTTCCTATAAATATGACAAGGATTTAATTGCACACACATTTTCCTATAAATACACTGCCACGCCTCTGTTAGTGGTTTGTTGCAGCAAAAGGAGAATTTGCAGGAAGCAGTGGCCAACCGGCCATCAGAGCTACCAATCGCCATCAAAGGCTGCCGATTGGCTATCAAAATTGGCCGATAGCTATAAACTCTGGCCGATGGCCACTCCTCTTGGCTGACCACTTCTCAGCATGTCCATAAGATGGATCAGAAGTATTTTAGAAGTTGGCACAATTTTCAAAGATACAGAATAGTGCAAACAGAGGCAACACGAGGCACGACAGTGGATTTCCAAGCGAAGTCGACCGAGCATGCATACACCCCTCTTCTCGAGGTTGTTTTAACTACTTTGTGTAGTTAGTTAATTTGTAAATTAATTAGTTAATGTATTTGCTAATTAATTCCATCTTTGTAATATTATAATTAGCTAGGTATAGCTAGTTTTAATTTGGTTTGTACATAATTAGCTTAGCTTAGCTAGTTAGATTATTATTTGGACCCTCCGTCAAGAGGGCAATTTTTGTAATAAGTGTGCGTGTGTGTGATGCATGTCTTCCAACCCCTATTTCTTTCTTCCTTTTACTTAACCGCTTTCGATAGTTAGTTTAGGGTCATTTTCCAATTAGCATACCTTATGCTTCGCATGCGTCCATCCATTCATCTGTATTGCATACGCCGGGCTCGGCGCATCATACAAACTGCATTGTATTTCAATACCAATTTGAATACATGTTATCTGGTTGCATTCACATGACACCTTAGAATAGCCATGCATATCTTAGTTGCATTTTGCATGTGTTGCATTAGACATTGTTGGCAGAGCTTCTTTTTTGGCTCGGAGTACACTATGAGTGTTTATGCTTTAGCATCCTTGCATGTGTGTAAGTGACTGCCATGATAGCATGCTTGCCATGATGCTATTTGCTTAAGTGTTTAACTGCATGAATGCTTGTGGATGAAGGTTGGATTGCTTGAATTGAGACAATTCATCAAATGCGAGTTTTAAGCCCACTTTGCGGAATGGCAAAATCATGTTTTCCTAAGCCCACTTGAGGGTGGCAAATCCACATCTTAGCCTACTTGCGAGTAGCACTTTCAAACCATTTTCAAACAAACAAACATGAAATGTTTTGTTCCAATTTGAGTGATCTAGTCTATACTTGTATGCTGCGCGTATTACGTAGTAAGCTAGCTAATAAATCAAAATAAGAACACATGTGTTTTCAAAAACAACATATCATGTTAGTAAAGGCCGATCTTTGATCGGGCGAATGAGGGTGCTCATTGCATGACCTTCCCCGCTCGTACCCAAGTTCCCGAGCCGAGGCAACTTTGGTGATGACGAACACGTGGCCTTAGGCACAAGTCAGGGTTTCCTAAATTTTTCAAAATAAAATATTTAGGTGGCGACTCTGAAATCTGGCAAAGCAGTCCATATTTTGCGCTTTTTGATAAAAATCAGTTTTCCAAAGCGATTTGCCGAATTTAGACTCTTTGGTGATTTATCAGTCTTGCATTGCACTTTGCGAGATTTGATTCAGAACCATAACATGAGTTCGAACTGTAGTAGCTAGAACTACAATTCGCGCCCTTGCGCACGAAGCGGAGTTCCGGGCGGTCTACACATAACATGGTTAAAATTTTCATGCCATTGTTTCGGAGCTTGTTTTAATCCATAAAGCGATTTGACAAGTTTACAAAGCTTTTTCTCTTGGCCGGGAACTTGAAACCCTTTTAGTTGTTCCATATAGATTTCCTCATCTAACTCGCCATTCAAAAAAGCTATTTTAACATCCATTTGATATATTTCCAAATTATACAAAGCTGCAATCGCAATCAACATGCGAATGACTGTTGTTCTTGTCACTGGTGAATAAGTGTCAAAATAATCAAGGCCTTCCTCCTGCCTGTATCCCTTAACAACAAGCCTAGCCTTGTATTTATCTATTGAACCATCTGCTTTCGTTTTTCTCTTAAATATCCACTTATATCTAAGAGGTTTACATCCTAGTGGAAGATCCACCAGTTCCCAAGTATGATTTTGCAGTATTGATTCAATTTCACTATTCACAGCCTCTCTCCACAATAGAGCTTCAGGACTTGACATAGCTTCCTTGAAGTTTTGAGGTTCATTTTCTAACAAGTATGTCAGAAAATCTGGACCAAATGATTTAGAGATCCTAGCCCTCTTGCTGCGTCTAGGTTCATCTACTTCATTATCATTTTGGTCTTCACTGCTACCTATAGCAATATCAAAAGTTCTTTTATTGGAACTTTTCTCTTCAATTTCCTTGCTAGGAAAAATGTGTTAAAAAAACAATGCATTTATTGACTCAATAATAATGTTTACATGTATATTCGGATTTTCAGATCTATGAACTAAAAATCTATATTCACTACTATCATTGGCATATCCAATGAACACACAATCAACGGTCTTTGGTCCTATCTTAGTCGTTTTGGGACTAAGGACTGCCACTTTGGCCAAACACCCCCACACTTGGAGGTAATTATAGGTAGGTCGACGACCTTTCCATAATTCATAAGGTGTTTGATTGAGTTTCTTGTGGGGTACCCTATTAAGGATAAAGTTAGCAGACAAAATTACCTCTCCCTACAAGTTCTGAGGTAATCCTGAACTAATCAACGTGGCATTCATCATCTCTTTAAGAGTTCAATTCTTTCTCTCAGCAACACCATTTGACTAAGGAGAATAGGGTGCAATGGTTTGGTGAATGATATCATGTTCAGAACAAAATTCTTTAAATGATGCATCATACTCACCACTTCTGTCACTCTTCATTATCTTAATAGTTTTGCCCAATTGATTTTCAACCTCAAGTTTATATTTCCTAAAAGCTTCTACGGCTTCATCTTTACTTCTCAATAAGTAAACATAACAATATCGAGTGCAATCATTAATAAAAGTAATAAAGTACTTCTTACCTCCTCTAGTTTGAAAAAAATTTAAATCACAGATATCTGTGTGAATTAAACTTAGAGGTTCAGTACTTCTTTCAACTTTATTAAATGATGCCTTAGTGAGTTTTGCCTCAACACAAATCTCACATTTATGATTATGATCAAATTCTAAGTTAGATAAACGTTCTAAAGCAACAAGTCTACGCAAAGAATTAAAATTAACATGTCCTAATCTACTATGCCATAAGAAAGAAGACTCAGCAATATAAACAGAAGATATGTTCTTATTATTAAAAGTCAAATTAGGTACAACAGTATTTATATTGAGCTTAAAAAGCCCATCACTAATGTAACATCACCCCACATACATTCCACTCTTGAAGAGTACAACTTTATCAAATTCAAAGACTAACTTAAACCCATTTTTTATCAACAATGACCCAGAAATCAAATTCTTGCGAATTTCTAGCACATGGAGTACATTGTTAAAAGTGAGTTCTTTTCCCAAGATCATTTTCAGCACAATCTTTCCTTGTCCTTCAACAGTTAAAGTGAAGGAGTTTCCCATAAAAAGTTGTTCCCCACTTTTCACCACTTTGTAGGTTGTGAACATCTTCTTATCTGCAGAGATATGGCGGGTTGCTCCAGTATCCACCCACCATTCCTTGGGATTGCCCACCAAATTTGCTTCAGAGACTACTGCAGTAAGATTGATGTCTGCCACTCCATCGGAAAGATAAAAATCTTCGGCTATGTTGGCTTGTGTTAGCTTTTTCCTTGAACTCCCTCTGTCCTTGCGAACGTGAGAATTCTTAGTGCAATGCCTATCTTTGCCGCACACAAAACACTTGCCCTTGAACCTCTTGTTGAACCCATTGTTGATCCCCTTGTTGATCTTGCTAGTGGATTCTTGTTTGGGACCATTGCCATTATGCTTCCGCTTCTTGTTGTTGAACTTTGACCATTGTTCATGTTCCACAACATTTGCTTTAGTCTGCATGACACGATTTCTTGACTTCTTGTCAGAATCATGGTTGTCCTCCTCAATTCGGAGCCGCACTATCAGTTCCTCAAATTTCACCTCCTTGCACTTATGCTTCAGATAATTCTTGAATTCTTTCCAAGATGGTGGCAATTTTTCAATGATTGTCACTACTTGGAAAGATTCACTGAGAATCATCCCTTCAGCATGTATATCATGGATAATTAATTGGAGATCTTGAACTTAGCTAATAACTGTTTTGGAATGCATCATTTTAAAATCCAAAAAATGACTGACAACAAATTTCTTTGTACCGGTGTCCTCTGTTTTATACTTATGATCTAGATATTTCCACAGGTCTTTAGCTGTGCTTTTCACACTATACACATTGTACAGTGTATTGTTCAACCCATTGAGGATATAGTTTCGACACAGAAAATCACCATATTTCCATGCATCAACTGCGGTAACCACTTACTAATCAGTTTCTCCTTTGTTCACTATCGGTGCCTTTTCATGAGTGAAGTGAGCCAAATTCAATGTGGTAAGATAAAAACATCATCTTTTGTTGCCATCTTTTAAAATTATTACCATTGAATTTTTCTAGCTTCTCCCCATGATTCACCGGTACCGCCGGAGTCATCACTGGCACAACAGGTGTGGGGGTTTGAGTAATAACAGTCTCAGTACTGTTAATTTCAGTTGTCATAATTTTGACAAAATAAAAATAATACACCAATCATAAATTTATACAAAAAATGAATTCACACACAAAATAAACAGAATAATATTTTGTAACAAAATTCCAATGATAAACAGTATATTACTACTATGTTGTCAAAGAAATCATTAAACAGTATATTACTACTATTTAAGAAATTAAACAGTATATTACTACTATTTAATTTCTCAAAACAAAATATTTGTCTGTCTATCACAGAAATAAATAAAAATAGAAATGTACTTTAAGATTGTTGGAACCCACTAAGGTATATGTGTGTAAATTAAATGAACAATAAAATAAAATAATTCAGAAAATAATTATATAAATTATTTCCCGAATTAAATGCTTACAGAAATTAATGTCAAGGCTTGTATTGGACACAATCTCCTTAAAGTAGATTTCGCCCTCGCTCCGGTGCTTCGAGTTTTATCAGTGTCTACTTCCCAGGATGCAACGACTAACACTTTGCAGCACTACAAATTTAAGTTTGACGAACCAAAATTCTATTATAAACTCTCTCTTTTCCTTCTTAAAAATAAATACAGAAACTGATGTAAGAGCACAGAAAGAAGAAGAAAAGAATGATGAAAATCTGAGGGGAAAATTGAATGAAATGAATTGCTGAAAGCATGCTTTATATAGACAGAAAGGTGGCTATTCCGAACAGGTGGCAACAGATAGGCAACTGTTCGAACAGATAGACAATCTATTTGGACAGATTCGGTTGGAAAGCAACAGATAGAAACCTATTTGAACATTTTGAACCAGTTCGGGTGGTATAAACCTGTAAAGGACTTGTTTGGGGGAAGAAAAATTCTGGACCAATTTATTTCGAATTTTGAAACCAAAATTAAAAATAAAAAATAATTTACAAAAGTTTTTAACCCAAAAAGATAAGTATTGGGCCGAACAAGCCTAACCTCGCACCACACACCCGCGCCTAAGCCTAGCTTGCCCAATCAGACGACGGCGGCCATGCGCGTGTGGTTTTAATTTTGAGTCCAATGGGTCTAGCACACTTCACCTATAACCTCACCCTTCCACAAACTTGGGTACTCCTTAGGGCCCATCCCAAGTATCCAATGCTAAGGTTTATAAACTCAAACAATTCCTCCAGCCTTTCCAATGTGGAACAAGCACAGTTCACAAATGTGTAGTAAACCCACCAAAAAACTAGTTCCACGAATCTGAAAACGTGCGTTGAATTCTCATTCATTCAGAAATGATTTTGAGCAACCAAATATATAAATTTATTCACTACGCGGCATTAAATATGAATCCAATTAGAAACGTTAAAAATAACGCTTGGGTCTCACCTTAATTAATACTCAAAGTTAACAGAAAATAAGAAATTTCTAAAGCCATTTTCCAACACCTTTAGCCTGTTTCTTGTTCTTTAGCTCGGTCGTAGGTGGTTGGCATGCCCTTGACTCAGCCAGGTCCATAACCAAAGCGCGGTTCACTATGTAGCTCGGACCTCACACTACCCGACCCAAGCTTGTGGTCCAAACAAGCCTAGCTCGGTTGGTTCAAAGGCTAGTGTTGGCCCAGCTCATTCTTGGCCTAGCCCAACATTAGAGCCTTGGTAGATTTAGCTCGGTCAAACGTCGAGGCCTATTTAGCTCGATCCAACGCCGATCCCCATTTAGTTCAGTATATTCGTTCGGCACAAATTCCCCCTTCAAATATTATTGTACAAGAGCATTAGAAATGTCTTGGTACATCATGTAGAGCATTGCTCTCGGACCATTACAAATCAATACAAAGTTGTGATTTATAGAATTATCTTACCATTTGTGATGAATGTTATGTTGTTGTGATTTATTAATAAAACTAAACAATAACATTATGCTCGGATCATAGGGTCAAAATAAATAAATAAATAAATAAAAGATAGTTTTAATTCCTAAAATATGCATTGTTTTTGTTTTTTTTATTTTAGTCTCTTATATTTTAATTTTGTCATTTTAGTTCTTAAAATTGTCAATTTAAGTTAGTTTGATCCTAAGTCTAACGTTTATCTACATTGATAATAGAAATATGGATAAAAGATAATTTTGATCTCTAAAATATGTATTTCTTGTCATTTTAGTCCTTCAAGTTTTAAATTTTGTCATTTTAGTTCTCAAAGTTGTGAATTTAAGTCAATTTGGCCTTAACTCAAATTGACAACGTTGAGAACCAAAATTACTAAATTTAAAACTTGAGGAACAAAAATGACAAAAAAACTCATACTTTAGGAACCAAAATTGTCTTTTATCCAAGGATAAAATACTTTTTCTGTTATCAATGTAAACAGACATTGGAGATATGACTAAATTGACAACTTTGAGAATTAAAATGACAAAATTAAAATTTGACGGACTAAAATGACAAATAACGCATATTTTAAAGATTAAAATTGTCTTTCATCCACACACACACACACCAAAAACAAAAACAAAAAAAGGGTTGTGATTTCTCATTTAGGTGAAGAGAAAAAAATAATTGTATTTTTTCACTATCATTTTTGGATAAGTAAGAAAACAAAGCATGCGAGAGAGATATAAGTAAGATTTCTTTTTTCTTCTTTTTCATTTCAAGAGATATTTTATAACCAATCAATTTGTTTCTCATCACTTTTAGTGATAAATGAAATAAATTTACCAATCGTGCTTCTTGAAAATCCTTCTAGATTGAAAACAAAATTCAATTTCAAAAACTCAGGTAGTGTTTGTTTTAATTTTTAAATTAACTTCTAATTGAAAAATCAAAAAATATGTTTGGTTTTTTAAAATGGTTTTCAAAATCGTTTTTTCTCTCTCCTCTATCTCTCTCTATCTCTCTCTCTCTCTTTCTCTTATTTATTTTTTATTTTTTATTTTTTTTTCTTTCTCTTTCAGTCAAATACTTTTTCTTTCTCCTCTCTTATTCTCTACATTCTATGCCTCTATTTGGGAAGAGGCTTTTAGTGCTTTTTTTGGCTAAAATAGCCACCAAAAACAAAATAGGTTTTTTAGCTCAATAAGACAAAACATCACATCCAACTCATAATCATTACATTCTTTCTCTCATAAAAAATTCAAAAAAAAACTAAAAAAATCAAAAGCCCTTCCCAAACCAAGCTTTTTGGCCTCAGGTTAAAATAATAAAAAAAATTCAAAAATTCAATCCACTTCCCAAACGACACTTATATATCAATCAATCAATCAATTTTTTTTCTTATATCCATTTATTAAACTACATTTTTTTTTACACATCAATCAAATATTTTTCTCTCTCCTCTGTCCTCTCTCATTCTCTCATATTTTATATATCAATCAATCAATCAATTTTTTCTCACATCCATTTATTTAACTACAAAAAAATATATATATACAAATCATTTTAGAATTATTTTCAAAACTCATAATCAAACAAATTTTCAATTTTTAGAACTTTTTTCAAAAACTTATCTTTCAAAACTAAACCAAACAGATCAAAGTTTCACTTCATGTGAGCAAGACATGATATATAGGTCGATAAAATTGATTTAATGAAAAAATTATGTGGTTTAATGTTCTTGGATTGGATATGATTTATTTCTTTGTGACTATTAGTTCACAAGAAAATTTATGTAAAAAATAAGTCAAATTTTTCTATGATGCATAATCTTTTACTTTTTATATGAAAATAAATTGTTCTAAAAAACAGTTATTGTGAAACACACATTTCCTAACAATTCAACAAACGAGAGAAAAATCAATTTTTCCTTTAGGTTCTGATCAATTGAACGCAGTATCTAAGAAACCTCATATATAATAACACTACTAATAATAATTGTCACCTTTCATGTGGAAGTGGTAAACATTTTCTGCATTTTCGGTTGATTATGGAAAACAATTTCCTTTGACTCTCATTTTCATTATGCCAAATACTAAAAAGGATTAATTTTACTTTTATCTCCTAAATTATCACCACTTTGTTTATTTCATCCTTAAACTATTAATTACATCTATTTAGTACTTAAAATTCATAATTTTAGTTCGTAATGACTAGTCCATTTCATCCTTAAACTATTAATTACATCTATTTAGTACTAGAAATTCATAATTTTAGTTCGTAATGACTAGTTAAAGAAAATTCATCAAATTAGTAACCCTTTAAACTTAATTTGTTGCCTAAAAGAGTAATTTTACAAATAGTAATCGTTGAAGCTTGATTTGATTGGACAGGAGGTCATTTTAATACAATCAAATACTCATTCTTTTTGTCATTTTAAACAAATTACACCTCGCGACCAATTTGAGCGGTTGTTTGGTTATATGGTTAAATTGTTTAAATTTAAAATAACATTTTTGGCCATCAAATTAGGCAAAAACAATTGTTGATTTGTATAATTTTCTGTAACTAGACCACATGACCTAAAATTAGAAACTTTAAAATCTAAATAGATAAATTTGATAATTTAAAGATGAAATTAAAAAAAAAAAAAAAAAAAATCTCAATAGTTTAAAGTCTTGTTTGTTTTGGGAGAAGGCCTTGGGACTATTAGTCCCTTGGTATTACTAATACCCTTGGAGAGGGGGATTGGTAAGGAGGAGGTAGAGATGGTATTAGAAAAATAGTAAGGGGATTAGAAATTTTTTTATTTTTTTTATTTTTTATATATTAGAAATTTTTTTTTAAAAATATAATTTTTAATTTTTTATATTTTTTTTTGTTTTATTATTTTATATAAAAGTAATTTAACAATTTCTCATTACTAATCCCCTTACTGTCAATCCCCTCACTATTAATCCCCTCACTATCAATCCCCTCCATTTTATCTCCCAAAACAAACAGAGCCTAAAAGACAAAATGAAACTTAAATCCTACCAAAAAATACTAAAAACAAATCATAATAATCATAAAGTATGTCAATCATAGAAATTCAAATAAACTTTGAAGAAATTCATATGGGTAATTTTGGGACTTTTACATTCTAACAAATGAATCCAGAATTACTCAACAGACTCTTATCTCTTCGGAGCTTTTACATTCTAGTCAACTACTTCGAAACAAATACAGAATTAGTGAATCACCAAGAAAGGAGAATTGCGGTTTGGCCAATGATCTAGTAGCCACACCTTAGCGTGTGATATGATAGAGATTAAGAGTTCGATCTGATAGAGTAACAATAAATCTTTTAAGTTATAATCTAACTATATTAATATACAAAAATTATCTTTGACGACGGCCAAAAAAAAAAAAAAAATTATAAATGAATTATATCAACACTGATACGATCACTCAAATCTTTGATCATCAATATAACTGAGCTCTCATAAACATTTACAGAACATTCATAAAAAATCAGTAATTTGGATGATTGAATTTTTAATGCTAAATTGAGGGGTCGTCTAGCAAGGGATCTGATCGGTGAACCACTTCATGACATGAATGGGAGCCTTGATCAAGCAGAGAGCTAGCTCCACTATCGCCGTCACGCACAAGCAACATGGGCATAAGCAGCTCAACACCAACCTGAAAATCACAAATTAATGTATACACTGATGCCGCAAAAAACGTAAAATAGTAACAAATCTTAAAATTCGTTAATTGAAAACTAATTAAAAAGTATACAATGATTTTAGTCTAAATTTTATTTTATTTTAAAAAAAAAAATTAATTAAGAAGTATCCGCCGAATTAAGCATAATATTTATATTTAGATAGAGATAGAGAGACGAACCCGACGATCCAGATGACGATGCCGACGAGAGAGAGGAGGAGGGATACGAAGGCAAAGGGCAGACCCAAGAGAAAGCCCAAAGGCCTGCATTCACAGTCCTCACCACAACAACAACACATTTCTCTGCTTTTCTTTGTTCTTCAGGGGTTTGTGTCTTGTGGGTTTGTGAGTTTTTTTTGTATTTGTTGTTTGTGTTGTGTGTATAGTTTTATCATCAACATTGTTTGATGGAGGACACAAATACCCACCAATGATGCAGTAATTATTCAGTAATTTTGAAATATAAATAAATGATATTTTTTAATATTATGATTAATAAAGAAGGTGGGTAAAAAAGTAATTAAAAAATATAAAAAATATATTAAATAATAATTAATTAGCAAGTACATACTTATAATTCTCCGAAAATATTAAATAATTTCTCTCAAAGTTATGTAGGCAGAGGCAAAGGCAAATCGAAACACGTTCTCTGTCGTTTACACCTCTTTAGGTCTATTCTCCCAACCACAACAAACAACCATTATGGAATCCGTTGACTTCACCGACCAATACCATCACTCCATCTCGTACTCCCACTTTCTCCAAAACTTATCTAACTTTATTTATTTTTTAATAAATTTATGTCTACAAAAATCCATCACAACCCTAGACGTACGTGTTTGGTTTATGTTGAGGTAAATTTAAAAAAATAATAATAATATTTAAGGAGAAAGTTTTAAAAAAATTTTGGTTTGGTTTGTTTTGTTTACATTTTGAATATAGTTTTAGAGTTTGAAAGTTTGAAATGATTTAATATTTTCAAGATCGATTGGCACAGGTGAAAGTCGACTGATGGCGATGAGGCGCGTAGAAAAGCTTTTTTTTTTTTTTTATTTTCGACCAATCACCCACGACCACGTGGAAATTTGAGTCGCGCATGTGTTAACCTAATATTTTATTGTAGTTGAGTAGATATATGTGATAGAAAAAGTGATTGAGAATGAGAAAATGAAGAGAAAAAGTAATTGATTGATGTAAAGGAGAGAGAAAGTGATTTAAAATTTTTTTTTCAAAATATTTGAACCAAACAAAATTTTAAAAAAAAATTTCAAAAATTATATCTTGAGATATAAGCTAAACAAGTCCAAAATGTGTATAAATGAATCAAAATTTTTTAAAATGAATTCCGCATAAACTCTATAAAATGTTGTCCATTTATTTATATTTTATGTCAGGTTGAAAATTAAGGTTTTGACATTTATAATAAAATAAATTTTTAATTTTTAATTTTTAATTTTATCAGTTTAAATCTTAGTATATTGATTTATTTTTTATCTAAATTATTCACATACTTTCATTAAGTAAAATCGATGAATTGTTTTTTAATCATTCAACTCAATGTAAATGCTATATAAAATATCTAAAATATGTTTTTTTTATTGAATTTAATAATTAAAATATAATTTTTTTCCTTTGATTTTAGGGTTGTTTGAGATGTCTTAAATAAGTTTACTTTTTGTCTTTTTAGACTAAAAAGTTGAAAAAAAAAATATAGATGTTTGGGTTAACTTTTTAATTTTTTACAAAAAAATATGTATTAAAAAATTATATAAATTAGTGTGTAGAAAAAGTTTTGATAGTGTAGGTTGTGCGGTGTAGCAGGGTTTGCAGAGTGGTGTAATAGGAAATGATTGTCTCCTTTTCAGGCAACCATTTGGACGGTGTTTTTTGGTTAGTGGAGGCCCACCACGGGTCCCGTTTTGCTAATCGGAACTGTTCGATATGTACAACTCGTTGAGTATTATATATTTGTAAAAAGTCACGTTAATCGGATATTTATAGTTATCTGATCGAATTAGTTTTTTTGTCAACCGTTAACTATAACACCATCCATTTTTACAAAAGCGATTTGATTATATAATTATCGATAACCGATAAACGTGATTTTTACAAACATACTGATTTGACGAGTTCTACACATTGAGCGGTTGATTATCAAAAAGGGACTCGTGGTGGGCCCCACGGCCCAACCGTCGAACTTAGTGAATATATATATGTAATTTTTTTTTGTTTCTTTCGCGGTACTTTCCCATCAATTCAGTACCTTTCACAGTGTAAAGTTGGTTTGTATTAAAATATTATGTATATTAATTTTTTTATATTTTTAATTAGTGAATAGTGACGACTTTTTTACTTTTTTTTTGGTAATTTTTTGATTTTTTTGAATTTTTTCTAACATCCCAAATCAGGCCTTTATTTAACAAAAATAAATAAATAAATTAAATTAACAGAAAAGCTTGGCACCCCAAATTTGAAATTCCCCGATGATGTGTCATCAGGATTGGCCAAAAACAGCTTTTTTTTTTTTTTTTTTGATTGCAAATCAGAGCCGCCAATCGGGGCCGCCACCTCTTTGGGGTCTCAAGTCTGGCTTACTAAATTAAAACAAATCAAAAATTAAAACTCAACCAATTTGTAAATGTTGTGGGTAGGCGTGTTAGCAAACCAGATCGTCGATGGGCTCTTTAGTCGAAATAGTTCCTTGTTTTGTACGTTATTTATTTATTTGTTTATTGAATTAATTACAAATATATATATATATATATATAAGATTTTATCTATTTTTTACTTTAAACTCCAGTATTTTAATTTCGACAAATTAAATTATGAAATTCCATCAATGTTTTAATTTGCCCCATCCATCTATCTCTGTGTAAGGTAACAGAGGAGCTTAAAATAAAAATGCGTAAAATCTTAGAATTTATTTTCTAAGTAATCCTTTTTATTTTTAGTGATTTTAATTTTAATTTGCCCCAAGGTTTCGTGCACTTTTCATTATAAACCCCATTGTTTTCATTTTAAACCATCTCCGTTACCTTATACAAGCGGAGGAGTAAATTAAAATACGGATAAAACTTTAGAGTTTAATTTGTAAAATTGAAACACTGTGAGTTTAAAGTGACAAATGTA
Source organism: Camellia lanceoleosa (assembly GCA_025200525.1). NCBI lineage: Eukaryota > Viridiplantae > Streptophyta > Magnoliopsida > Ericales > Theaceae > Camellia > Camellia lanceoleosa. The sequence continues at coordinate 50,475,372 of CM045765.1, forward strand.
TGTTGACTACATATTTTGTAAAAGCCAAATCACAGTTTGACACGTGGCAGAATAAGGATATTATGGGAAGATAATTCAAGTCTTTGATCCTGATTGAACACGTGGCAATGAACATTGATTCTCACGTGATCTGAGTAGCACTAGATCAGTAAAGAGATACAAGGTGACGTGGCATCAACGGTTACTCATATTCAAATTCAAATACAGAAGGGAAGCTCAAGCGCAGAGATGGCGTAGTGGGACTACTTCTAAAGTAGCATGATCAGCGATCATGGAGGAGTAGTTCGACGGTTTGAAGTGCAGTTCGAAGGTCATCTTTGACAAGTATAAATAGCAGGGAAGCCCTCAGAAAAGACCCCCAGACTCAGATCATACAAACCAGTCTTTACTTCATATTTTCTTTCCTAGTTTTACATCTCCTGAACTTTAAATATCTGCACTTTAAATACATTCTTTAAATACGCACTTTGAATACCCATACGCAATTCGATTCATAGGAGTAGTTTCAAGTAGATTCAAGTAGTATCATTTGTAAACCTCTTCGAGGCTGAGTTTGGACTATTGTAAGTGTTCATTTTAATGAAATACTTCGATTGTTCTTCATATTAACTGTTATTTCTCTTAATTTCTCCTAAGTCAAGCCGCCAGTAAAAGTCCTCTTCATTGAGGCTGAAAGAACTAAAACATAATCGTTTGATAAATTGGTTGGTAATTATAATTTCTGCAAGGACTGATTGATCCTTGCTGGCACGCTCACATTTACAAAAATACCCTTCGAAAAGCCAAAAAGCCAACATATATTTTTGGCACGCCCAGTGGGACTTGTTAAAATGGCTAGACGAAGACGACAAGGAGAAAATGAATGCTTAGAAGAAGGCGTAGAAGGAGAGGTAGAGATACCTAATCCAGAGGAGAATGTGGTTACACATCCTGTGGAGACTCTTATGCTATCAGAACCTTTGGTCGAACAGACCAGTACTTCTGGACAAGAACCATATGTTCATAATATTGAACGAAACTAAGGAATTGGACCATCCACCGTTCCATCTACTCAGCCAACAAATCTATAGGATGGCTTGGTAGATGCTATGGGACAACAATTAATGAACACAATGGAAATGTGGGCAACATCCTTCTTGGATTGAATGAATAACCACCAACCAACAAATACAAGACACATAGAGGAAATTTTAAATGTCCCTCAGCAAAGATTGGCTAGAGAAAAACAGCCTATGCAAGTTAATGGACAATCTAATAGTCAGACTAGTACCCAGAACTATGAAAGACCATCGCCTCAGTCTTGATATGAACCCATTTCAAGGCCTGTAGTAGGCCAAAATGCCTTAGTACTCAACAATGAAGCCACACAAGTTGGTGGATCTGGCCAAGTACAAGAAATTGGCATAAGAATGGTGGCAAATCCCATGTTCGAAGCCATACCTAGCACTAGGGGGTATAATAATCCCTTATTCGAATTTATACCCGGGGGGTTGGAAGGTTTTCCCACAAATGGAAGGGACACAATACCTGTTCCAGCACCTTTCGCAGGTCCTTTCGCAGGACAGACTCAAAGGGGTTACCCATACCCCAATGACAACTGCACCACAAGGGCAACAGTCCCAAATGTACCACCTTATGGACCAAGAGGACCACAGCACAAGTTTGTCCACCAAACCCCTGTGTTTGTCCCTCCGATGAGTGGTTCAGAAGCACAAAATATGGTCTCTAGGGACCAAATTGCGATATTGTTAGGGAGATGTGTGGACCGATGGCTCGGGGTCCAGACTCAGATCTGTAAAACCATACCCTAATGGGTAGATAGGGTACATGAATACCCAAGAGGATTAGAATGCAGTTTACCCTATTCTATGGAACTAAAAATCAATCAACAGTAGAGCATATTGCTAGATTCGCTGCTCAATGTGGTGAATTCACTAATCATGACTACATGAAACTGAGATTATTTCCAAATTCTCTAACTGGGGGAGCATTTGTATCGTATATCAACCTTACACCTGGCTCCATTCAAACTTGGCAACAAATGGAAGAGGCATTTCATGCCCAATTCTTCCAATCGGAGCCAGAGGTGTCCATGGCAGACTTGGCAAGATTGGGTCAAAGGCCTGAAGAAAAGGCTACTAAGTTTATTGTCAGATTTAAAAGGGCTCGAAATAAATGTAGAGTCATCCTTCCAGAGCCAGAATTTGTAAGATTGGCTCAAAACGGTTTAGAGTTCAGGCTTCGAAAGAAGTTTGATTCAACTGAATTTAGGGATTTGGTCGAATTAACCTATAAGGTGTCTCGATATGAAGCATTACTAGAAGAGGAACAAGATCGGAATAATGCTTCGTATAAGACATATTATAGAGATCCCAATTATGAGATCGACGTAGTAGAGATTGTGGGCAAAGAACCTGTAATCTGTGAAGCATTAATTCATAAGGATACAACCATCGACCAAAGGTTTAAAAGAAAGACTTTCCACGAAAGTACTCTTTCGATTTGACAAAAGCAGATGACATTTTTGATCATTTGCTTGCAGCCAATTTCCTTAAGTTACCAAAAGGAGTAAAACTGCAATCTCTTGATGAACTTAAAGGAAAAGTATACTGTAAATGGCATAATTCTTGGTCTCACTCGACTAAAAAGCGCATTGTTTTTGAGACAGATCCAAGAGTAAATTCGGAAAGGAAGTTTGAAGTTCCCAAAAGCGAAAAAAGCCATGGGGATTAGCAGAACCTGCTTCGAAGTTAGAAAGCGCAGCTAATATGGTTGTACCAAACTTTGAATCTATCTCTGCAGAATTGGAAGAGGTCAATGTGCAAATGCATATTGCCAACCGCATAACCGCCAAGAAGGAGACTAGAAACCCACGGTTATTGGACAAGGTTTCTCACATCGGAAGAACACTCGATGAAGAAGCACCGGATGACGATTCCTTGGAAGCGGTAATGTCAGAGGATGTGTCCCAGATGCGCATTAAGCTACAAATGGTTGAAGGGCTTCCGATTGATGGGAAGCAATACTATAGGGATATTGAGACGCCCTAAATCAACCAACGCTTACAACAAAAGGCGTGCAGACTAGTGATAGCGGCGACCATTAGTGGTTGAGCTGCGGTTGATGAATACATGCTAAAGGCAAGAGGCCCTTGTATAAGTCTAGGCCACCTAACTACTACAGAATGGAGAGCAAACATTCTGAAAGAAGATTGGAGAGGAGTTCAGGTTATGGGACTAAAGCCAGAGATTGGCCCCCTAGACCAACCTCACACAGAACAGAAAATGGCCACCTCCATCAAAGACCAGAATCAGGCTCGAAACATGAGACCAGAACCAAGCATTTACCTCCACAGCCAGTTTCGAAGATGGCTTCGAAGGTAGAAAAAGGTGATTCAACATCTGAGTCAGTAAGCTCTTGGGTACCTGGAGTTCCAGATTGGTTTGTAATGCACAACAAACCTAGAGAAGTGTCTGCCAGGAGAGATGTTGGAATCCCAGGCAGGATGGTCAAGCCTCCTTTGGTGGCTCCGAACAACTGGGTATTGCTGAAACACCCAAAGACAAAGGAACCAAATATGGTTCCAGTTATTTCCAGATCACAAAGGAGGAAGATTCAGCAGTACACCCAAAGCAAGCAAGATCTGAAAAGAAAGTGGAGAGAGTTCTTCACAAAGTTAAGATAGAAGGAAAGAAACTTGATCGCACCATACTCCAAAACCGACTCTACAAAGCAAAGTGGTTTGTAGCAGAGAAACGATTAGCCCAGTTCATTCTCAACTAAAGGCGAGAGAAGTCTAGTTTGGCGGGGTTGGAGAAGGCTCGATGGAAAGTGATAGCGAAAGCGAAAAAGAGATTGGCATGAGCCAAAAGAAGGAAATGGCAGAAGAAGAAATGTTCGAAGCCTTCATGGCTGAACAAACATTTCTGACTGAACAACCAGTTGAGAAGGATCCTTCAAAGGATCGATTATCAATGAAATGCGAGTGCGAGATGGAGGATCTGTCATGAAGACACTAAGCAAGGTAGCCAATGGGAAGAAGGTCTGACCCGACCATCGGTTTGGCTCATTTCCTATATCGATCAATATGGTACACATACTACCTCATGAATTCAGTGGAAATGAGGACCGGGGTGACCAAGACATGGATCAATTCTGTCTCTAGTGAAGAGTCACAAATGAGTATGGTACAGATGCTCTGAAATGGCTACTCAATGGAAACCGAGTGTGAAAGAGAAAGAGGTGAGCATCAACCTCTCATATCCTTTGAATATCCTCGAATTCCATGACCCAACATGTCAAGCCTTTGTACATCAAGGCTTTCTTCGATGGGATCTGGTGACCGAGTCCTAATAGACAATGGGGCGTGTAAACTTATTACCGAAATCTTCTTTGAAGAAACTAGGAAAAAGAATCCTGAGTTGATCCCAACCAAAGACAACCATCACGGGCTTTGCTAGGGATAAACAGATGGCTCAAGGATTACGCCCATTAACTTGAGTGTGGGAACCAAGGATCGCATGACAAAGATTCTTCAGTGTCGATGGCAATGCTAAATATAATTCTTTACTTGGGAGAGATTGGATCCACACTAACAAATGTGTGCCTTCCTCTTTGCATAAAAAAATCATGACGGCTCTGGGCAATGGAGAGACAGAGGAGATTGATGCAGATCCTCAACCCTTCATAGCCTGTGCAGACTTTGCAGATGCCAAGTTGTATATTGAGGGAGTGACACCATTCAGTATACTAAGGAAAGCTGATGGCTCAGCCGAAGTGACGGCTGATGAGGAAGTGACACACCTGAAGCACTTAGTCCAAGAAAGTGCTGATGAAGAGGTTGTTGTGAAAGATGACAATGATGCTTGGTTATAGGCAAAGAGGTGAAGAACGAGAAGCCAAGTCCTTGGCTTTGATTAAATTCTCATCATGGACGTAAAAGCAATAGTCCAGAAAGTACAGAAGCAAGAGAGAGAGGCCATGATAATTGGTCAGAACAAGAGCAAAGAACAGTCGAAGTTTGACCCTTGGGAAATACTGCATTGAAGATTGAAACGAAAGTCCAGGAGATACAGGAAGAAGACCTTGTGGGATGATTTTGTCTATGAGGAAGAGGGCAGAGATGTTGAATTAAAGAACCTAGGAGCAGAACAAGACGAAAAGGTTGCTTCGAAGGTTGAAGAAACCAAAGAAGAAGCTTCAATGAGTTCTCAGAGACAAGACCCCTTAGAAGAAGTGAATTTAGGGGAAGGTTCTCGCAATGACCTACCTATATAAGTACTTGCTTGAATGTTCCGGACAGAGACCGCTTATTGGTTGTTCTAAAGAAATACAAAGATTGCTTTGCATGGTCTTATAATGAACTACCGTGATTGGATAGATCATTGGTGGAACATAGGCTCCTATGAAGCCTAATTTCAAGCCATACAAGGTAAACCAAGAAGGATGAGTCCAGAAGTAATTCAGAAGGTCAAGGAAGAAATTTTTAGACTACTCAAGGCAGACTTTATTAGGACAGCCAGGTATGTTGAATGGCTATCTAATATTGTGCCTGTAGTTAAGAAGAATGGCAAAATGAGGGTATGCATCGATTTTAGAAACTTAAATCTAGCAACTCCTAAAGATGAGTACCCTATGCCTATAGTGGATCTGCTGGCAGACAGTTCAGCAAGGCATCAAGTTTTATCGATTATGGATGGCCACTCTGGTTATAACCAAATATGCATTGCAGAGGAAGATATCCACAAGACAGCATTCAGATGTCCTGGGAATATTGGCACCTTCGAATGGGTTAAAATGCCATTTGGTCTGAAGAATGCTGGGGCTACATATCAGAGGGCTATGAACACTATCTTTCATGATCTCATTTGAGGGTATCTAGAATGTTCTATTGATGACATTGTGGTGAAATCGATCCATGGAGGAGCATTTGTTTCATTTAGAAGCTTTAAAGAATGAGGAAGTTCAAGTTGAAACTTAATCCTCTTAAGTGTGCTTTTGGTGTATCATCTGGAAACTTCTTGGGTTATGCAGTGCACAAGAAAGGAATACAGATTGATCAGAATAAAGCTAAAGCCATCATTAAAGCTAGGCCTCCATCAAGTAAAAAAGAATTACAAAGGTTCCTGGGGCAGGTTAACTTTCTTCGAAGGTTTATTTCTAACATTGCAGGGAAAACTAAAGTGCTTTCTTCCTTGTTAAGGCTGAAAGATGAAGAAGAATTTGTGTGGATAGCAGAGCATCAAAGTGCTTTCGAAGGTATCAAAGCCTACTTGGCCAACCCTCCAGTGCTGATGCCACCAAAGGGGAACAAGCCTTTGAAGTTGTACATAGCTGCAGCAGAAGATTCATTGGGAGCTTTCTTAGCCCAAGACAACGAAGAAGGCAAAGAGCAAGCTATTTATTACCTTAGTAGGTTTTTAAATTCTTGTGAATGTAAATATTCAGCTGTTGAAAAGCTGTGTCTTGCTTTGTATTTTGCTGCAATGAAATTAAGATATTATCTTTTACCTACAACTGTCTTGGTAATTGCAACCACAGATTTGGTTAAATACATATTATCTAGACCTATGTTGAGGGGAAGAATTGGCAAGTGGATACTAGCCTTATCAGAATTTCATCTAGAATATGTCCCTCAAACGACAGTAAAAGGGCAAGTTTTAGCCAATTTTCTGGCAGATCATCCATCTCAAATAGAAAGCCAAGAGATAATGGAGCTTGGTATGGCTAATGTTGAGCCATGGCAGATGTGGTTTGATAGATCGAAAGCCAATGACTTAATTGGAATTGGTGTTGTGATTAAATCTCCACAAGGGGTAGAAACCACACATGGTTTCAGAGTGGATGAAGCCACTTGTTCTAATAACCAGGCCGAATATGAAGCCTTAATAGTGGGACTAGAAATCCTCATTGGGTTACAAGTACATGCAGTTGACATATTTAGGGACTCTCAATTGGTGGTTAACCAAGTGAAAGGGATTTTCAAGTGTCAAAGCATAAGCATCCTACCATATTATGTTGTTGCATTACATCTGCTTTCTCGCCAAATAGCAATGTAACCCATGTTCCAAGATTCTCGAACAATAGAGCTAATGATGTGGCTTAAAAGATTCGAACTTCAAGAGAAGGGATAATACCCAAAGGACATAAGCCGACAACATATCGAGATTAATATAACCTTTGAATAAAGGCAATGTGATCTTGGAAGTCAATCATAATGACTTACAAGAACAAGATTGGAGACATCCAATAATGCAGTATTTGGCTGGTCCATCTTCGAAGGCCAGCAGAAGGGTCAAATTGCAATCCATGCAATATATGGTATATGGTAATGCTCTCTATAAAAGGGGGGGGGGGAGATGGCTTATTGCTGGAATGTTTAGGCCCAAAAGAAGCATTAACAGCTATGACTGAGGTTCATGAAGGCATTTGTGATGCTCATCAACCTGGTGTGAAGATGAGATGGTTGCTTCGAAGGCATTCCTACTATTGGCCAACTATCCTTAAAGACTGCATAGAATATGCAAAGGGTTGCCAGGCATGTCAAAAGCATGGTACAATAAGGCATGTGCCCATAACTGACCTACATGCAGTAGTGAAACCTTGGCCATTCAGAGGGTGGGCCATGGATATGATAGGAAAAATACACCCACCTTCTTCGAAGCATCATTGTTTCATTCTAGTGGCTACCGACATTTTTACTAAGTGGGTTGAAGCCAAGCCATATAAGGTCAGAGACCAAACAGAGGTCATTGGGTTCATTAAAGAACCGATCCATAGATTTGGCATCCCACAAACCATTATCAGAGATAATGGACTGTGTTCGATGGGAAAATGGTGAAGTCTTTTGTGGCAGAATTTGGAATTAGCCTTGTTAATTCCACACCCTATTATGCACAAGCCAATGGTCAAGCTGAATCATCCAATAAATCCTTGAAAAAATGTATACAAAAGGTTGTGGAGGATAATCCTAGGGATTGGCATAACCTTTTGTTGGATGTTTTGTGGGCTTACAGAACCTCCCCAAGGTCAAGCATAGGAGTTACTCCTTATGCCTTAGTATATGGGCATGATGCAGTTTTACCTGTGGAAATTAATGTTAAATCCTTGAGGGTAAGATGCCAAGATCAGTTAGATCCTGAGCAGTACCATCAAAGTATGTGCTTGGAATTAGAAGGCATAGATGAAGCCAGAATTTTGGCATTAAATAGCATTCTTTTCCAAAAGAAGAAAGCAGCTAAGAATTATAATAAGAAAGTCAAGCACATTGGTTTCGATGAAGGTGATTTGGTATGGAAAACAATACTCCCAATAGGAATTAAAAGCCACAAGTTTGGCAAATGGTCACCTAACTGGGAAGGACCATATCAAATTCATAGAGTTCGCTTTTGGAGCATACTATTTGAGAAATCAATGGGTATGTACATCCCAAAAGATTAATGGTAGATATTTGAAACCTTATTTTCCAACCATTTGGGAAACACAAGGAACAAAATAAACATTAAAATACAAAAACATAAGATCGCTTAATGATAGACAAAATTTGTTCTTTATAAAAATTAAATACATTGTGCCACGATTGGCCCAAAAATCATTACAATGTCTTAATTGTTTTTGTATAATGGATTTCCTATTACTAAGTGATGGAAACAATTGAATAGTCAGCCATGTCTTCTTTTTCGATCACCACCCTTGGTTGGTGATGTGCAATTTGGTATCGATTCTAACCAAGGCTTGGTTTATCGCAGCCTAATTCCTCGTCGTCGAGCTTTCTTCTCCAAAGCTTGGACTCGAAAGTGGAGGCAAAAGAGTGTTGTTCCTTGCGTTGATACCTCGGTATGCACTTGGGAAACAAAACTCGTCTCTAGCTAGTCTCTCATCCGCCTTTAGCAAAGATGACAAATGTTGAGATAGAAATCAATAGTAGTCGAATGAGATAGATGACTTGAGACATTCATGCCGATCGCCAGAATGTTACAAGATTGAAGGAACCCATTCCCGATGATAGGCCTTTGTAGAGCCTCAAGGGATCCTCGAAAAGAAGTTAGCGCCTGCATATGTCCGGATCTATTGAAGGTGTAGAAGGCTTGCTCGGAGGAAGGAAGACTCTCAAGATTTCTAGTAAGGAGTCACCAAAACTAATGGCTCACCAAGACTAAATGTTGGAGAGGTAGAAGGTATGTCAAGAGACTAGCTAGTCTTCCTTCAAGATATCTACCTCATCCCCGGACATGAAGGGCATAGAGAGTGTTGTGGAGGACACAGAGGGACCCATGGGGATGAAAGAAATGGATGGAGCATCTTTGGCACCTCTATGGTCTTAGCCACCAACGAATCAAGTGAAGAGGGGCCGAAGTAGGCATAGGTGATGAACCATGAATTGGAGAACTACCAAAGACCCTTTGTGGAAGAATCAACCGCCATTGGGAATGGAGTAGCAGTTGAAATTTTTGTGAAGGACGGAGGAAGAGCAAGGCTCAAGGAAAAGTGGACTAAGGTAGGTTAAGGGCCAAAAGAGAGATATGGCTCTAAGCCAAGGAAATGAGACACATGGATGCTTGGACTCAAAGAAGGGATATCGAATATAGGCTTGGAGAGTGGGAGCATGATTTGGATGGTTTTCACATGTTGCATCCGTCAACTTCAATCAAATCGAGGAGGCCTCATTGGAAAGATGAATGCAAGAGTCGGTCGCAAGAGGAAGAAATACAAAGGACTGTCAAAATTCAAGATAAGAGTTGACAAAGGAAAACAACGGAAGTATAGAAGAAATTACCTGTTCTAGAAGCACTGGCATTGATGGGAGAGCTGTGAAGAGAGTAATGTTCGGCAGTCCGTTGCCTTCTTACTATTTCTCTTTGTAGCACATCGGCAGCAGCGGCTTTTTCTCTTAAAATTTGTTGTTGCCGTCTCTTTTCTTTCAAGACAATTATGGCCTTGGAATGTTCTTGATCTACGGCCTTGGCAGCTGCTTCATGAGGGGGATCTTCAACCAAGACAGTAGTTGAAACAGTCACCTTCCTTCTCTTTTCTATTGCTTGGGCGAGTGTCTCAGAATCAGAGTCCTCAGTAAAGTCAGAAGGAGAGACAGTAATCTTTCTTCTCCTCTTTCATTGAATTGGCCTTGTTTGTTCCTCAGATTTTTTCTCCACTTCCTCAAACCGAGATTCGAAATAAATTCCTTCTACCTCCCTAATGGTTGCCTCCTCTGAAACAAGTCGATTTTTTTTCCTTTTTATCAAGGGTGACTCGTGTTCTGGGTCTGTTTCTCTTGCTTCTTCTTCTTTTCCTTCCGCACCTCTTGTTTCTTTTTCGTAATCAAGGCTTCTCTTCTTTTCTTGTCACGATCACCTTCACAAAAAATATAGAAACAAAATAAGAATAACACAATCAGCGTTGTATAGGAAGTCGAAGGAGAGAAAACAAAGGCATATACCTTTCTTTGAAGCAGCCCGAGTGGCTTTCGAAGGAGTTGAGGTAGCAGGAATGGACTGAGTTGTAGGAGGCACAGTGGAGGAAGGGACAGCCATCCTTTGGGCTTGGACACATCTAATAGCAGCAGTAGGTTTTGAGGTGAAATGGCTAAATAGAGTTCCATATTATTTTCCCACCAGTTTTGGTATCTCTTCAATCCAGTACCTTCAGGAATGAAAGGAGTGTACTCAAAACTAGCCAAGTCATCTGTGAATTTGAAGGTTGCCTCCTCCAAATTTTAATTTCCTAACCTTTAGATCTCTCCGGTAAGGCTCAGTTGGTGTTGTCAGCAGAGAGGTATTGGGACCCCTTGTGTGAAACCAAATTGTCTAGCAAATTGAGCAGGACAATAAGGTTCAGCTATACATTTATAAGCTTTGGGGTTCGTAGTCCCAATAAACAGTTCCCTAGGAAGCAGAAGGGAGGCCTATATATCTTTGTGAATAGGCGAGACACAGAGCCTGTCACTTAAGAAGTGACTCAACCAAGCTGGACCTATGTTGGTCTCAAGGACTAAGCGGTGAATAGGAAGGGCGGCTGGTAGTTGATGGAAGAAAGAGAAATAAAAGGCAAAGGTAGAAGGATAGAGGGAAGCATTGGCTAGTCTTATGCCATGGGTAAGAGAGTGTAACCCCGAAAATTTAAGGCATTTGGATTGTAATTCAGTAAAATAGGCGAAAAGCCAAAGCTGAAGGATCCAGAATAGCCCCCCTTAATTAGCATCTAAGGGCTTCTCACAAAAAAGGGAACAAACTCTGTATACATGACCTAGAATATATGGGGCTAAGGCTACCCTTTTTTGCAAAACAAAGGCTTTGGCAAGAGGAGCAAATTCAGGCATAATTCTTTGAGAGGAGGTGCAGAAGAGGAATTTGCAAAGCCAGTATAACAAGAAGGAAAAGAATTCCCTATCACATCGGGCCCTCTTTTTATTTTCACTTTAACAAAATCATCAGAAGATAAATTAAGAGAGGGGAAGGAGAAAGAGACTGTTAAATCAGGGAAATCTGGTGTAATAAGGGTACCAATAAGGGATACTCCTAGTAGATGGAAAATATCAAGAACAGTAGGAGCCATCATCTCACATCTAAATTGAAAGAAATTGAAGATAGGGTTCGAAAAACATAAAGCAGCAGGGACTAAGAAAGGGTCCTCCGAGATAGTTACCCTAGATAGTTGGAGAGCATCGAGAAGGTAGAGCTCTTGAAGGTCCAGTGTCCTCGCAGGGATGACCCGATCATACCACTCTTGCCATTCCGGTCTCATCGTGGGCCAACATCGGTGGGGGCGATTGACTCTCCAGTTCCTCCAAACGAGACCACCTTCATAAAGGAGACATTGGTTTTCCAGACGAGGATATAGAGCTGGGAGCTCAATAGGGATCTCCTTGAAGATTGGCCCAAGCACGTAGTCTTGTCGCTCGTGACAACGAGGGACAAAGATACGCCCGTCAATGGCGCTTTTTCCCCCAGCCTTGTACTTCTCACACTCCACGTCAATGAGCCTTTTCAAGGCTACGGATGAGCTCACACGTTCTATGATTGGCACTTTTGGTCAAGAAGAAGCCATTGATGGTACGATTTTCGAAAAGGAATGGGGGAAGTAAAGAGAAGTGAAAGATATGAGGGTTTGAACGTTAAAAGAGCAAGTGATTTCAGAAACACGAAGCAAGAGGGTTTTAAAGAAAAGCTTTTTGTGTTTGGAAATATATTGCATAAGTCGTTAAGTACTAAAAGTACGAATACGAGGAGTCTCTTCCAATATTGATAGTTTTGGAGGGAAAAGCACATTCCGGATGTTGACGCCAGCTTCGAAGCAAGATATTTGGCGCCAAAAAATCAAATAACAACGGCTTCGAAATACATAAGTCGGCTTCGAAGCATACTACATGCTTAAAAATGCTAGAATGCTCGAATATTGGTCCACTTCAAAGGGTTTAAAGACATGTTTGAGGGTTATTAATCAAAGCAACGACCTTTGGAGCAACTCCTTGGATCCTTTAAGGATGAGCACTATTCGAAGCATTAAAACCAATCGTTGGTTTTTATATATATAAGAAGGAATTGCTTTTTGAACCAAAACAGTTAAGCAAAAAAGTCAATTTGAAATTGATTGGCTATATTAACCATGACCATATATTGGTTATAGTTAGTTTTGAGGGGTAATGTTGTTAAAATTCAAAACATTAATTCCAGATGATATCAGCCAGAATTGTCAACTTTACTCCATAAATTAGAGAAAGACATGTTGGTTTTTTTAGCGTTTCATTAAACAATTGAGTCCAGATTCGAAGGATAAGATTGTTCAATTCGAAGCTATGAGTTGGCTTTTAAAGATAAAAGGAAACTGAGTCAAACAATGTCAAATACAAAAGGACTTTGTTTGTATTGAAGCCAAGACAATTACATTAAGTAACCCTATTTGGGTACAAATTCAAGCTCATAAAAATAAGGAACAGAATAAATAACAAGATCATGGAACTTTGTCCAACAATGATCAATGAATGTTTGTTCTTTCTTTATTATATCTTCTATCTCCTCTAATGTTGGCTGCATAAGTTGGTGTGCTCTCACTTCATAGTAGAGCTCCTCAGCCTTTATTTCGAAAGCCTCTTCCCTCAATTTTTGTTCCAACTCATCTATAACCAAATCATCCCAATATGCAGAATCTTTATTTTTGAAGTCATCGAAATCTTCGATGAAGTTATCTGCTTCGTACTGGGCATGAATTTGGAGAGATGAAAGTTGATCCAAAGATTGGATGGTGACCTTGGAATTCCGATCCCAATGGAGGAGTACCGGAAGTTGGTCCAGGAACATGTGAAGTTCTGCTTGGGTAAAGGGATTAAGGACATGGCCCCTAGTCAGAATATCACAAGCCCATTGAAAGTTCTTGAGAGGGATGTCATCCTCAAGAACATTGAAAGGCAAGTGAGAGAAAGCCGCAAGCAGAAGTTGAGCTTGTTTCCGCTCAGCTGGAGTTGGGGATGATGGAGGTTTGTAAGGTGGAAAGATTTTGTCCATGGGAAGGGCAAGCCTTAGTTTCTCTGTCCAGGAAAGAGTGTGAGGAGGAGAAGGAGTAGATGGTTCTGCTTCAGAAGATGGAGAAGGTGTGTATGCTTCAATTTCAGAAGATGGAGAAGAAGAAGTGGATGCTTCTGTTATGGGAGATGGCACGGGAGCAGAAGGAACAAAGGCATTAATGTAGTCAAGCCAGTCAGAAGAGCAAATCTTCGCCTTCTTGGCTAAAAATGAAGGGCGGTACCCTTGTGATTCTTCCAAATGCCGGGCAGTGTGCATTATCTTTGTGGGCATAGAGGATGTGTACTAGGCCACAAGCAGATTCTCCTCCAAACTACGTCGAAGGTCAATGGGCACATAAGGATAGACCACCGAGCTTCGAGCATAAGAAGGAAAATCTAAAGGGTCATTGAACTCAACAAAATGGTGATTGATTCATTCCCTCAAATCCCAGGACTCAGGTGCTGACCAGTTTGTCCATCTGGAAACCCCAGAAGATGAAGAAGTTGTAGCTTTATCCCAAGCAGAGGTTTGTGAAGAAGAACTTCCCAAGTCCATATTTGCAACTTGTTGAAGCAAAGGCTTGAGAATAGTTCGTTCAAAGTACAAGGGGAGTTTAGAGGAAGAACTTCTTGTATCTCAGAATTTGTAAACCGAAGGATTAGGGGCAATGTGTTCGTAGTCCAAAGGTTGATAATTTGCAAAAGCCTCCATGACCTGAATGTAGAAGGGCGAGTAAAGGTGGCTAATGAATGCGTGAAGATTCTTTCGAGGGGAAGCAGCATTACTCAATGGCTCTTCGTATGCTTGATCAATAGAATGAGAAGTTGATTGAGCCATAGTCCGTTCGAATGCTAAAGGTATTGGGATGTTCGACAAGTTGAGAGTTAATGCAAATGATCACCAAATAGGTGATGGTTGTGTTTCCTGAAGATGGATTCCATGCACGTTCCAAAAGCGCGGGAAAAGCTTTTGATCCACTAATATCTCCAAGTATTGAGTATATTAGTGCGGGGGTTAATGTTGGCTACATATTTTGTAAAAGCCAAATCATGCATGGAGGTCCCAAAAACAGAGACACAACAGCCTAATAAATCATGCAAAAGAGGGGACCCAAGAGGGGTTCAATGGCAAGTCATGCATGGAGGTCCCAAACAGTGTTGAGCCCTTCTTCAATGTTGAATAAGGGCTCAAAATAAGCCTATTTTCAGTTTACATCATGCTCCAAAACAGATTATACACAAGCCAAATATACTATGCAAGAAAAATGGCATAAGAGGGCTAATGAAGGAAGTGCTAGCTGCTGTCCTCAAAAAGCAAGAGGTCCTTAATCAAACATGAAGGGGACCCCAAAATATGATGATTTACAGTTTGGGTCGGAGCCCAAAAGTGCAAGAAACTATGGCTTAGATATGAAGCAAGAAAAGACTAGAAAAGGGAAGAGGAGGACTCACCCTTGAAGACCAGCAAACCAGCACCTCTTGGACCAAGTTTAGGTGCCCCTAAGCTCTGAGGAACAACCCCAAGTTTCTGGAATGAAGTAAGGATGCCTTGTGCTATGAGTTATAGTGCAAATGGCCAAGAACCAAGGGTGTTTGGAAGCTTGGATGGGATAGATATAGAGGGTGATGGAGGGTTGTATGTATGTATATATCAAATATATCTATATATCTCTAGTTTTTTGTTCCAAACCTCCAACCAACCCAAGGGAGAAGGGACCTCTCTTATATAGGCAATGTAAAGGCCAAGCTTACAAGACAAGCTATCCAAAAAGGGTCAAGGGGGGTCAAGGCTTATTCAAGAAGCTTGGACAGCTGGTAGGCTTCTTGAGGAAGTCAAGACAAGGGGTCAAGGCTTCCTCAAGAAGCCTTGAGCAAAGGGTGCAAAGAAAGGGGCAAAGGTGGTGTAAAGGCTCAAAATAGGCACATATATGCACGTGGAGCTGGTTCTGTGCATCCCAGCTAGCACAGCCGGCATGCATTATGCCTGGGAGAGTCAAAAGGGTCAGATCGGCCAAGAAAAAGGGTCATCGGCACAATAAATTGCCGGTCGGCACAATAAATTGCCGACCTGCACTTTATACTGGCCGGTCGGCTAAATAGAGTGCCGATGGGTATCCAATAAGGTCAAAAAGTGCCGGTGGATGTCCAAATTGAAGCCCCAGAAGTTAGATTTCCAATGGTGCAAACCTTGCATTAAAATTCCTTCTATGGAAAAAGTTATGCCCTTTTTGGTGAAGCCGCGCAGATTCTATCCAACCGGGATGATGCCCAACTTCAACCAATCATACCTCCCCCACCCGGACTTGGTTTTGAGAGATTCTTGAGTGCAAAATGAATCCCCGGAAGTCTTCTTTCCAATGGTTATGGCCTCATAGCTTAACTCCAAGTGTATAGATAGATGAGCTTGATTTAGCGAGGACTGCTCGACTCTCTTCTACCGGATTCATGCAACCTCTTCTCCAACTTGTTTTCTCCCCTCTTCTCTTTTTCTCTTCAACTTCAAACCCCGAAGTAAGGTGTTTTGAAAGATTTTTCAAATATTTCATCTCTCTTTCATTCATCTCCACTTTGTCCTTGCTCGGTTTACCGAAAAGCGCACCATTTACCGAAATGCGAGCGTTGGAACATCGTGGGAATTTTATTTCAAAAATGTTTTGAAAGAGAGGGTTTTAAGGTCTCAAAACCATCCAAAATAATTTTGGTTCAAAATGGGGTGTGAAGTTAAGATTCGCCTCTCTCTTTGCCGAAGAAACTGAACCTTTGCCCTGCACACCTTTCTCCACCAAGTAAACCATTAGTAGTGCCCAAGTCTTGTGGGTGGTCAAAAATGGGGTGTCTACAGTTGCCCCTCTTTGACAGAACTCGAAAGTCATAACAATAACGGGAGTGAATGTCAAAGCCCAGAGACGACCCATTTTTGACAAGGCCGAAAACTTGGACAAAACAAACAAAATATAGATAAATAAATGGTTGTACCCGCAGGCTGCCTATGTATCCCTTTGCAAGGAATCAAACCAGCGTAGTTCAGGGGCAGGATGCAAAGTGATGCACAATACAAGTGCATAACTTATGATCATGCAAAGAGAGCTGTGATGAAGCAATTATGCAAAATAAATGCAACATTTTAAGCGAATGCTATGCTAGCAAGTAGACATGAACCAAACTATATCTCATGCAGAAAGGATGTAAGAGAATTATGCAATTCTCATGAACATGTGCGTTAGATACACAAAAGCGAACAAAACGTGATAAATACACTAAGTGGACAAACATGTGTGATGGATACACAAAAGTGAAGAGAGTGTGATGGATACACTATATGAATAAAGTGTGGTTGATACACTAAGTGAAGCAAAATGTGACAGATACACAAAGCAAAACGAGTGTGATGGATACACTAAGCAAATGTGTGTGGTGGATACACAAAGGGGGCATGTGATAGATACAAAAAGTGAGCGTATGTGGTAGATACACAAAGTGAAGCGAGTGTGATGGATACACTATATGAAGCAAAACGTGATGGATACACAAGGTGAGCGCAGTGTGATGGATACACAAGATGAGCATAGTGTGATAGATGCACAAAGAGAAAGTGTGTGATTGATACACAAAGCGAGCGCGTGATTGATACACAAAGCGAAAGTGTGTGATTGATACACAAAGCGAGCACGTGATTGATACACAAAGCGAAAGTGTGTGATTGATACACAAAGTAAAAGTGTGTGATGGATACACTGTATGAAGCAAAGTGTGATGGATACACAAGATGAATGAAGTGAGCAAAGCGTGATGGATTCACAAAAGGCAAACACAAAGTGTGATAGATGCACTAAGTGAACAAGTGTGATGGATACACAATAGGTGAACACGAAGTGTGATCGATGCACTAAGTGAACAAGTGTGATGGATACACAATAGGTGAACACGAAGTGTGATAGATGCTCTTAGTGAACAAGTATGATTGATATACTAAAGGTGAACACAAAGTGTGATAGATGCACTTAGTGAACAAGTATGATGGATATACTGAATGTGAACACGAAGTGTGATAGATGCACTTAGTGAACAAGTATGATTGATATACTAAAGGTGAACACAAAGTGTGATAGATGCACTTAGTGAACAAGTATGATGGATATACTAAAGGTGAACACAAAGTGTGATAGATGCACTCGATGAGCAGTATGATTGATATACTGAAGGTGAACACAAAGTGTGATAGATGCACTTAGTGAACAAATTATGATGGATATACAAAATGTGAACACGAAGTGTGATAGATGCACTTAGTGAGCAAAGTATGATTGATATACTGAAGGTGAACACAAAGTGTGATAGATGCACTTAGTGAACAAAGTATGATGGATATACAAAATGTGAACACGAAGTGTGATAGATGCACTTAGTGAGCAAAGTATGATGGATATACTAAAAGGTGAACACGAAGTGTGATAGATGCACTTAGTGAACAAGTATGATGGATATACTAAATCAATGAAGTGTGATACAGAAAATGAGAATGTGTGTGATAGATGCACAAAATGAGTGAAGTGTGATTGATACACTGAGTGAGAGTGTAATAGATATACAAAAGTGAATATGTGCGTGATAGATACACAAAATGAAAATGTGGGTGGTAGATACACTAAGTGAAGAGAGTGTGATTGATACACTAAGTAAACATGTGATAGATACATGAGGCAAACAGAGTGAATGAGGTGTGATGGATACACTAAAGTAAACATGTGATATGAAGAGAAGAATGGTGTGATAGATACACAAAGTGAATGAAGTGTGATTGATACACTAAGGCAAATAAAGTGTGTCAGATACACTGAGTGAATGAAGTGTGATTGATACACTGAGTGAATGAAGTGTAATTGATACACTAAGGCAAATAAGGTGTGTTAGATACACTGAGTGAATGAAGTGTGATTGATACACTAAGGGAATGAGGTGTGATTGATACACTATTCGCTTGAAGCACTTGATCTTGAGCTTGAGGTAGAGGTACACTCATACTTCGGAGCATTGGCAAGGCCTGAAGAGGTACACACGGGATGTAGTCTTAGAACTTACTGAAGTTGAAACGAACTCAGATACCTGACGTTTTCCTCTTTTGCTTTTGCTTTGTAGTCCAGAACCATTATAGCTTCAGATAGGTCCCGGTTCTACTGTTCTCACATGACCTGGGTTGAACCCTGCGGTTTTATGAAAGAACAAATATTGTTTTGCACAAATGTGGAGAATGGCACAACACTCTGAGCACAAGATTATTTTTTTGAAATTGACGGTGAGAATAAGTTCTCGACTGGGTATTGAGCCTACGACTGAACACAGCACACCACGACTCAACAACGGAAAACAAAAAGGTAAACAACCTAAACACATCTATTGACACTCGAAACGACTCAAAACAAGAATCAAAACAGACAAAACAAAACACAAGACTCAAATGTGCACAGGGAGCCTGTTTCATCGGGTATTATTTCCCACCCTTTCTCATTTGTGATTCTCACATCACTCGGCCCTCAAGCTCTGCTTTTTCTAAAAAAGCCCTTTTCCTCACTTTTTCTCTCAGCGCACATCTCTCTATTCTTTAATCTCTCATTTTTCATCCCTCCCCAGAGTGGTTGGTGGATAGACAAGAAGTTGCGGGCTCTTGCCCCTAGCATTCTGCTAGATTTTCATTCTTGTTCTCACAACAATGAACTTCCCCCACAGAGGGGTTATGATGCGGCTGGATGTGCAGCAGGTCTGCGATTGGCATCGGTTGATGATGCTCTACTGGGGAGTTTGGGTATGATCAGATCCGTCTAGATGAGGGAGTGGAATATCCTAATCCATTCCAATTCGTGCTTCGTACTTGACTTGATACCTGGCTGCTTGAAGGATGAGAGAGCTTTTAGCCCTTTTCTGTTAGCTTCCGCTGTGCCCTTTTCTGGCAAGTATGATGCCCTTTCTGGCAAGTGTATTGACAACGGGGAAAAGACAAGAAGCCTGACTCAAATGTACCCCTAGTTTATCATTTTGACCATTTTTTGTTTTGGTTTTTTTTTTTTACTAAAACAATTTTGATCAGCATAACAGTTTGATTAACATGCTTGTTCGATTTTTGATTTGAAATCATGCAAGTCAGGCTATAAGCACTGAAAATTTTCCTTTTTTGGGTCCAAGAAAGTGGACCAGTTTTAGAAAAATGGAATAATTTTCAAGAGAATTAGTCAACCTCAAGAAAATTCTCAAACACTGTTCTTGCAAACGGCCACTGCTCAACGAGCACGGAACCTACTCTTGAGATGCACAACCTCGACCTATAGCAATGGAAAATTGCCC
The DNA here is from genome assembly GCA_025200525.1 of Camellia lanceoleosa. Classification (NCBI taxonomy): domain Eukaryota; kingdom Viridiplantae; phylum Streptophyta; class Magnoliopsida; order Ericales; family Theaceae; genus Camellia; species Camellia lanceoleosa. The sequence goes on from CM045765.1 coordinate 50,495,203, forward strand.
CTTGTCTGAAGGACACTGCATGGCAACGGAAAGTTGCCCCTTGTTTGAAATGACACTGTGGCATTTTGAATGGCAACGAAAAGTTTCCCCTTGTTTGGATGATGTCATAGCACATTGTAGTCAATCCTCTGAGCGACGAACACGACCAGACTCTCGGATACAGAGGAGGCAAAGATGACCAGAACCATCGCATGAACACAGTCGATTTGGAAGAGTTTATGGCTGGACTTCAGAATGAAGTTGCCTACGTATCTCAAAGATGGGAATCAAGCCTTACGTAGTTCGGGGTTAATGTACACTCGGGTATTTAACCTCTCCTTTTTATGCTCTCACTTTTGCCAAGGCGCCTGTTGCAGGTTTTCAACCTTGCGAGCATTGTTCTTCTTTCTTTTTCATTTCTTTTCTTCTCTTTTTTTTTTTTTTTCTTTTCATTCTTTTTTTCTTCTTTTATGATTTTTTGTATTTTTTCTTTTCCTTTCATTTTTCTTTTTCTTTTTTTTTTCTTGCTCTAACTTTTGCTTGGGTCGCCCTTCTGGGTTTTCGGCCCAGCGAGCCTCTCAAAGGGTAAAAGCGTAACAAGTCCATGCCAAATGGTTTTGAGATTGAAGCCCTCTGTATCCAGGAGAGTGGCTGTTGATTTGCAAGAGGACTCATCTTCGACTCTTCGAGCACATCTGACATCTTTGCCCCTGGTTCGAGGGGTACTTCTGTTCTAGCTTTGCAAGCTTCTTCTAATCTTCTTGATCCGATTTTCCTGGTTTCTTGTTCGAGGGCTGCTTCAAATCTGGCCACACAGGCCTCATATCATGATTGTCCTTTGAACGTTTTGAATCCAAGTTCAAGGTTTGAAAGCAAAGGGGTTGAGTCTCGAGGCTGAGAGCGATCCTGAGCTGCACAATCTCAAGAGCGATTCCACACATGTCTTCGCAGGACCGCGCAAAACATTTTTTGAAAGTTTTTAAGAAAGCGACAAATCGCCAGGTCTTGAAGACAGTGTAGAACCAATCTGGATCAAAGCTAGGGTCCTTATCAGTACTCACACTAACAAGCATGATCTCAATCATTAAGGGCTTAGCACGCCTCTCTTTCTCTCAAATTGATCAAATTTTGCAAATCCCGAGGAATTCCTTCCTCTTCCTTTTCACCGCAGTGTTCAAAAAGCTTTTGGAAAACTTAGGTCGATGCAATGAATTCAAGGCACAGAAAAGACACAGCTTCTAGTCAAATACTGCCATCTCATTTGGAATTTCTGGTACAACTGGCACACGGCAGAAGCAAACACAAAAGCATGAAAAACCACTGCTGTTCATTCAAATCTGTTGGCACAACTAGCTCCCTGGCAGAAACAGACTCAAAAGAAAGTGAAAAGACAAACACAAAACAAAATGGCGATGCCCGAGGTAACACCCCCGGAGTCATTTGACTCTGACAAAATAGGACTGACTCGATAAAACAAGACAAACCCGACTGACTCAGTATGAAAAAAAACCGACTCAATACAAAACGACAAGACTGACCCAATACCCAAGTCAGAAAGTACAAAACTAGCATTTGCAAATGCTCAAAACAGTGCGTGCCAAACGCCACATCTAGAGTAAACTGAGTGCCACCCGCAAGGGAGTTCATCCCCTGATCACATATTCGTACTATCCCCAAAGTTCACTGATCCAGTGGTGATAGACTTTGCTGAGCTGGTGCGGCAATGACCTTGTTGTCAAACAAATCTTGTACATCATGGCGCAGACGAAAGTAGCTATCGGTCTCATGACCAGTTTGTTGATGGTAGGCACAGTACTTAGTCCTGTCATGCTTTGGAGGGAGAGGATCAGGTAAACGCTGTTGTTCCAATGGTTTTAGATGTCCTTTCTAGATTAAGACCTCTAGAGCCTTTGACAAAGGCATATAAAGTGGGGTGAAAACCCTCTTGACTCGAGGTGGATATTTGGTTTTCTGTGAGCTACTTCCGGACGCACTGGTGAATGGGGTAGCTTTTTGTGATGTGGTGTTGGTGACCATGCCCACTTCAGAAGATCTTGCAGCTGCATCACCACTGGTGGTCGCATTCGAACTGCGGGTAAACGCCCTCTTGGGCCGCTCCTTTTCCTGGTCAATAAGGCCTTGCTTTATAGCGTCTTCGATTTGTACTCCCATCTCATGTAGATCTGAAAAGGTAGGGAATGGGAGAACAATCATTTTTTGCATGAGCTTGGGTTAGAGGTTGCGCACAACCATCCGTATTTGATCCTTGTCCATTGGCCTAATGGTCATCATTGCGGCCTTGGCCCTCCACCGAGTTACAAAATCGGAGAAACTTTCCTTCGGCTCCTACCTAGTCGTCTCGAGATCACGAGTTGTAATCTCAATTTGTGTATTGTAGGAGTATTGATCGATGAAAGCCTTGGCCATCTCATCCCAATTCCTCTTAACATCATCTTCCAGTTTCGTGTACCAGATGGCCGCCACACCTGACAGGGTTCAGCCAAACAGAGACAGCTTCTGTAGTCTGGTGAGGCCCATCGGCCTTAATATGTCCGAAAACAAACGGAGATGCACCATGGGATCCCCGGATCCGTCAAAGCGGTCAATTTGTGGCATCTTGAACCTATCTGGTAGTGTCACAGCTGCGTCGGTGTACCCATCCTCAATGTCCGGGATGGACTTTACCCCTTGGGATTTCTTGAACAACTTTTCAAGCTTGCTCAACTTCAACGCTGTATGGTCTACCTCGAACTCAAAGGGGGAGTCCGGCAGGTTGATTGGTGCTTTAGATAGCTGGGGTAAGATTGGGGGCGGAGCTGGCCCTGTCGAAATGTCCGTACCTTCCTGGACATTTGGCGTCTCCCCGGGTGCTGGAGCTCCTGCTGGGGGAGGAACTTGTTGTGAAGCAGACGCGCCGCTTTGCTATTGCAGCCTGGTGATGAGCTCAGCCTGCTGAGCCATGATTGCAGCTTGCTGCTTGGAAAATTCCGCTTGGCGGACAGCGTCTTGCTGCATGAGTTTCATACTTTCTTGGAGTTGACGCATCATCTCCTCCATCCCTGCCATATTCTGCTGACCTGGCTGAATGACTGGTATATCTATCCTTGTGATAAAAACTGAGACCTCGGCCTGATTGTCCACTGATAGGGTAGATAAGGGTCACTGATCCGTAATCTTTGAATCGGTGATCCGTACTCGACCGGGTCCTTTTTACTCTGCCTCTAGCAAAGGAACACTGATTGCCGTTGAACTGAATCTTTGACCTAACAAAGTCTATCAACACTAGTCCAATGTACCCGGGGGATATCGAAGCCTTCTGAAGCTATGATTCCGGGACTACCTAGCAAAAGAGAAAACAGACAGCATCTCAGCCCAATTTCACTGGAATGGATACGAGCAAAGCTGAACAACTGTATTCTATTACTGATCACTGTTCCCCGAAATCACTGCACCAAATCTGAATCTGATACCCGCAGATGTAACTGATTCTCAAAATACTGATACTGGTGCCCTCGGGCCTGATACTCAAACTTGCAAACTGATATATGCATTCTTGTAGAGATACACTCTAAAAGCACATAGCAAGTAAAAAGAGCCAAAACACCCCTATGTTGGGATAGGGTTTCCCTGTCCTATTTTGTCAGGAGCTAGGGTTTCATTATGCACGCAACGGTTTCAAACAACCTAACACCGAGTAAGCAACCTGTCCTAGTTTGGAATGGTCACTATGGATTTCGATATGCACTAGGTCGAATGGTCGAAAAGGGTGACCCGGTAAAACCGGGGTTTGTGTTCCCATACTGGCAGAGCCCGCAACCGGTTAGCCTTATGGTCATGCCTTGACAAGACAAGCCTCCAGCAAACTGCTCAGGAATAGCAGATGGCCAATACGGTGTCCTAGGCACACCAATGTACATGCAATGCAAAGAAACACATAAGTGTAGTCAAAACAGGATATCACGAGTTCGAGTCAAGCTCTCTAAAAATCCCCAGTGGAGTCGCCAGAAACTGTAGACGGGCCCTTGGGCTTCACTCTACAGTTCGGACTCCCTTTTGTTGTTGCGGTTCTTAATCTGAACCAAAGAGTCCAACTCTGGCAAATCGTTTTGAGAAAAACAGATTTTGAAAAGAAGTGCCAAACATGGACTGCTTTGACATGACATGTCGCCACCTAAATATTTTTTTTAAATGGGGGAATTTAGGAAACCCTGACTCGGTGCCAAAGGCCACGTGTCCGTCATCACCAAAGTTGTCTTGGCTCAGGAGCTTGGGTACGATCGGGGAAGGTTAGCTATGAGCACCCCCTTTCGCCCGGTCCAAAGACCGGCCTCTACTAACCGCGATATCCGATTTTGAAAACATTACATGCTCTTGTTCCGGTTATTAGCCTAGAATTACTATGTTGTGCGCACAGCAAACGAGTATAGACTAGATTGCCTAATTTGGAAACAAACATTGCATATCCGTTTGTTTTGAAAGCGTTTCGGATTTTGCTACTCGCAAGTAGGCTAAAACACGGATTTCAACGAGTTTTTCCGACTCAAGCAATCCAACCTCCACCCACAGGCATTCAAACAGTTTATCTCATATAAGCAGCTAGCCTCATGGTAATCGTGCTATCATGGCAACATTTACACGCATGCGATATGCTAAAGCATAAAAAGCTCACCTAGTACTCCAAGCCAAAACAGAAACTAGTTAGTAATCATATGTATGATCCTAGTTCATGTTAAAATGGCTAATGCAACACATGCAAAGATGCAATCCGCATGTGCTGGCTATCCTAAACATGGCATGTGGAATGCTACAAATAACACGTATTCAATTTGGAATTGAAAAACAATGCAGTTTGTATGATGCGCCGAGCCCGATGCATGTAAGACAAATGTATGGATGCACGCATGCACAGCGTAAGGTATGCTAATTTAAATATGCCCTAATCTACCATCATAAGCAGGTAAATAAAAAGGAAGAAAGACGTGGGGTTGGAAGACATACACACACTCACCCACACTTATTACACAATTGCCCTCGCTCGGAGGGTCCAAAAGAATAATACAGTCCGAATACTAAATTAACTATTACAAAACTTCTAATTTAAACAAGTTAAATGCAGAATAGAGATGGCCGCAGCCCTGCCTCGGAATGTGTGAATGATGCATGATTGATCCGCCTTGCTCAGAAATCCCCACCATACCACTGTTGCCTCTGTTTACACTGCCCTGCCTCTCCAAAGACTGCAAAAGTCCTGGGGCATATTCCTTGCACACTGTAGAATATCATCGGCTGGAGGAAATGCCCACCGGCCATAGAAAATGACCATCGGCTGTTAATGAAGCTATCGGCCATTCACAATCGGTCGGCATCAGATAAGTTGTTGCGGTTGGTAGAAACTTCGCAGAAGACAGCTTTTGACAAAGAACAAAGGACGAGCAGTATGGCATGAAATTGCAAGCAAATATGTGCATGGACACACTCCCTATCATGCAATGGACTCAAGGAGCATGGCCCTCGACCCCGCCATCAATCACGCGCGTTCAATGCATGATGGCCCAAAAGCCAAGTTAGCAACTTTGATTTCAAATGTCATGCAAACCAAACAAACACATAAAGCCCAACCTCTATCACTGGATCAAGGGGCGAGGCATGCATGCCAATGCGATGCAACCTAGGCATGTGATCTAGTATGCAACATGGGCATGCAAAGGAGCAAAGTAGACTAGACACGCAACCTAAACATGTAAGCAAACAAGGCATGTAACAACATGCAACGATGGACTTAAACTAATATGGATGGCTCGCAAGCATGCCAAAATCAGTGGCCATGGCAAAATGAGACACTCGAAATGCGTGCACGCATGCACGCAAACCGAGGACCAAACCTAAGGCATCAAATGCCACTCTAACAAGGCATGGCAAGGGATGCAAGATGGCATACAAGCATGTGAATTTCAGAGGCGATAAATGATGCAAAACAGCCCCGAAACATAGCGAAATGACACTAAGTGCATGAAACGGACCCGAAATGCAAGATTAGGCACATAAAATGACCTATAGCTATATCAAACATGCATAATCTGGACATGAAGCATGAAGACAGAAGCAAGGCAGCCCCAAAAAAACCATTTTTTCAGTACAAATCATGGCAAGACAGCAAGCACAAGCAGGGCTAAAATGGCATACAAAAATAGGGGCCAAGAGAGGTATATGAGACAACCCACAAATGCTGGCCCCAAAAAGAGAAAGGGCCTTCTAAAAAATTGAATATGAGCCAAAAATATGATGCTTTGAAGTAGATGGCAAGCCCCAAATCAGTATACAAACATGCTCAAAATGCAATGCAAGATATGGGGAAAAAGAGAGCCACAACATGAAGTATACAAAATATGTCTCAAACAGCAACAAACCCTCAATGGAACATGGAGAGGGGGTCAAAATAAGTCCCTTTTCAGTTCGGACCAATGTCCAAAAACAGAGACACAACAGCCTAATAAATCATGCAAAAGAGGGGACCCAAGAGGGGTTCAATGGAAAGTCATGCATGGAGGTCCCAAACAGTGTTGAGCCCTTCTTCAATGTTGAATAAGGGCTCAAAATAAGCCTATTTTCAGTTTACATCATGCTCCAAAACAGATTATACACAAGCCAAATATACTATGCAAGAAAAATGGCATAAGAGGGCTAATGAAGGAAGTGCTAGCTGCTGTCCTCAAAAAGCAAGAGGTCCTCAATCAAACATGAAGGGGACCCCAAAATATGATGATTTACATTTTTGGTCGGAGCCCAAAAGTGCAAGAAACTATGGCTTAGATATGAAGCAAGAAAAGACTAGAAAAGGGAAGAGGAGGACTCACCCTTGAAGACCAGCAAACCAGCACCTCTTGGACCAAGTTTAGGTGCCCCTAAGCTCTGAAGAACAGCCCCAAGTTGCTGGAATGGAGTAAGGATGCCTTGTGCTATGAGTTATAGTGCAAATGGCCAGGAACCAAGGGTGTTTGGAAGCTTGGATGGGATAGATATAGAGGGTGATGGAGGGTTGTATGTATGTATATATCAGATATATCTATATATCTCTAGTTTTTTGTTCCAAACATCCAACCAACACAAAGGAGAAGGGACCTCTCTTATATAGGCAACGTAAAGGCCAAGCTTACAAGACAAGCTATCCAAAAAGGGTCAAGGGGGGTCAAGGCTTATTCAAGAAGCTTGGAAAGCTGGTAGGCTTCTTGAGGAAGTCAAGACAAGGGGTCAAGGCTTCCTCAAGAAGCCTTGAGCAAAGGGTGCAAAGAAAGGGGCAAAGGTGGTGTAAAGGCTCAAAATAGGCACATATATGCACGTGGAGCTGGTTCTGTGCATCCCAGCTGGCACAGCTGGCATGCATTATGCCTGGGAGATTCAAAAGGGTTAGATCAGCCAAGAAAAAGGGTCATCGGCACAATAAATTGCCGGTCGGCACAATAAATTGCCGACCTGCACTTTGTACTGGCCGGTCGGCTAAATGGAGTGCTTATGGGTATCCAATAAGGTCAAAAAGTGCTGGTGGATGTCCAGATTGAAGCCCCGGAAGTTAGATTTCCAATGGTGCAAACCTTGCATTAAAATTCCTTCTATGGGAAAAGTTATGCCCTTTTTGGTGAAGCTGCGCAGATTCGACCGAACCGGGATGATGCCCAACTTCAACCAATCATACCTCCCCCACCCGGACTTGGTTTTGAGAGATTCTTGAGTGCAAAATGAAGCCCCAGAAGTCTTCTTTCCAATGGTTATGGCCTCATAGCTTAACTCCAAGTGTATAGATAGATGAGCTTGATTTAGCGAGGACTGCTCGACTCTCTTCTACCTGGATTCATGCCGAACCTCTTCTCCAACTTGTTTTCTCCCCTCTTCTCCTCTTCTCTTCAACTTCAAACCCCGAAGTACGGTGTTTTGATAGATTTTTCAAATATTTCATCTCTCTTTCATTCATCTCCACTTTGTCCTTGCTCGGTTTATCGAAAAGCGCACCATTTACCGAAATGCGAGCGTTGGAACATCGTGGGAATTTTATTTCAAAAATGTTTTGAAAGAGAGGGTTTTAAGGTCTCAAAACCATCCAAAATAATTTTGGTTCAAAATGGGGTGTGAAGTTGAGATTTGCCTCTCTCTTTGCCGAAGAAACTGAACCTTTGCCCTGCACACCTTTCTCCACCAAGTAAACCATTAGTAGTGCCCAAGTCTTGTGGGTGGTCAAAAATGGGGTGTCTACAAACCCGAATATACAAATCAAATAAATAATTAAGTTATAATTATTTTACAATCTCAAACATTTTGCTTTTGGATCTTGAAGTGCACACTAATATTATTGGAGGGTCTTTTAATTAATTTTAAAACCTAAAATAAATTTATGATGAAAGTCTTTAATTTAGAGGCAAAATTTATTATTTAAAAAAAATAATAAATAGAGAAGAGGGTGTGACTTGAACTCTAGACCACATTGTGATAAATAATGGTTTACCATTTTAGTTGCTTACAACATACTTAAACATTTTGTATATTATTTTTTTATTTGACCTATACATGCTTTAGGTGTACTCAACCACTAGTAGGGATGTAAGAAAAACCGAAATAACCGACCAAACCGATTGAACCAGACCAAACTGATTATATTTGGTCTGTTTTTTAATAAGAATCTGTTCGTGCGATTTTTAAATTTGAATTTTTTTAATTTTTGGTTCGGTATCGATTTAAGTGCCTTGTGCACCGATCTAAACTGAAACCGATCGCTTAAACATATATTGTATTTATAATGTATATAATCTAATAATATAACGATATTAATAAGTATAATAAATTATTAACCTTAATTAATTAACATTATCATCTTTATAACCTAAGTTTGTAAACTCTTATTATATATAATCGTAACTCTAACTCATTATTCTTGAAACCTTAGTATTTTTGAAATTTTTTTTTCTTTTTATTTTTGTTAATTTAGGAATTGAAAAGTATGTGTTAAATGGATGAATTGGATATGTTTGAAATGGTAGACAAATAACTAATTTTTTTATATAGATTAATGATTATATTTAAAAGTGGCTCAAGTCTGAAAAATCCTAAACCGATTAAATCGTACCAAACCAAACCGTTTCAATCGGTTTGGTTCGGTACGGTTTGATGGGAGAAGCGGTCTGTATCGGTATTCAAAATAATAAAACTGACATTATCGGTTCGGTGTAATTTTTTACCTACATACCGACCGTACCGAACTGATTACATCCTTAACCACTAGTATGGCCTTCTTTGTCATAACCTAAAAAAGTTAAAAAGTTAAAAAGTCAAAAAGTCACTATCCTATTTAAGTCACATCATCCTATTTAAATCACATCACCTCTCTACCACATCTCTTCAAACCCAACTCATATTTCATAAAAAGTCAAAAAGTACACTTATTTAGATCACCCCTGAAAGATAATCTAACAATGGCAATTGATCGAAATACCCGTAAGGGTGTTTATCACACAAGACGGAGTAATCCGGAAACTAAGTTTGGTCTTGAAGTTATGGATGTGCAATGGCTTTGAATGTGTTACAAAGAAAACATTCTACCAATGTATTTATAACCACAATGGCACCCATTTGCTAAAGGTCACAACCTTTGGAAACAATACATCCATTGAGTTCAAATTCAACTTACTAGATCAATCCCTTTTCTTGCGGGAAGTTATGCACATGTTAATTGGAAATGATCAAGTATGGAGAGGCACACCATACTATTTAAGTCAAAAAGTCACATCATCTTATTTAAGTCACATCACCTTTCTAACACATCACTTCAAACCCAACCCAAATCCAACCCATATTTCATAAAAAGTCAAAAATGCACTTATTTAGTCTTCCCAAACTTGGCCTTAATCTAACATCTCCCACTTGATCACATTATAATGATGTGAAAAACCCTAAGTTGAGCATGTTTACCTTGGTACCAAAATTTTGCCTCATGCCAACTTTCATCTATGAAATTATCTCATAGATCGACGTCTAATTGTGACTTGGCTATACATGCGCACGTTTTTATCACCAATCTGACCGCACCTATACAAATGTGTTCTCCCACTAACAACACATTCCAGATGACTTCAATTCATTATATAACAAGTGAACGACATCAATTTTTAGTGATGGGTTCATAGTCCATACCCAATCACCGTTGATGACTTCAGCCATACACATTTTCATGTGTCGACTTGCATTGAAATTATTGTTAAGTACTTCCTTTAAGACCTATTCCGGAAGGTTTTCCTTAACACACCTTATCAATGACTTTTTAATGATCGAGCAGATGATATCATCTAGTTAGCACGTTGCATATTATGGATTTTACATCTCATGCTAATTATGATATCCGTACCTTGTCAGTTCCTCTATCTTGTTACCTGACCAAACACATGTTTTCATGCAAGATAGAGTCGCAAAACATTGGTTATCTAGGCGTCCCCAGAGTCATCCGACTATGCTCTTATTTAAGTAGCTAAACCACCTAACTAAGTATTTTTCAATCTCATATTAACTGCATGTTCTCTGAATTTTTCCAGAGACAGCCCTTTGGTCATAGGGTCAACCACCATCTCATCTGAGGGTATATAGTTGACTTTAATTTCACCTCTCTCCACTATGTCCTGAATATAGTGGTAACTAACATCAATATGTTTTCCTTAGAGCTATTTGCTCCGCTTTTTATTAATGAGATGGCAGACTGATTGTCACAAAACATACTGACCGGTTTGACAGGTATACCTAATTGTAAACTGTCAACAAATCGTTTTATCCATACCGCATTACTAACGACTGTGCTGCAAGCTATGTATTCAGCTTCCATAGCATACTTTGCAACACAACTTTGTTTCTTACTTAACCAAGAAACAGCTGTTCCACCAAACAAGAACACATAGCTACTAGTAGATTTTCTATCATCTACATCTCCTGCAAAATCCGCGTCAGTGTATCCTTTTATGTCTAGATCACACAAACCAAAATATAACTTCAAATTTTTAGTGCCTTTTAAATATCTAAATATTCTTTTGACTGCTTGTTAATGTTCCTTACATGGAATGGATTGGATTGAAACCGACTTACCAATCCGACTGCATGACAGATGTTAGGCCTAGTGCTTGTCATGGCATACATTAGGCTGCCTACTGCCTGAGCATACGGAACATTTCTCATTTCCTCAATGTCAAACTTAGTTTGAGGACTCATACTTTTACTAAGACTTTGTCCCTTGCAAACAAGCATACTTAAAGAATTACAGTTATCCATATTAAATCTTTTGAGCACCTTATCTAGATATTTCTCTTGATCTAGATATAATAATTTTGAATTTCTATCGCTTGAAATTCTAATTCCTAGAACATAGGTTGCAAGACCCATGTCTTTCATTTCAAATCTAGATGCTAAGAAAGTTTTGGTTTTTATAATCATATCTGGACAATTTCCTGCTAACAATATGTCATCCACGTATAAAGATAATATTGCTAATTTGTCATCATTTTTCCAGATATAAACACAGTGATCTAATGGACTCATATTATAGCCCATTTCTAAAATAACTTGGTTGAATTTCAAGTACCATTGTCTTGAAGATTGTTTAAGTCCATATAAAGATTTCTTCAACTTGTAGACTTTATCCTCATTGCCTTGGTTCTGGAAACCATCAGGTTGTATCATATATATTTCCTCTTTTAATTCTCCATTGAGAAAAGCTGTTTTAACATCTAATTGATGCAATTCCAAATCCATCCTAGCGACTACTGCCATTAGAATTCTTATTGAGGCAAATTTTGCAACAAGAGAATATGTATCTACGAAGTCTATCCTAGGTTATTGAGTGAAACCCTTGGCTACTAACCTGACCTTGTATTTCTCCAAACTTCCATCTACTTTGAATTTCTTTCTAAGAACCCATTTGCAACCAATGGCTTTTCTTCCATTTGGGAGATCAGTTAATTCCCAAACATCATTTTTCTTGATCGAGTCAAGTTCTTCATTCATTGCCTCAAGCCATTGTGTAGCATCATTGCTACTCATTGCTTCATTATAACTAGTAGGATCATCTACTAAGTTATTAAGTTTTTCAACTTGAAAAACATAATGATCTTTCAAAACCGTAGATGGACATCTTGCTCTCTTACTCCCACTTATCTCAGAATTCGAAGCAGGGAAAACAACGTCATGTAATTTGCGTTTGCTCCCACTATTAGATGGTTTGGGGAGAATATGTGGACTGTGTGACAAAGAAGGAAGAGAAGAATCTTGAGATATGTCAGAGAGCAATTCAATTTGTTTAATAAGAGTAACAAGATCAGTGGATTCAAGAAAAATAGCATCTTGACTTTCTATCAATCCACGTTCGGGATGGTAAAAACGATAACCACTCCCATTTTCGACATAACCAATAAACTTGCATTCCCAAGTTTTGCTTCCCAATTTATCCCGTAAAGGTTTAGGAATAAGTACATGTGCCTTACATCCCCAAACTTTGAGATTTTGAACATTAGGTTTAGTTCCATGCCAGCATTCATAAAGTTTTAGAGGTTTGGCTTTTGTTTCGACTCTATTTAGTATGTACGCAACGGTGGACAAGGCTTTCCCCAAAAAATGAATATGAAGATCAGCATGAGCCATCATAGACCTTGTCATTTCCATGAGAGTACGATTTCATCTTTTTGCGACCCCATTTTGTTGTGGTGTGTATGGCATTGTAAACAAATGTTTTATGCCATTGTCCTTGCAAAAAGAATCCATAGCTTCATATTCGCCACCTCTATCATTATTCAAATGTTTAATGGACCGACCAAGTTGCTTTTCTACCTCTAATTTATATTCCTTAAACTTGTCAATTGCTTCTGATTTGTGTTGAAGAAGGTAGATATGTCCATATATTGAATAATCATCAGTGAAAGTAATAAAGTATTCCATGCCTCGATGAGTTTTAGTTCTTAAAGGGCCACAAATGTCCGAATGAATTATTTCAAGTAATTCTGATGATTTCCAATGTTTAAAAAATGGCTTGCTGGTCATTTTACCTTTGATACATGGTTCACATATATCAAAATCATCGGAACATACTTTAGGCAATAAGTCACTTTTAAACATTCGAGACATTTTATTTTGATTAATGTGACCTAACCTTAAATGCCACAAATAAGAACTATTACTAGTAGAAACATGCAAATAATCAGAAATACATACTTTATTATCAATAAGAAGAGAGTACATGTCATTCACTCTTACACCTTTCACTAATACACTTCCTTTCTTAATCAATACTGTGTTAAGCCTAAAAGTAATCTCAAAACCTTTGTGTGTTAACACCGAACGAAATTAAATTTCATTTGAATGTTAGGTACATAAAGTACATCATAAAGCACAATAGAAGTTCCATCAATAGAGAATTGACAATTGCCGATGCCTAAAACATCACTATAGGAGTTGTTGCCCATGTAGATTCTGTGTTCACCAACCTTCTTTTCAGTAAACTCCACGAACATGTCTTTATTTTGCACAATATGCCTAGTTGCAGTAGAATCAATCCACCATGAATTTGATGAAGGTTCAAGCACCATTGCTTCAGAAACTGTCATGGCAACATGGTTATGCTCCTTTGTCTGTTTCTTCTTAGGACAATTGGCTTTGATATGACCTTTTTGACCGCACTTGTAACATGGGCCAATTTGATGCTTGTGATGTTGTTGTTTTTGCCATTCTTGTGGTTTCTTCCATCCTTTCTGAAATCCCTTCTTCCATTTTTTCTTGAAAAAAGTCATCTTTTTCTTGTTGAATGGAGTGTGGGTATTATTCTGTGGTTGTGGTGAAGATTGTGCCATCAACAAGTTAGAAGACAATCCTTCTTTACACCTGCGCTTCATTCTTTCTTCTTCCAAAACTAAGAGTACAGGCAATGTTACCATTGAAATCTCTTGTCCGCTATGAGTTAGAGAGGTGATAACATGATTCCAAGACAATGGAAGACTATTAAGTATGGTAGTTACTTGCATCTTGTCCGACAAAGAGTGATCAGCGTTGGATAATTCTTTAGCAATTAATTCCATTTGATTAACATGATCACCAACAATATCATTATCACTCATACGAGTGTTATTATATTTGTCTAAGAGCAATTGAATTTGAGTATCCGATCGAACTCCATACTTACTTTCTAGTGCTTCCATTAGTTGTCTTGCAGTTTCATGTTCTTCAAAAAGCGGAATAATGTTATCTTTCATGTTATGTAACATAGTTGCCTTTGCCATTGCATCATCTTCTATCCATTTAGTTTGGAAACAACTAGAATCATCATCTGGTTTAGAAGAGGATAAAGTATGCAATGTTTTCTCATGTGTAAGAAGATAAGAAATGTGGCATTTCCATGCTCGGAAATTATTTCCATTTAGCATTTCGATCCTTGAAGAATCCATGGTACTTTTAATAGCCATATGAAAAAAAAATGTGTTACTATGTAAATTCAAATGTGAATATTACAATACTAAAATAAAAATAAAAATAAACAAAATTAAAAACAACAACAATAAGGAAAAGCCTTGTAGTTGTTGAATCAGCCCTTGTGATGAAAATGATGTAAAGGAATAGAATGATACTGTTGCCTTGGGTAAGAAGAATGATGAAAACCCAAAGGCCTAGTAAACCCAATACTTTGCTTATGAGTATTGTAATAATAGTTACGAGCCCAAGGAACACAATGGTGCCTTTTAAACAATGTTTCTTTGGATGTTTTTCTTGGCAACACCCTTGGATAGCCTCCTCCTCAAAATTTGTTTTCAAAAAATTTAGTACAACGATCCACGGAAAAATTCTTAGAAGAATTCTGGAAATTTTGGCTTTTAAATGATTGAAAACAGCCTTGAAATGAGCGAGAACGAACCAAAAAACCTTTTGGACCAAGCTGCTGCCGGTCTAAGTACTGTGCTGGACCGGTTTGGACCGGCTTAGACTGAACCAGCACGAACCGCTAGTCAACGCACGGGTCAGCGCGTGGATCGGTCTGCAATTCGTCGAACGCGAAGTCGGGCGAAACAAACGAGCGTGGGTCGGGCGTCAGGCGACACGCAGATTTGGATACGCATTGGAGAAACACATTTGACTGGCTTGCGCTCTTGACTGGCCTTTGGGCTGGTTGGTTTTCTTTAGGTTGAACTTGATTTGGCCCAATAAAATCCTTTTTAATCTTTAGGCCCAAGGGAACAGATTTCCTAGCAGTAATTCTTATTTTTGGGCCTTTTCTTTTAATTTTTGAATTCAGCCCAAGGGAATTTAAATTCAACTCAGATGCTGCAACGACTCCAAAGGTATTATTCCGGTCGTCTTCTTCGACAACTGGAGTTGGAGACCACAGACTAAAATTCGAATTTTGTGGATCAAATCTTCGCCGTTTTTCACAACGAATTTCACCATTGTGATCAAAATTCTGAGAAGAACAAGATGGTGCCAATTTGGAGACGCAATTCGAACAGAAAAATATTTTATAAAATTGTTTCCAACGATACAATTCGGACTCACTTTCGGCAAGGTTTGAAACAATGGCACCACCAACAGTTATTTTCTTCGGATAGCTTTCTGGAAATACAATACATTGGTGATGATTAAATAAACAAAAGGAATTCACCAATGCCAAAGATTGTTGATCAATAATTTTCTGAATTTTTGGCAAAAAGAGTTCGGAAACTTGTCTTTCTTCCGGACTATATTTTGACATTTGCGTTAATGTGTAAACCTGCTCTGATACCATTGAAAGATAATCTAACAATGGCAATTGATCGAAATACCCATAAGGGTGTTTATCACGCAAGGCGAAGTAATCCGGAAACTAAGTTTGGTCTTGAAGTTATGGATGTGCAATGGCTTTGAATGTGTTACAAAGAAAACATCCTGCCAATGTATTTATAACCACAATGGCACCCATTTGCTAAAGGTCACAATCTTTGGAAACAATGCATCCATTGAGTTCAAATTCAACTTACCAGATCAATCCATTTTCTTGCGGGAAGTTATACACATGTTAATTGGAAATGATCAAGTATGGAGAGGCACACCATATTATGATGTGGTCACATTTAATCTAACAATCCCAAACCATACACAAAACCCTACCTTCTTATTTGTTCATCTGATGTTAGCAGCAGCTGTGAGATAGAGAAGAGAAACAAATGGTTGCAAATAATAGAGGATTTTTGGATGTGTTATTTAGTTTTCTTCTTCCTTTTGCTTTTGTTTTTTTTTTATTCTTATTCTATTATTATTTTATTCATTAATTTAGAATTACAATCCACTAATTATTTGATAATAGAATACAAATTATTAAAAGAAAAAAAATTGGGAGAAAAAACTAAGGAAAAATTATTCAATTAAATTATGATAAAGAGAGAGGGCAAAAAAATTAGGGCAAAAACAATTAAGAAAAATAAATTAGGGTAAAATTATTCAATTAAAATATGATAAAGAGAGAGGGAAAAAAATTAAGATAGAGTTATTTATTCTATTAACATCTTGACATTATACTCTATTTGGACTCATTATATCATATATATTTATTTGGACTAATTATATAATTTTTTAATTAGGCTTAACAGGGATTATATATATATATATATATATTTTTGAGACACTTACTAGTAAATCCCATACACAAAATTCAATATCTATCTAGTCCCAAAACAAAATGCTTGCACTATAATTAGTCTTACATATTTTTAATTGTTACCAAAAAAGTCTTTTTTTTTTCTTTTTTAATAACTTTAAAAACGCTGCTACATTTCACTACTGTTGGACTTTCGTCAGACGGTCACCGGAAACTCACTGAAATATTTAACATCACCAGGAAGTTGCCGGAGTATCCCTGGAAGTTCGCTGAAGTATCGTTGGAGTGTTTTGAACGTCATTAGAAGTTGCCAGAATGTCCAAAATGTTTTGTCAAACATCAAGAATATCATCGGAGACTCATTGGAATGTTCATAATATTGCCTTAAAAAAAAAAACCGAATAAATAGAGAAATTATTGTGAAAAAACATGGCAAAATATGCTAAATATTGATCTACTGAAAGAAAAAAATAATAATAATAACAACAACAAAAAAACAATGGGAAAAAGTATATATTATTTTTTAATTTTGTAGGGTATAAGTAAATAATCTCCAATATTGATCAAACTAAAAAGCAAGCTTTGAAAACTGTAAAATGTTACGTTTTCAAAGCATGATTCTATTAAACATTTATCCTTATTAATAAAACTGGAAAACATGTTATGAAACTGTAAAATTTTACAGTTCCATTACAGTTTTAAAACATAATTCATTTCAACACCAAAAAAATTGAAACTTACAGTTTTCATCGCCTGTAATTAAAACTTAAAAATAACTTATTCAAAACCTAAAAATTTTCTCTATTAAAACAGGAAATAGAAGCGTGTAGAAGAGAAAATGTAGAAAAATTGAGAAATGCAAGGAGAGAAATAGATATATAGACAATATTGTACTCTGGAAATTATTTTTGGTTTAGATCTAGTCAAATTTCATATAGATTTACTTAGATCTGATGTAAATTTGAGTAGATCTATATCAGATCTAAGTAGATCTACTCATCTTCTTCGTCGAAAATTAATCTTTTTCGCCGTCAGTGAGGGTGAAGTAAGGAGTCGATGGTCGATGGTTGCTGGTGAACCTTAAGCAATGGTGGTTGTTGGTCACTGGTGACTATACGTTAAAGAGAGAAGAAGCAAGGAATGGTCACCAGTCACTGGAAATCAAGAAGAGAAAGAGGTAGAGAAGAACAAATGCACAGAGAAGAATGAAAAAGAAAAATACATAGTGGAGTTTTGAGAATATTCAAAAGATTATGGGACTAAATCGACTTATCCTCTTTTAAATAAGATTTCTCGATAATTTGTCCTATTTTTTTTTTTTATTTGGCCCAAGAGATTTTTTTTAGGAGCCTTTTAGACTGGGCCTCAAAACTATTAATATAATATAAAACTAATAAATTGGGGGCCTTATTTGGACCAAAATTTGGGGATCCTAGGCACAGGCCTTAGTGGCCTTAGCCCAGAGCTGACCCTGATTATTTCCATATGTATAAAAAAAAAATTCTCTTATCCTGGTCTAATGATACTAGAACATATTTTGACCTGATCACTACAGTCTACCGTTCTCCAGTAATAATCCAACATGAGACCTCTATTACAGTTAGTATTGTTTCTTGCAAAAAAGCAAAATTCATAGTGAATGAAAATTTGGCATACTTATCCAATCTCACATACAAAAACACCCAAGGCAATATAGACAATGGTCAAACTAAGCTGCAGAAATAATAGAAAAAGTTATTTTACAATCTCTTTCCTTTTGAATAGTTTGTTAAATGCAATCTAGTTCATTTGCAACCTCATTTTCTCAAATCAAAAGTTAATTCAATTACATATCTTGGAATTTAAAATATAAAAATAAATATTGAACTTGAGTATTCTCCTTCGTGGATATTATCTTTTCCCAATGATTGAATTCAAAGGACAAGTGTTGAGATTCTTTATCTTATAATTTCCTAACCTAACTATTGTTGGTGGAAAGAACAAGTGGAAGGGGGTTAAAAGAAAAGTATGGTTTCCTTCTAAATAGAGGATATTAAATCATTTTTATAGCGATTCTGGTTTAATGTTTTGGATCGAGGTTTTATTGTTGTATATGGTTGCTCATGTCCTATTTCATCTTACACGTCATTGAGTTTGGTTATCGTTGTGTTTTGGTTGCGTTTGGAATAAGTCGGGAGTTAGTTTTTCAAAATGGTTGTTGCCTAGATTTTGGCTTCTTCACTTGAGCGACACTTCCTACGCTCAAGCGGTCTTTGTAAACTTCCAGTACTTTTGCAAGTCTACAGAGATACTGGGAGTTGGTATTCTTCGCTTGAGCGGTCATATCTTTTGTGTTTGGACGCTTGAGCGATACTTCTTGTGCTTGAACGACCTGCGCGTATATTAGTTCGTAAAAAGTCACTTTTGAGTCACTTTTTCCATTTCTCTCTCTCTAAAGATTCTAAAACCCTAAGTTAAGACTATCTCTCTCTAAAACTCACCCTCTCTCTATAAATGCACCTAGATCCATCCATTTCTCCGCCCTAGTCCCTTTGATAAAAAGATAGAACACATCGGGGGCTTCCTTTTGATCCGAACAAAGTTGAGTTTGGGCCTCTAAGCTTGAGGTAGGGATTCTTCGCACTTTCTATGAGTTTTAACTTAGTAATTTTTCATTTCTAAACAATATTGTGATTTGAAAATTTTTGGAACAAATCTAGGGTTTTTGGTAAAATCAAAGATGAGTTTTCCAATGGATTCTTGGAAATGGTTTTGGAGTTGTAAATGAGAATGAGTGGTGATAAAATAGTGTGTTTTTATCCTTGGGATTGATTCATAAAGAGAATAGGGGTTTTGCCCTAAATGTCTCAAATATTGATTTTGTATATATAATGGAATTGACATTGAAATTGTGAAATTAGATTGATATTGTTGAGGATGGTAGAGTTGGATATGTATTATCACTTATATCTTGAAATTTGAAAAGTTTATCTTTATTGATAATTGTTTATCTATTTAGAAATATCTGTTTTGGGCTATCGATTGGAGGATAGTTATGATTGTTGTAGAAATTGCATGAGAATTAGGAGAATTGAAACTATTTTCTCATTTATTTTCATTGAGCATTATCTCACACTTATACATAAGAAATGTTTATCATTTTGAGGAAAAAAGGGGTGAATTTGGGAAGTAAGTGTTGTCTCGTTGAAATAAGTTGGTCGGAGTGTCCATGGTGAAAGTCCAAAGACCCACGTGTATACATAGGTGCTGATCCCGCTGATGAAATTTTCGTGAAATAGCAATAGTAATGCTTGTATAGCCTACGTTTACATAGGTGCTGGTTTACGGTTTCCTACAGACGAAATTTCCATGAAAGGTAATATTTGTTTTGAAATTCCTACAATGTGATTCACTGCCCTATTTTCTATTGTAAATGAAATGATTTACGAGTTGTGTTATAACCTAGCATTGCTTGGTTTTGAAAGAGATATAAAACGTTTTCGACACGTGCATTACATATGCATTCATCTTATAGCTTTGTTAATATTTATATATTGTGTTTGATTATTTCTACTGGGCTTTGACTCACCCTATATAGGAAAACCATTTTTAGGTGTTGATGATATGACTCTGCCAAGGCAGTAGCTTGGAAGGATTTTGAGTGAGAGCTTCTTTTCCTTATCTATTACACTACAACAAACTGCACATTTGGCGACTAAAATTAGCGATCAAAGCAATTTTAGTCACCAAAAACAGGGTGTTGGGTGACCAAAATTCAATTTTAGTCAGCATTCATTTCATATTTTTAGCTACCAAAATCTTTTAGTCGCCATATAGTGTTATTGGCGACCAAATTGTTTTTAGTTGCTGTTTTCAACCATTTTACACTACTAAAATTCAATTTAGTCACCGTATGATACATTTTGCGACAAAAACTTTTTGTCGCCAATAATTGGGAGTATTTTTGATGCATTTTTGGCGACCAAAACCAATTATTTAGTTGCTAAAGTTTCCAAATTTTTTTAGAGGGAAACTCATTAATATTGGTGCCTATATTTAACAAAGAATTATTTTTCTTCTGTTTCACACACACCATACAGAGCACTCGATACTAAAGCTCTACGCCGCTGGCCATCGTCGTTCATCACCATCTCTGGCCACCGTTGTTCATCACCATCGCTGGCCACCAGCGCTCGCCACCACGACCACTGCAAATCGGCCCACCACTGATTACAGGTATTTCTCTCTCATCTCTCTCCCTCTCTGTCGATCTGTGTCTGTTTGTATCTCTCTCCCTCTCCATCCCCATGGCTCATGAGTTCTGTGGGGTTTTGAAATGTTTGTTTTCTTTCATTTTCTGTCGATTTCGTAATCAACATTTTTAGGGCTTTTTTTGATTTCGTGAATGAGTGGTTGAAATTTCGGATTGTGGATTTCTGATTCTTGATTATGGATTGTTGAGGGCTTTTTCTGATTCATATTGCTCTTTGTGTATATGCTTTTTATTTGCTTGGCCCTACACTTATTTTTGGTTCCCCAATTCTAATAGGATATAAAGACTTGTCATCAATGCTCGGGAGATTGTGTCATATGGGAAGAGTCAATTGATGAACAGCCATGGGAGAAAGCCTGTTCTATGTAATTATTTTCTTACTGATTCTCACTTTCATTTCAATTGTCCAACACTATGTATTGTTGCTGTCAGATCCTATATTGTACCTTCTTGAATATTGTATTTCTTATCGTTTTTAAGTTGAATCATTGCTACAATGAATCAATCAAACAACAAGGGGGAAAAAAATAAAGGCAACTAAGCAACTAGGTATTCTATCTTCTTACGTAGGATTTTTGCTCAATATATATGCAAATTTTATATAGCCTTTTCGTTCAATATATATCTATTTTTAATGTCTGTCTATTGAAAGCTCATTTATATGTGTATGCTTTTTCAGTTCTCCATTTAAAGTAAAGGAAGATGATGAAGTAGACAATTTAGACATACAGTTGAAAGTGAGGCGGAAAACAAAGCGTGTATACTCGTATCTACCTCCTGAAGTTGGTTTAAAGATCAGCAGATCATTAAAAGTTAGTTTTTTGCTCAATTTTGAGTTGCATTTAACACATGAAACTGTTCTATTGGACAGTTTATTGTTTACTTTGTCTCATTTACCAGCTTTACTGATGATTTTTGATTTACTTTTTCCCCACTTTCGGTTTTACTTTGAGAAAAAAAATTCTTCATTTCTTTCTTTCATGATCTGATCAAATGATGGAGTACAATTTTTATTCTAAAGTGTCCAAAGGTTCAGTGTCCCGCCCAAGTCTGTATTAATGGCACTTGTGCAAGAGATAGAGGAATTACTTGAACTATGAAGGATCCTTGAGCCCAGAAAAGAAAATCAGGAGAGATAGAGAAAGAGAGGACCCTTAAGTATCTGAAATCAAGCAAAACCAACGAATCGAATTCTCTGAAACAACCTTCCTCATCATGAAATACCAAAATTTTTTGACAAGGAGAACACATTTTTTTTCAGGTTTGCCCTCACATAAAAGTGGGATTCTCAAAAGTTTGGAGGGGCTGAGACACGTCTGACCCCCCCTCCCGCCCTCCACCCCTGCATCTCATACAACAAAAAATTTAAATTTTTGAGTACGCTTGGAAAAATACTATCCTTCTCCCTTTTTGCCAGTATCCATCCTCTAGTTTTGAAGATATATATATATATATTTTTTCTTTTTGGAATTGAATGCTGTGATTATCATTGTTGTGTTTACTGTTTCCCTATACTTTGTAATATGTTTGTTTGATGGGAACTTCAGTTCCAAATTGATAGTCCGATTCTGATATAGTTCATATATTGATTCCTAGTGAGTGTTGACTAACATGTACAAAGATTTAAAAGATCCCATCTATGTTTTACACCATGTAGTAAATGTCTAATATTTTTCTTCAATTTTAAAAGGATTTTGCTACTGATTGGAACAAATATATAGAATTTAGTATAATGTTTGTTAAATATAAATTAATCTTGCACCAACACTAGCAAATGCCCCTATTAATTAATATAGAAGTGAAGAATCATATTAAGGGTATATATTTGAAATACTACTTAGAAGGAACAATCAATCCATGTAATGAAATTAAATATTTTGTAATATGAAAATAAATATGTTCATACACTTTTTTAATATAGAACAATACAAATTCGAAGATTTATGTTCACATTTTTTTCAATGCTTCAAAACTTTGAAATTTCATTACTTTTGTTTTACCCATCTGATTTTCATAAAATTTATGTTTACAACATGTATGCTCTGAGATCTCTTAACGTCCTATCTATATTGAATATGAAATTTAATTTCTCTGCAAATTTGGTCACAATTATATGTCTCCCTGTAAGATGACTTCACATAGAATTGTTCATGTATGTCACATTAGCATATGAATACATGCCGAGTTACTACTGAAATTAGCCAACTATATGCAATTGACAAATAAGCAAAACATCTCGATCTATTATTACTATTTCGGTAAACATCAAAAAGCAATGCTAATCGAACCCTTAAACTTACTTAAGCTCTCTTCCATTACAGAGTATTTTTCCAAGTTGCCATCCATTCCCAGGTTCGTCTTTGGTTGATGTGTACTATTCCAATAATGGACAAGAGTTGGATGATGATACAAGATTGGCTAAAAAGTAAAGAGTATCTAGAGGGTGTTCAGTCATTTATTGAGTTCATTACGAAGAATTTAGGGCCGTAGGATGAAATCCGTTGTCCATGTGTTGTTTGCTTGAACGGCACAAAATTTAGTCGACACGTTGTACGGTTGCACTTGATTCGAAGAGGAATCGCAATTTCTTATCGAGCTTGGATGCACCATGGGGAACATGTTCCCATGTTTCGTGGTCATCCTAGTATGCGAATCGATGATACTGAAAGCAATGAACCTGGAATGACAGACAATTACGAAAATGTGGATGAACTTCCTACCATGTTAGAAGAGATTTACATGAGTGGTCTCATGGATGATAATATCGACAAAGAACGTACTAGTTCGGAGAGGCACAATTTGTTGAACTTCATGAAGTTGTTCGATGATGCTCAACGCAAAGTATATCTAGACTGTGAAAAGTTCTCCATCGTAAATGTCAAAATAGTGGGTTAGTAGTGGAAGGCGACCATGAAGGCCAATTGATAAAGTTCTACGGTTACCTTTGTAAAGTGTGAGAACTGACATATTTGTTTGGACATATTTGTAAAGGGTTGGTAGTGGAAGGCAACCACGAAGGCCAATGTTCAACCTCTTAAATTGATGAACCTTGTAATTTGAATTTCAAATTCTGCTCTTGGTTATTCAATAAATTAGTTTTAAATATGAGTAGACTAATTATGTCTTGTTTCTTCTTCATGTTTTTGTTCTTCTTCATCTTCTTCCTCCACGATTTCTATGAACTTTGGCCGAAAATTGAAAAGCAAATTCATAGTGAAGTCAGATTTATGTATGTTTTCTGCTGTTTACTCATCTGGCTGATTCTAAGCTAAATTCATAGTGAATTCATAGCAAATTCATACAACTGCGTGGCGATTTACTCATATGCTCTGTCTCTGGTTGCTAACTTTTATAAGAGTTTGCTGCTGTTTTTTTGCTGGTTAATCTTGATAAGTTTTGGACATTAATCTTGATAAGTTTTATTGCTCTGTCTCTGGCTGCTGTCTCTGGTTGCTGACTCAGATAAGTTTGTTAATCTGCTGGTTAATCTTGTCAATCTGCTGGTTGCTTAATCTGCTGGTTAATCTGAGTTGGGATGTTTGTATTCATAGTTAATCTGCTGGTTGCTTAATACAAGAGTCCAACTGTGATTGGTTGTCGAAGAAATAATGACATTTAAACATCCAATGATGTTTGGACATTTATGTATGTGAGGTTTATGTAAATGTATGTAAATAACGTATGTGAGGTTTGTGTAAATGTATGTAAATGATGTATGTGACGTTTATTACTCATGTCATTTTGTTATTTTTTTATGTAGGTACCATGGTTCTTGGAATCAAGACGGGGCGGCGGAAGACAGCAACAAGTGGCAACATATTATCAAGCTCTGAAGCATGTCCAGCAGTTATTGGCACCCAGTTGACGTTATCTGATGAGACGCAGTCACCAGATGATACACAAACAGTGGTGGAGGAGACGCAGCCATGTGGCGTGGGTAAGAGCATTGAACTTAGTTGTTTACAAAAAAAATTTTCCTTTTTTTTTGGGGTGCATAAGTCAGGTCTTTAAGGAAATGAAAACACCATAAACAGAAAGAAAAACAAAGAAAATGTGAATGCCTTGTTAATTTGATTGGTAAGGAATGCCTTTGTTAATTTGTAGGTTAATCTGTTTGTTAATCTTGTTAGTCAATGTGGTTGCATACTTTCACTAGGCATTATGCGCATGAACCGAATTTATAAAAAAAAGATGAAAAATGAATCATTGTGGCATGCAAGGAAGAAAAGAGTGGCATGCAAGGAAGAAAAGAGTAGCACGGGACTACTTTTTTCCCCAGAAATAGAGCATGACAGTAAGCACTTTTAGTTTCCCCATGCATACATATGATGAGCCAGAATACAACATCTTACACTTTTCGTTGGAGTCGAGGATTGTTTAGGTTGCCTGAATTTGTATTTATTGTTCAATATTTGTTAACCAAGCAAGTACAAGGTAAAGAAATGAAATCCATTATCTAATTTAACCACTATAAGAGAAATATATATATATATATATGTATATATATGTTTATTCAATATGTTTTCTCATTTAGACTAATTTCATTTGCTATATGTTTATTCATCTACATGTTTTAATTTAATTTGGACTCCACAATTAGATAAAGCCAATATTATATATAAAGTTCAGTAATTAGAATTTTAATATAATCACTCTTCTAAGATAAGAAGGAAACCTTGATGGATTAAGAATTCTTCTGATAGAGTTTATCTAGCCCTCTTCTCTCCTCTATATAAGGATGGGTGACTCCCCTTTCATATCATAAGTATTTTCCATCACTCTAAGTTTTATAGTCATCCTAATTAAGAGAGACAGAGAGAAAAAAGTGAGCCAAGAATTAAAGGTTCAACTCTAAGGGGTATTTTCTCAACTTCTCTAATTCAATGGCTGATAAAGGTATGTTCGTTTTATTCTTGAGTTGTATTGAATTCAAGATCTTGTAAAGTTTAATTCCGCATTATTATTATGGTTACATGTATTATTAAATCTTACATGTGGTATCAAAGCTTTAGTTTTGTGAATCAATACACCTTGGAATAATAATATATTTATGATACTGTTATTAATAAACGGTACCTTTGTTTTATTAAAAGTATTGACTTTAAAATATTATCTCAATTTGTTGATCAAACGTATAATACACCCTTTTTTTTATTTTGTTATGCTGATTGATTTTGTCATGCTGATAACATGTCCTATGCCCAATATATATATATATATATATATATTGTATTCTTGGTATACTTGTATCTATTAATTTTCTTGCATGTTTGCGTCAGAATGTTTATACGCAACCGACTGCTATTTAGTTAGTCATGTTATGATACATATTTACGTATATATATATATATATATATTGTATATCTCTATAAGCGTGCGCATACACACATGCATGTAGTGTAGTTGTCTGGGTGTTTGTACGTGTAGTTTTTGATATCATGATATAATTTTATGACATTGAATATTAAATATTAAAGTGGTTAATTCATATTAGGTGTAATTCTTATTAACCATTATATGAGATATTCATGATTGTTATATTACATGATTTTGATATATAAATATTCATGTTCGTCCAGAGTTATTATTATTATTATTATTATTATTATTATTATTATTATTATTATTATTATTATTATATTGGTAATTGCAATCACATAAAATAAATTTTAGAAATCATAAAATAGTGATTTCATTAAAATTGTGATTGAATTAATGATAATTAAATAACTCAAAATTAATGAATAGAGAATATTGTTGGTTAGTTTCGTATTCATAGGGTTTACTAATTTAGTAGCTGCCAAAGTGGCCTAGATTTGTAAAACTTATGATTATAGAACTACATAAAAGAATTGTTAAAAAGGTAACATTAAGGTCGATAATATTCTCAATTGCAGTTATAATTAGGAGATTGAGACTAGCCCAAAGGAGAGTCACTTTTAAATAATTATAAACTGGGTAGGATAATGTAACTTATGCAATTTGACAGATTAGAATTGAATACCTAAAGGTAACATGACTAGCTAGAAAATTGCACAAATTACTTTAGACCTACATAAGTGATTCTTGACGAGTGGACAATAGATATACCTAAGTTTTGCCCAAAGGAAAGACTTATGTGATATCAATAGTTCATCATAATTCTCAAAGCTTTAATATGTATATTGTTCTATCTTATTTCAGTGAAAGTTCTCACCTCATTGTACTCTCTTGCATCGGGCGTCCCTCTACTTACTGGCTCGAATTTTTCGGAATGGTATGAACATGTTCAGTTTACACTGGGTGTGTTGGACCTCGATATGGCATTGCTTGAAGGTAAACCTGTAGACATTAATGAATATAGTACTGCAGAACAAGTTGCCCTTTCTGAATCTTGGAAAAGGTCCAATAAACTCAGTTTGATGTTCATGAAGATGAACATTGCAAATAACATGAAGACCTCCTTACCTCAAACTGTTAATGCATTGGAATACTTAAAGGCTGTTGAAGATCGATTTAGATCTGCTAACAAGTCACTTGCTGGCACTATTATGACTGAATTGACAACAATGAAATATGATGGCAACCGAGGAGTTCAGGATCACATCCTCAATATGGCTGACAAAGCTGCAAAGCTTAAAACTTTAGGAATGCAAGTTGATGAAACTTTCCTCGTGCTGTTTATTCTCAACTCACTTCCATCACAGTTTGGCACATTCAAAATTCACTATAAGACTAATAAAGATAAGTGGAGTTTGAATGAGTTGACTAATATGTGTGTTCAGGAGGAAGTGAGGCTGAGGGAGGAAGGACGTCAAACTGCATTGGCTGTAACTCATTGAGCTATAAAGAAAAAGAAGGGTAAGTTTGTAAAATCAAAGAAAAATCCACCAAAGAAAAAGAATGAACACAGGGAAGAAAATCGGGCTTAGAATGGTTTCACAACAAAAACTACTTTTGTGGCAAGAAGGACAAGTAAAGAAAGATCAGCAAGCGAAAGGCTTGGTTCGAAAAGAATGGTAAGAAATTTTCTTTTGTTTGTTATGAATCAAATCTTGCTGAAGTACCTTCTAATACATGGTGGATTGACTCTAGGGCCACGGCCCACATTACAAATGACATGCAGGGATACCTCTCAACCAGGAAACCGAAGGAAAGTGAAAGATTTGTCTATATGGGGAACCGTCTCAAAGCTGAAGTCGTAGCTGTAGGAACCTATCGACCAATCTTAGAGATGGGTCATCAGATGGATCTAGAAGACACTTTTTATGTTCTTTCAATTTTTAGGAATTTAGTTTCATTATCCAAATTAGATCGTGGTGGATATTCAATTTTATTTAATTGTGGAAAACTCAATTTAATGTTTAATTCAAAAGTGATTGGTTCTGGTAATTTATGTGATGGTTTATATAAAATTACCTTAAATCATGAGTTTGCACAATCATTAGTAACTCTGCATTCGAATATTGGTTTAAAACGTGGTCTAATTAATGAAAAACCCTCAATCTTGTGGCATAGACGGTTGGGGCTAGAATTGAAAAATTGGTGAAGAATGAGATTTTGGAAAACCTAGACTTCACTGATTTTGAGATACGTGTGGATTGCATTAAAGGAAAGCAAACCAAACACACTAAGAAAGGTGCCACAAGAAGTAATGAGCTTCTTGAGATAATTCATACAGATATTTGCGGGCCACTCAACATCCCATGTCTTAGTGGTGAAAAATATTTTATCACATTTATAGATGACTTCTCACATTATGGATATGTGTATCTAATTCATGAAAAGTCTCAGGATGTTGACATCCTTGAGGTGTACATAACTGAAGTCGAGAGACAATTAGATAGAAAGGTTAAAATAGTGAGATCAGATAGGAGTGGTGAATATTATGGTAAATATGATGAGTCAAGCCAAAATCCTGGCCCATTTGCCAAATTCTTAGAAAAGAAAGGCATTTGTGCTCAATATACAATGCCTGGTACACCACAGCAAAATAAAGTTGCTGAAAGGCGTAATCGTACACTTATAGATATGGTTAGGAGTATGTTAAGTTACTCAATTGTACCTATTTCAATATGGGGTGAATCTTTAAAGACTGCAATGTATATCTTAAATAGGGTTCCTAGTAAGGTGGTCCCAACAACTCCTTTTGAGTTGTGGACTGGTAGGAAACCTAGTTTAAGACACTTACATATTTGGGGTTGTCCAGCAGAGGCAAGAATCTTCAACCCACAAGAGAAAAAGTTGGACTGAAGAACAATACCTGGATATTTCATTGGTTATCCAGACAAGTCTAAAGGGTACAAATTTTATTGTCCTAATCACAGTACGAGGATAATGGAGACTGGTAATGCTAGATTCCTAGAGAATGGTGAAATTAGTGGGAGTGAGAAAACACGAGTGGTGAATTTCGAGAAAATTAGGGTAGATGTGCCAACATTTGACCCTTATCGAAAAATTATTGTTTCTCAGACTGTTCCACAAGCTGAGGGAAACGAACAACATAATGAAAATCCTTCACCACCTTATGCTTCACTACTTCATGAAGATACCACCATTGAAAATATTGTAGAACCACCACAACCGGCAGTTCTGAGAAAATCTCAGAGGGAAAAAAAGCCTGCCATTCCAAATGATTACATAGTGTATCTATAGGAATCTGATTTTGATATTGGGATTAACAAAGATCCAGTCTCATTTTCACAAGCCATGAATAGTGATGATTCTTCTAAATGGGTCAATGCTATAAATGAAGAGTTAAAATCCATGAAACAGAATAGTGTTTGGGATCTCGTCGAATTGCCTAATAACTGCAAAAATGTCGGGTGTAAATGGGTCTTCAAGACCAAGCGTGACGCAAAAGGCAATATCGAATGATTTAAAGCCAGACTTGTTGCCAAAGGTTTTACTCAAAAAGAAGGCATAGACTATATAGAGACCTTCTCTCCAATATCTAAGAAGGACTCGCTTAGAATCATCCTAGCATTAGTAGCTCATTATGACTTAGAGTTGCATCAAATGGATGTGAAAACTGCTTTTTTAAATGGGAATTTGGATGAAGAAATTTATATGGAGCAGCCCGAAGGATTTGCAAAGAAAGGTAAAGAACATTTAGCTTACAAATTAAAGAAATCCATATATGGCCTTAAACAAGCTTCTAGGCAATGGTATTTAAGGTTTAATGATACCATTACTTCTTTCGGATTTAAGGAAAATGCAGTTGATCAGTGCATATATCTGAAGGTTAGTGGGAGCAAGTTCATTATGTTGGTGCTATATGTGGATGACATTTTGTTAGCTAGTAATGACCTTGGCTTATTGCATGAAACCAATGAATATCTCTCCAAGAACTTTAAAATGGTCGATATGGGTGAGGCAAACTATGTTATTAGCATAGAGATCTTTAGTGATCGATCTCGAGGATTGCTAGGACTATCTCAAAAAGGATATATTGATCGTGTTTTGGAGAGATTCAATATGCAGTTTTGTTCAGCCAGTGATGCACCCATCATGAAGGGTGATAAATTAAGTGAAAAATAGTGTCCAAGGAATGACTTGGAAAAGAAAACAAATGAAGGACATTCCATATGCATCAATTGTAGGGAGCTTGATGTATGCCTATACATGTACCAGGCCAGATATTAGTTTTACAGTTGGAATGTTGGGAAGATTCCAAAGTAATCCTGGAATGGAACATTGGAAAGCAGTGAAAAAAGTTATGAGATATCTTCAGGGAACAAAGAACTATATGCTCACCTATAGGAGATTAGAATAGTTGGAAGTTATTGGATACTCAGACTAAGATTTTGCTGGTTGCCCTGATAGTAGAAAATTTACATCAGGTTTTGTTTTTCTACTAGCTAGTGGAGCAATTTCATGGAAGAGTGTGAAGCAGTCCACTATTGCTTCATCTACTATGGAGGCTGAGTTTGTGGCATGCTTTGAGGCTACAAATCATGCTTTATGGTTGTGAAATTTCATCTCAGGACTTGGTGTTGTTGACTCAATTGCCAGGCCGTTGAAGATATATTGTGACAATACCGCAGTAGTTTTCTTCTCTAAGAATGGAAAGTACTCCAGTGGTTCCAAACACATGGAAGTAAAGTACTTAGTTGTTAGAGAAAGAGTCCAGAAACAAGTGTTAATTGAAAACTTAAGCACCTCTCTTATGATCGTTGATCCATTCACAAAGGGATTGCCACCAAAGACATACAAAGAGCATGTTATCAGGATGGGTCTTTTAAACAACCCTTGATGTGTATGGTTAATTATGAGTGCTTATTTTTATTTGACACTATTTGCACAATAATAATTTTGTTTCTAATTTTCCTGTTTCTAAAAGTGTATGTATACATTAAATTGAATATTGATAAACAGGAAATGTCTTAACAAGACAAATTACAGGGGCCTTTCAGGCAAATAATTATATATCCCGATAATGGACTGGATTGGTGAAGGTTATCGATGGTGTAGTGCATAGAAGGAAATATGACATAAATGTTATATAACCACTGTGACTCACATTGGTGATCTAAAGTAATCACAGTATTATAGTTTCTAATATATTTGAACTTATTAGCTATTTTTAAAATTCGTGATCACGTGTCAAAGTTTTTAGTGTGAAATCCAATGAGTCAAAAAAATTTATAAGTTTCATATTAAAAAAAAATAAAAAAAAAATCATAATCGGCTTAATGGGCCAAGTGGGAGAATATTGGATTTATTTTCTAGTATAGCCCAATATAATCACTCTTCTAAGATAAAAAGGAAACCTGGATGGATTAGGAATTCTTCTGATAGAGTTTATCTGGCCCTCTTCTCTCCTCTATATAAGGGTGGGTGACTCCCCTTTTATATCATAAGTATTTTCTATCACTCTAAGTTATATAGTCATCCTAATTAAGAGAGACAGAGAGAAGAAGGTGAGCCAAGAATTAAAGGTTCAACTCTAAGGGGTATTTTCTCAACTTCTCTAGTTCAATGGCTGATAAAGGTATATTCGTTTTATTCTTGAGTTGTATTGAATTTAAGATCGTGTAAAGTTTAATTCCGTATTATTATTATGGTTACATGTATTATTAAATCTTACACACACCGCCTAGCTCAAGCCTGATCACATCCATTTCAAAGGACATTTGTAAGGCAAAATTTGTTGGGGTTCCATGACAAGAAGTCAAGGCAAGTGCAACTCTCTCGTCTAGCTTCCACAACGGCAATTAAAAATGTATGAGTTATTTCTTTGAATAGTGAATGTCAGAAGGAATGAGTTTTACTAGTTTAAACAATTGACATGTACTATCACCGTAAAATGCACCCAACACATAACCCTCTTCCTTCGTATTACGGGCTAATGGACAAGCTAAAGCTTCATCAAATATTTTCCCTGGCCACCACAATTGTAATGTGACTTTTCCCCATACCATATTTTCTACCTCAAATCTTTCAATTTTCCTTCTTCTCAATGCATCATGCATTTATGTGATGCCTTCATCCAATGTAGAATCTAAAATATTGAAATTCAAATTGTCGTGTGCTTCCTTATCCATTTCTTTTTATCACTCTTGAAGAAATCACAGCTTCCTTTTCCGTTGTGGGCATCAAATGTGCCATCTTAGTGCTTCGAGCAACAGTTCTATCGATGCCCCCAATTACAACTTCTTAGATTTGATCATAGAATCCAAAAAATAAAAATTTAGTTTGACGTCACCCTCTGTAGCTCCTTTATACCCCTTTATCAACCTTGAAAAAATTACAGCTTCTTGTTTAGTCATGACCGTCAAATGTTCCATTTAATGGTTCTACTGTAAATGTGCTCTTGCCCTAAATTCTCAACTCCTTTAGTTTGATTATAAAATCCATGCATTGCTTTTTCTTACCAAGAAAAAGCATCATATTGAACTCAAGCATTGGAAAAGCTAGCTTATGTTACAATTGCATACCCGAAACACCAAAATACATGGTTAGCTTGACTACTTCATCCCAGACAAGGATTTAAAATCCTGTGAATATGTTGTAGTAAAATTTGTTGAATTTCATATTGAAAACAGTTGATCGGATTTGAAATTGGTCAATATTTGAAGGAAAAAATCCAGCCAAAAAGTGAAGATATTCAGTGAAATTCATATATATTTGGAGACAAAAATCAGGAAAATGGATATTGTATAGTTTTTTATTGTAATCATGAAGTCTACTGGTTATTTCTAAAATTCAGCCAACATAATAAAACAAAAATCCAGGCTTTCAAAATTGCCATGAAAATTTGAATATAAACTAATTTAAATGAATTGGATGAAAATTCACATTGTAGAAACCACGAACAATCAAATGTTAACCAATGTTTTTCAAAATCAACCTTGAGGGAAAATAATAATAATTTTGGAGGTTTGGGATGGAAAAGAATTCATTTACGAGAAGAGTTTTAGTAGAAAATTATAGAAGTATGGATACCCTCATGTTTTGTTAAACAGTGGAGAAGTGATTATTGGATTTGCTCTCCAGCCTTAGAAGGCCTGATGGTGGTTTGATAGGATTTTGTGTGAAGGCTCATAATTTAGTTAACAATTATTTGGTTATTGACTCTTCATAAGATCTATTGATGGTATTAGAAAGATTAAATTTTGGAAATCTGAAATCAAGATAATCATGGATTAGGAGGCAGCAAAGAGGGTGCTATGTGAGGTGACTAATCAATGTTCAAGTACAACACTTTTATCCTTAAATTTTTTTAGTCATTCAGGGGAAAGGATAAAAACAAAAAACTTGAATTCCAAAATTTCACTACAAATTCTCCAAGTTATGTTGCATTACCAAACCAAATCAAGCCTTAAGTCCCATCATGCCAGCACTAAATGATTAGCAGTAAACTAAGCTTGTATTAGTAGGTAATATGCAATTCTTTCAAGTAATGCATAGTGCCAACCAATAGAAAACTTGAATTCTTGGTGAATATAATGATTTATGCAATTTATGCAAAAAGACTTAAATCTGTAAGCTTACCATCATTGTCAGCCCTCCATTGAAATGAATCCACCTTAATAGAGAGTGTAATTCTTATTCAATTTTCAAACAATTCTGCCATTGTTTCCTCTTTTCGAGTAGAGAGCAAAATCAGACTTGGAAAACACTGACTCAAAGATGAATTTTCAAGCCATACATCAGACCAAAAAATTATAGATGAGGCATAACCTATATTCAGTCTAAGGTTACTTTGTAACGAATCTTTAAAGGTGCTCTGTTCAGTCCACAAAATATTATTTTACAATTTTTCAAAATGACAAAACATACAAGCAGGTTTGAGAAGGAAGCTTTAATCAAGGCAAGCCTTCCACCCAAGGATGATAACTTCTTTTTCCATATCGCTAACTTCTTTTTGTGGAAAGAATTACCTAAAGGTTTCCCATTTCCACCCTCCATCTCATCACATTCTCCCCATTTCAATCAATATCCCACACTACATAGAAGCTCTAAAAATTCATCGACAACATCTAATAGTCTGACACCAAAGCTTCTTTGTCATCTACAATATGATATAATTCTAGAAAGGTCCTCATCAGAGAGGTATCCTTACACCATATATCTTTCCAATGCTCAATTCTTCTTCTAGTCCTCAATGGCAAAGCACAATTGTCTATTAAAATCTTCCCACCCTCCCTTTCCTTATCCCTTTCCAAAGACCAACTTAATATCAATTTCAAAGCTCGGAGGTCTAACCCCCATCTCAGTCCCATAAATAGAATGTATGACTCCTATAAACATCTGTTCTCGGTAGTAAACCTCCACAGCCACTTACCCAAAAGAGTTTGATTGAAGTTGTGCAGATGTCTAATGCCTAAACTAGCTTCTAAAGATAGAAATTTCAAATAATCATATCTAAATCAAGGACCGATTAATAACTGAGTTGATATGAAGGTAGATTCAAATACCCTTTTACATACCTTGCCATCAAAAGACCAAGAGGCATTATCAACAGAACAAAGAACACAAGTTCTTGGGGGGAGGGGGGTGCAGAGGGCCAACAAAGTAAAAGCAGATCACAAAACATAACCCATTCAAGTGAGAATATGTTTGAATCCTTGTACCCATTGCACACAGGTTTATCAACTCACAACAACTCCACATCAAATATTCTTCTAAATAGCATCTACGACTGTAAAGCATAGCATTTAAGCAAACTAAACATAAAACTATAAAATTAATGTCTAACTACTTGCAAAAATTCCAATGACAAAAAACATTAATGTTAGGAATTCGGAAATAAACATAGAAGGGTGAGAGGAAAAAAAAAAAAAAAAAAATATTTGTAAATCACATGCACAAACAAGAACACAAGATTTACATGGCCATGAACCTTAGCATCATCAAATACAGATTATACATGAATGTCTACCACCACTTTGTTGGATACTCATGGCCATCAACCTTAGCACCATCAACATATTCAGGGGATTTGACATCTTAAACCCGGAGAAGCATTGATTGCTGTGCTCTACCCCAAATTAACAATATATGCTAAGTTGTCTCAAAAGAACGATGTAAAAGAATGGCTTAATGGCAGTTTGATTGCATTTTGGGTGAAGGCTCATAATTCGGTTAACTATTATTTGATTATTGACTCTTCATAAGATGTCTTGATGGTGCTAGAAAGATTAAATTTCGAAATCTAAAATCAGAATAATCATGAATTAGGAGGCAACAGAGAGGGCACTATGTGAGGTGACTAATCAATGTTCAAGTACAACACTTTTGTTCATAAATATTTTTTTTATTTTTTTTTTAAAGCATTCGGGGGAAAGGAATAAAGGGAAAGCTAACCCAATTCAAACTACAACACTTATTGCTCACATCCCTTTATTAATTCACAACATGATGAGAAACAAACACAATGTATTTCTTTGAAAAGAGCAGTCAACCTGACCATGGTGGGTACCTAACTAACCAACAAAAATTGTAGTGGATGAAGCTACTACTTGCATAGCCATAATGTCAATCTCTTCAACAGAATTGATGCAAAACAACCATCACACTGTATAAAAGAAAATGCTTAAATCAAAGTAAGTGCCAAAAACATTATGCAAGAAAATGTTTAAAATGTAATAGTCAAACATTTGAATTCAACTAATCAGAAAGGTTCCAATCCAAGAGATATTGTAAGAAAGTCATTCCCTCAACTACATCCATAGAATATCACACATTATTTTATAGGTTTGTATTATCAGATTTATTAACTTCATGTTCTCCACCAATCTTTCCATCTCTTGGGAACTTCTTCCAAACTTCAAGCAAAAATGAGGACAATAACAATGCCCCAAAGATAACACCATATGCAATCATCTATTCTTTTGTAGGCGTCAAAATGTTGAGTCCTAACCATATGTTGAAGAAGCTCAAGAGGAAGACTATGTGTAATACCCCGAATAGTACCTTTTTACGGAAATTATACGATAATCTATTTTTGAATACCTTAAGCTAAATTAGTTACCTTATAAAAAAAAAGGTAAATTGACACTTGAAAAGAATATTTAATTTTACAGTTATATGTGATAAAATGTAATTTAATTTAAAATTAGGGATCATTGTATGTTATCAAAAGATGATGATGTAATATTATATTTGATGATACAGTTCGTTCCCGGTGGATGGACTGGACCGATCCAAGTTCTTCGAGTCCACGTCCGGGTGGCGGAGCCCACCAGATGACCTGCAAGTAAGTTCAGTGGGGAACGGGGTAGTCCCCCAGCGAACCCTTCGACGAGCAAGTTAGCAAGTAGGAAAGGAGATGAAGTATGTAGAGAGAGATTAGAGATAGAAAAGCTTAACCTTCTTCTTGTCTTCGATGCTTGCTTATATCCTTTGGTAATCATTTCACTGTCCCTTCCAACGTGCCCCTCCCGCCGAAAGCCTGTGTTGTAGCTTGCCCTGTACAGGGTAAGGGGGCGCTGTTCCGACGGGGAGGTGTTGTCGCAATAAATGCTGTGATGGGCTGCATTAATGGTGATATGTTGTGGCAATAACTTTGCAGATCTTTGTCTGCTGTTGTGGCCTGTCCTGCACCTGCCATATGTCCGAATGCCATTGGCCCTTCATGTCCAGTTGGCCTCCAGCTGTTATGGACTTTACCAACCAGGTTATGCAATGGGGTCCAAATGGTGGACTTGGTTCGTTGTGGGCTGTGGCCTTTATGGGCCTAGCCATGTCAGTAGTCCCCCATTCTCGAGTGCAGCTTCAGTCCAACGAAGGGAATAGTAATGAGGAAGATGTACCCGGCTGTCAGGGGGGGTGGGGTCGAGTTAACGGACCGAGCAGGAAAGGATCTGACCGCGAGGGGAGTCAGGTGGGAGGGGCGACCGTGAGGGGGGCCGAGTGGGAGGACCGATCGCGAGGAGTGCCGACCGCGGGGACGGCCTAACGGGAAGGTCGAGTGGGAGGACCGACCGCGAGGAGTGCCGACCGCGGGGCCGGCCTAGCTGGAAGGTCGAGTGGGAGGACCGACCGCGAGGGCGGCCTAGCGGGAAGGCCGATCGCGAAGCTTGCTGACCGCGAGGGTGGCCGATTGCGAGTGTCGACCGCGAGGCCGACCGCGGGGGTGGCCGAGTGAGACGGCCCACCGCGGGGGATGCCGACTGGGCGGCCTAAGCGGAAGGCCGATCGCGGCTTGCCGACCGCGAGGGTGGCTAATCGAGGAGTGCCGACCGCGGTGCTGAGCCGAGGGCGGGGCTCAAAAGGCGGCGGTCACGTGATGATTTGAAGTGGAAAAGACCGGAAGGTGGGGGCGATCCATCGCGCCATACACGTGGCAATATCGTGGGGGTAAGTTAAGCATTGGAGTAGAAACGAACGATAGGTCATGATGGGTTTGAAAAGACAGCTGGCGGATGATTTGAAAAGTTTTCAAATTGGCGACAATTAATTGCGATCCTTGAATACAGCAAACCATGGGCTTTTGGCGTCGTGTGATTCACCTACTGTTTACAAAAACCAAAACATTCCAAGTCTTACTTCATTTGTTGCTCACGATACACCGTTACAAAACTTCTTCAATTTTCTGGCACCTGCATCAGAAACAATTCGTAGACACAGCTTAGAAATGGCTCAGGGAGACACTGCGATTGTCAGGGTAGATCCGCTTGGGGAGGATGATGTCAGAGAGCGCACAAAGAAGATAAGATGGAGAGGTGGGGAAACGGTTGCCGATTCTCAGCTTCCACCGTGATAGCAGCTACGGAGCCAACCAGCCAAGCGGCCCCGGCCCCCTACCACACAAAGGGGGATAAATCGAGGGTGACTGCAGCGGATTTGGAGGCTATTCGTGAAAAGTACCAGATTCCGGTGGAGGTGGAGTTATTGCTGCCGTCATCAACAGAGAGGCCGTCTGACGCCGACTGTGAGAGTTTTCTCTGTACGAGGAGGCTCTGAAGAGTGGACTGAGGTTGCCATTGCCTCAAGTGGTAGTGGACGTGCTCAACCAGCTGGAGGTAGCGCCGGGCCAACTGATGCCCAACGCATAGAAGATCCTGCTGGCTTGTGCAAGTGCATGGCCGAAAGCGACTGGAGGAGAGGCCATGACAGTAGATGAATTTTTCGCGTGCTATAAAGCCTCAGGACAACAAGAGACGTGGGTCACCTTGCAGGCAGTAATGGGGAAGGGGTTGGTGGCGGGGCTGCCGTCGTCAATCAAGGGGTGGCGACCAAGGTGGTTCTATGTGTCTGCCAATGGGGGCTTGGGGTGCGCACCATCTGGAAAGTGCCCATCAGGTCGATGGAGGCGAGATTGGGGGCAGTGGCAGAAAAGAGGGTGAAGAGGGTGAAGGAGTGGAGGGAGAGAGAGAAGGTCAAATGGGACGAGCTCGTTTAACCGTCCATATTATTCAAGGCAGGGTTCGGGCCACTGCCGACCAGTGCTGACCTCGACCAAGCAGAGTTGGAAGTGAGGAGGGAAGCTCAGGAGGCAGAGGATCAGGCCATTCTAGCTAAGGCCAAAAAGTTTAAGGAAGCGCAAGAAGGCCGACCGGCGCAACCGATCGCGCGGGAGAGGATCCGACCGCGCCCAAGGCCACTGGGCGGCAAGGATCTAAGCAGTTTTGAGCCCCGACCACCCCCAGTTGATCCTGTGAAGGAATAGGCGAGAAGGGAGGGGGAGGCTCTGAAGAAGAAGAAGAAGAAGAAGAGAAGTGGCCCTGAGGAGGTAGCAGATGAGCCTAGGTCCAAGAAAGCCAAGTTGGGTCTAGTTGGGATGGAGGCTCTTGTGGCCAAGGATACCCCAGAGGTGGTGAGGGCCATCCCAATGGTGGAGGTTGTGGAGATGGCCCCAGCAATACAAGTAGGAGTTGCGGTGGCTGGGGCTGAGCCGAGTGGTAGAGAACAGACCCAAAGGGGCCCCATACCCCAGGAAGGAGAAATCGGTGTAGCCACAGCAATCTACCATGCTTGTGCAGTGGCGGGACGGCTGGAGGGAGAAGAAGGCCCACCAGTGGGGCACCGCTGGTGAAGATTGTGGAGGAGGCACCAAGGCCGCATCTAGATTCAATGAGGTTGACTCCGAGGGGTTATGCTCGGTCAAATGGAGGTAACCACCTGGTGAGCCCTTCCGAGGAAGGCGAGGGTTGCCAAGCTAAAGGAGGCGGCCAAGACTCACCGCCAAGGTGAAGGAGGAGAGGGCAAGCCGAGCTGCTCATGCCGATTTAAGCGCCAAGTTGGAGCTAGAGAACACACGCTGCCAGGTTGTGTCGCTCGAGTTCCAACTGGCTGGCGAGCAGAAGAAGGTGGAGGAAGCCCAGAAAGCTTGCGCAGTCGCAGTCGAACGCCATGAAAAGGTGATGAGCAACAATGAAGAACTAGTGAGGCAAAAAGATGAAGCTGATGTGAAGGTTGACGCTCTGCAAAAGGAGTTGGAGGGCGAGCGTGCCAAAGCAATGGAGTAGAGGGAGAGCCTGCGCAAGGAGTTAGAGGCAGAGAGGGGAAAAACGACAGTGGAAAGGGAGACTCTGCAGAAGGAGAGGGAAGCGGAGAGGGCGAGCGCAGCCGCTGAAATGGAGGCTCTGCGTAAGGAGCTAGAGACGGAAAGGACCAAAGCATCCTCTGAGAAGGCGATCCTACAACAAGAGCTGGACGAAGAAAGGGCGAAGGCAGCCTCGGAAAAGGGCGGCCTACCCCGATCCAGACAAGCGTTAAGAAGCTTAATCAATTCAAAGGATCCTCAATTTCGATAGCAAGGATGTCATGCGGTCGCCAGCAGTTTAGCTGGGATGGAATCTAGGGGGGCTGGGCCATCAAAGACGACTGATGGGGGGAGGACTGAGTCTGAGGCCATTGAGAGTTTCCAGCAGTCGGACTTCTACAAGCATGAAATGGTTGAGTACTGGGACAGCAGGTGAAAGATGTTCAAACGGAGGGCTAAGGAGCTGTTCCCAGAGCTTGACCTGAGTAGTGTTACCATTGGAGAGGATGATGTGGCCCAGACCCCCTTGGATGAAGGAATTGAAGAAGGAGATCTCGTCTCTAGTGAGGAAGAGGAGTGAATGGGAGATGTGTGTATTTAGGAGTTTTTGTTGTGTTTTTGTATACACATTGTAACTGTGTTTTGTTGTTGTTTTTTTTTTTTTTTTTTGAAGTATTGTAATGGACTGATGTACATATTTCTGAATAAATAAAATTTCCTTTGAGTTTCTATGATTCGATTGTGTTTGCTTATGTATAAGTCATACAGAGGTATAATAAAAATCCAATATTGAGTAAAGTTAAAAGCTCCTTTATGCATAGTGAGACTGAACTTGTATAAAAACTTAAGGGGGAGTGGAGTTGAATTAAATAGAAACTTAATGCAGAGCAAAATTGGAGTTGTATGAAAATTCAGTGAAGTTCAAAGTAATGTTGAAATAGGACTCGTATAAAAATGCAATGCAAAGTAAAGTAAAGTAAAGGACTCCTTAATGCAGAGTAAAGTTGGACTTGGATAAATCTTCAATGCAAAGTAAAGAACTCCTTAATGCGCGATGTAGGCTGACATGGGACTTGTATAAAAATTCACGCTAGATGGTGGAGGAAATAATCTGATTAGTAAATGAAACATGTGAGAGCATCTTTGGAATTTGACTAAGTAAAGGGTGGTGTAAAAACTTTAACTTGGAATCGTGACTGTCAAAAGAAAGTAACGAACTCCTTAATGTGCAATGTAGATCTTATTAAGGATATAATTATGGAGTGTCACTGATGGTGGAATTGAGGTTGTAGGTAAGGCATTCTGGACCTGCATTGGTGGCACTTAGTCTGGTTGAGTCTTTTGGAGCGCTCGGTCATGGCTGAGGGCTTTGGAAGTGCTCAGTCTGGCTGAGGCTTTCGAACTGCTCAGTCTGGCCGAGGGCTTTTGAAGTGCTCAGTCTGGCTGAGGCTTTTGAAGTGCTCAGTCTGGCCGAGGCTTTTGAAGTGCTCAGTTTGGCCAAGGGCTTTTGAAGTGCTCAGTCTGGCCGAAGGTTGTTGAAGTGCTCAGTCTGGCCGAGGCTTTTGAAGTGCTCGGTCTGGCCGAGGCTTTTGAAGTGCTCAGTCTGGCCGAGGCTTTTGAAGTTCTCAGTCTGGTTGAGGCTTTTGAAGTTGTAGACGTCCCCCGAACGCCCCGGGAGGGTTAAGTCCCGTTCCGTTCATATTGGGGTCACTACAGTTTGGACTCGATTTGTCACGGTTCTAAATCTTGAACCAAAGAGTCCAAATCCGGCAAATCGTTTGAGAAAACAGATTTTGAAAAGTAGTGCCAAACATGGACTGCTTTGCCAGATTACAGAGTCGCCACCTAAATATTTTTTAAATGGGAAATTTAGGAAACCCTGACTCGATCAAGGCCACGCGGTCCGCTATCACCAAATGTCTCGCTCGAGCTTGGGTACGATCGGGAAGGTCACTATGAGCACTTTTCGCCGTCCAAGACCGCCTCTACTAACCGTGATATCCGCTTTTGAAAACTTTATGCGTTCTTATTCCGATTATTAGCCTAGAATTTACTACGTGAAGCACAACACAAAAGTATAGACTAGATTGCCTAATTTGGAAATAAGCATTGCATATCCGCTTTTGTCTCAAAAACGTGTTTAGTTTTGCTACTGCAAGTAGGCTAAAATTGATTTCAACGAGTTGTTCCAACTCAGCAATCCAACCTCCACCCACAGCATTCAAACAATTATCATGTAAGCACTTAGCCGCATGGCAAGCATACTGTCATGGCAAGACATTCACACACATGTGATATGCTAAAGCATAAATACTTACATCGTACTCCGTGCCAAAAACAATAACCCGGTTAGCAAACATGCATGACCTAGTTCATGTTAAGTGGCTAATGCAACACAGGCATAGATGCAATCTAGAGTAGGCTCGGCTAATCCTAAAGTGGCATGTGAAATGCGCGAGTAGCACGTATTCAATTTGAATTGAAAATTGCTATGCAGTTTGTATGATGTACCGAGCCCGATGCATGTCAACAAATGCATGGATGCACGCATGCATAGCATAAGGTATGCTAAAATAAGTATGCCCTAATCTGCCATCGAAAGCAGGTAAATAAAAGGGAAGAAAGAAATGGGGGTTTGGAAGACATACACCCACTCACGCACACTTATTACATTTTGCCCTCACTTGAGGGACCAAAATAATAATACAGACCAATAAATAATTAACTACCCTAGCTAATTAAATATTACAATCAACTAAATTAATTAAATTAATTAATTAATCTAATTAAACAAGAATCGCCTGATGAGGGCCAAAAGCAAATACTGTTTCGGATCGTTTTGAATCAAGACCGCAAGTGTGCTCTTTCTCTCGCTTCCTCTTCTAAAATTACCAAAATCCTGTGAGTGCCTCTCGAGCACTGAGATCACCACCGGCGTAGAACACCACCGGCCAAGGAGGAGGCTACCGCATGTAATTGTTCCATCGGCTGGGAAAACATCACGGCCGGTCGGCACTAAAAGTGCGGCCGGCACAAAATGTTCTCAGATCCCAACTCACAAAGAAGAGAGGGAAACAACATGCAAGGCAATGCAATTCAAGCCATTTATGCACCAAACACACTCCCTATCATGTTATTGACTCAAGGGCATGTGCCTCGTTCCTGACCACCAATCACAAGATTTTCATGCATGATGGCCCTAAGAACCAAGAATGCAACTTCACTTTCAAATGCATGCAAAACACATAGGCACAAAAGGGTGCCAAACCTCTATCAAACTCACTTCAAGAGGCTTGGCATGCATGTCAATGTGGTGCAATCCTAAGCATGTTATCTAGGATGCAAGATGGACAATGCAATGCATTTATGCAAGCATACAAACAAGCATATAAGGCAAGCATGCAAACCAATGAAATGATAAACTTAGACATGAATTAGGCAACTCAAAAAGGCCTAAAATCAGTAGCCAAAATGCCTACAATTGGGGACTAAACACACACACACACATGCACATGTTAAGGTACCAAACCCAAGGCATAAACAAACAACATTCAAGCACACTTAAAGAGGCCAAACATGGACAACTAACATGCGTTAAAGGCTCTGAAATTCATGCGAAAACATGATGCTAAATCATGCAATGAAGCATGCCAAACGAAGCATGCAAATGGTCTTAGG
Source organism: Camellia lanceoleosa (assembly GCA_025200525.1). Lineage (NCBI taxonomy): Eukaryota > Viridiplantae > Streptophyta > Magnoliopsida > Ericales > Theaceae > Camellia > Camellia lanceoleosa. The sequence goes on from CM045765.1 coordinate 50,538,655, forward strand.
CTTAATGCAAGCCTATGGGGCATTGAACCATACCTATGCAAGGCAATTATGGCATGCACTTAACAACTCAAAACAGATTTTTAGCATGTCAAAATAGGCCCAAAGGACCACTTAGATGGCATCTAAGAAGCTTGAATCCAAAGGCATGCGATAAGGCCTAAACATGGAGCATTTAGCACATACTCTTAAAGTATTAAAGAGGCATGCAAGGCAATCAAACAAGCACATCATAAGGTCTGAAATGGCATGTTAGATGGTTTCAAATCATTGAAAATGAAGCAAGCAAGTCATGCTACACTCACATGCTCTCGAGGCCGACAAGCCAAATACAAAGGAGCTATGTAATGCATGATGAGATCGACCCAAATGGCTATGGACAGAGCTAGATCATGGCAAAATGAGCATACAAGCTTCATGGATCTAGGCCTAAAACATGCTAGAAATAGAGGCACACTTCCTAGACATGTTAAGGCAATAAGAGGCATTACAAGGCAACTATGCTAAGCATGCATAAGGGACCTAAACCAAATTGAAATCATGTTATAACATGGCAATATAAGCATGGAAAACAAGTCATACATGCTCAACACACACTCAAGCATGAAGCTCCATAAGGAAGCCAAACTTGCCCTTTTCAAGGACATCAAGGAGAGGGGGTGGCCCTCCCCTTTCTAGGACTTTATGGCACCATCTCCACCACTGAAATCCCTCAAGATTTCAGTGGTGGAGAGGCCCAAACACACAAGTCCTGGATCTCTCCAAAATAGCACAAAAAGGGACCCTTTTCAAGGCCTAAAGGGGGTCAAACTTGCTCAAACCACAAAACACTCTTAATGAACAACCAAGAGGCTTAAAAAATAAAACTTTTTTGTGCCAAACACTAAGCTCAAAAACTGTTTTAAAGCAAGCAAAAATAGATTGCAAGAATGGGGTAAAAAGAGGGTATAGTGTCTTACCCTTGAAGCCTCTTCAACAAAGATGATGTGTTGGCTTCCTTGAGTACCAAACCAGCTTCAAAACTTCAAAACAGGCCTCTGGACCCTCAAGAATCAAAGGAAGGTGAAACACTAGGTGCTTGTGTGCCAAAGTGTGAACTAAAGCACCTAGTGTACTAAATAAGCAAGGAAAAGAGAGATAGAATAGATATATGATCTAACCTAAAACCAGAGCTTGGTTTCTCTCTAAAATGGCTGAAACCTCTTAAGAATCTCAACCCTTGAGCCAAGAAGAAGAGCCTTCCTCTTATAGAACTTGTAAGACTTACAAGCTAAGCAAACAAGGGCTCATCCCTCCATACACGTGTATAGAGGGGAAGCCAATGGCACACAGCTGTCTGAAAATATCTCAGAAAGCAAGTGCACAAAGGTCCTACGGCAAAAAATGTCATTTTGACAAAATTGAGTGCCGACCGGCACAAAATAGTGCCGACCGGCACAATATAGTGCCGGTGGCAACTACAGCTAGCCGGTGGCTTCTAGCCACAGCTGGTGGTGTGTGGGGATGCCTCACAAGGCATTTCCTGCCCCTCTAAGGCAAAACACAGGTGTCTGGTGCAAAACCGGACACAAAACGGTCAAGTTCGGAGGTCCTGAGGCAAGGCGCGCGAGCCGAGAACTCCGGGAGCTCCAAACGAACACGAACATGGATGATCACCGAGTGTTCAAGCGGTGACGTCCAAGTCTTGAGGACGGTCAAAAATGGGGTGTCTAAGTGCCGCTCACCGCCGAGGCTTTTGAAGTGCTCACCGCCGAGGCTTTTGAAGTGCTCCTTGGCCGAGGCTTTTGAAGTGCTCACCGCCGAGGCTTTTGAAGTGCTCAGTCTGGCCGAGGCTTTTGAAGTGAAACATCATTGAGACACCATATCTATGACTGAGAGATATAAATGCCAATAAATTACATTGCACAAAAAGGATGACAGGAATGTTTAAGCGGTAACTTCTCAAAAAGAAAATACAATAACCGAGCAACTCAAAAGCGAGTTTATTGAAAATAACGTTTCAAGTGTTTGGCGACCCAGGGGTGTGGGAGGTCTCGTCCTTCCGGATCTTGAAGCCGGTAAGTGCCTGGACGTGGTCCGCTTTCACAATATAAGGTCCTCCCATTTGGCTGCCAATTTACCCTCAGTTGGATTCTTGGTGGCAAGGGTTGCTTCTCTCAACACTAGGTCCCCAACAGCAAACTCCCTTGGTCAGACCTTGCGGTTGTAATGTGTTCTCATTTTTTGTTGGTATGAGGCCAGTTTGACAGCAGTGGTCTCCCGGAGTTCTTCAATTAGATCTAGGTCCGCTCGACGAAGCTCTTCAGTGAGCGCTGGTTCTGGATGTAAAACTCTGGGGGTCGGCAAACCGACTTCCACTGGAATAACCACCTCGGCCAGATGTTAGGCGTAAGGGGTTTCCCCGGTGGGAGTTCGAGCTGTAGTTCGGTAGGCCCAGAGTACATTTGGTAGTTCCTCGGCCCAGAGTCCTTTAGCAGCTTCCAGTTTAGTCTTGATGATCTTCAGAAGAGAACGGTTGGTGACTTCAACCTGGCCATTAGCTTGGGGGTGACCGGGGGAGGAGAAACATGGTTGATTCGAGGTCCGCATGTAACTTTCAGATCCGGGCGTTGTCGAATTGTTTTCCGTTGTTGGACACGATGGCCTGAGGGATGCCAAACCTGCAAACGATTGACTGCCAGATGAACTTGGTTGTGTTCCGTTCGGTGATGGTGGCAAGGGGTTCTGCTTCGACCCACTTGGTGAAGTAATCAATGGCAACAATCGCGAACTTGGTCTGGCCTCGGCCGGTGGGAAGTGGACCAATTAGATCGATCCCCCATTTGGCGAATCTGCACGGCCGCAGAGCGTAATCGCCAAAGGAGGAGAATGGGGGGTGTTGGCAAAGCGCTGGCAGTTATCGCATTTGAGGACGAAATCAGTGGCATCTTGATTGAGGGTCGGCCAGAAATAACCAGTATGGAGTATTTTGTGGGCCAAAGACCTGCCGCCCGAATGATTGCCACAAATGCCCTCATGGATTTCTTGCATTACATAGGTTGCTTGAGTTGAGTTGAGGCATCGCAAATATGGTCGTGAAAAGCCACGTTTATACAAGAGGCCATCGACCAGGACGTAGTTAGACGATCGAGTCCTGACCTTGGCGGCCTAGCGGGAAGGTCGAGTGGGAGGACCGATCAGGAGGAGTGCCGAACATGGGCGGCCTAGCGGACAGGCCGAGTGGGAGGACCGACCGCGAGGGCGGTCTAGCGGGAAGGCCGATCGCGAAGCTTGCTGACCGCGAGTATGGCCTAGCGGGAAGGCCGATTGAGAAGCTTGCCGACCGCGAGGGTAGCCGATCGCGAGGAGTGCCGACCGCGAGGTCGACCGCGGGGGTGGCCGAGCAGGAAGGCCCACCGCGGGGGGTGCCGACCGCGGGGGCGGCCTAGCGGGAAGGTCAATCGCGAAGCTTGCCGATCGCGAGGGTGGCCTAGCGGGAAGGCCGATCGCGAAGCTATTTGGGCCCAAGTGTAATTACTTAACAAGAAATTTACAAGTGGCACTAATAAGATAAGTATAGCCTGTTAGATAACTCTAGTAACCTATTGGATAAATGCTTTAAGAGGACATCGCTGGAGGCATGCAAAATACACCACCTGTGAAGGTAATGATTAAGGGAAAATTAGGCTTAGAGGCATTAACACTTTGGCCAAGTATATAAAGGGGTGAGGTAATAAACGAAGGCAACACAAAACAGTAAAAGCTTGGAGAATCAGAGGAAATAGAAAATAAATAGTAAGAATCAATGTTAAGGTGAGTTTTATTATATTTTGAGTTATCATAAGTTGTTTTATGTAAATTATGATTTGCAAATTATGTTAGTTTTTAAAGTATATTATTTGTTAAGTGAACCCTATTTGCTTAAAAAGAGAAACTCATGGATAAAACTGTTTATTAAATATGTTTTTACGCAATGATTTTGTAAGTACCACACAAAGATTCTATGCCTTGGAGGACTTAAATAACCATTAACCCTCTAAATTGTTAACCATTTGACCGTCCCATGCTTTGGGGGACTTAAATAGTCATTGGTTCTTTAATTATTCATTTCTCTATTCTGTTTTATTATGTACCGTGGTTATGATTATTTTGCTTATATGATTTCTGATTCTGTTATTCAAAATGATTAGCCGATATGAAACTATTCTTTGTTTAACCAAATAATTATCCATGGTGACTTTTATATCATTATACTCTCAGTATAATATTTATCAATCATTATGTGCTTATAGTTGTTAAACCATTTCGTGAGAAGTGGCAGACTAGCGAGGGTAGACACAAGGCACTTTGTGAACATAGTCTACCTCCGTAATGCCAAATAAATAAGAGCCCCAACGATATTGTGGGTGTTGATTTCACCACACAACCAAACATGAAACTTAGCCGAGAGCATGCGGCAAAGTAGATTAAGCCAACCACCTGCCAACAAGAAGGTGAGAATACCGCGGTGGTTCGTCCATCCGGGGGCACTCCGGCGATCAAGTCAGACAAACAATCTCTCAAAGATATCAAATAAATACTAAGCTCACAGAATAAAGTGTCACAAATAAAAGCATACCTTAGAACCACAAGGTTGTCTCACTTTTATAATGATCACTGTCCAACTTTCCCTAGAAGTCTTACTTCATGAGAGTATTCTTCACAAGGATAACATTTGTCACAACTCATACTATTCAGATTAAGATGAACTTTCTCAAGAGTCCCATCTCTATCCAAATAGGTAGCTTAACGTCATCTAGGACTCTTGTCCTCTATCCAAACATCTCAGATTCTGACATTACCACACCATATCTCGGCAATATCATAACAACCTTCGCATCATGGATCACCCACGTGGCACCTCAGCCAATATCTCGGCCACATGGTGCGACCCTAAAAATACATCTCTGCAATTGCCCCCTAGGTTCTATTACCTTGGCAACCTGAGGTGATGGAACCTATATCATCTGATCTTCTAACATGTCAACTAAACAACAGGCTAGAGATACTCCTCCGACCGAGGTCATGACTCGTCAGTGTCAAGAAACAAGGAGTCAAGTGTCCACTCATCAAGAATCAAGAACCAAAATATTCTTTCATCCAAGATCAACATCTCAATTGAGATTGCACTACTAGCTAAGATCATGACTCGCTAGTTCAAGAATTCCAAGAACCCAAGACGTGTGTGAGCTATCATGCCATAATTGTCTCAACCGTATTGCCTCCACGTGTTATCACCAGATTGGAGCATACCAATCATATCCCCATTGTGTCGCATCAGTTCTATCCCACACTGCCTGACGTCAGCATGGACACGTCACCTAAGGATTCGAAATCATAACTTTTTGCTGCCCTTTTCCAATTCCAACAAAACCTTTTCATTTTTCCATTTTGTCTTTCTCTGTGTCTCCAGTCTCTCTCTTTCCCTTGGCCTCTATGAACCATTATCGTTGTTCTTAAAGCATTCATTGATATGAATAGTGTATTCAAGAATTCTAAGAACCCAAGACGTGTGTGAGCTATCATGCTATCAACCATATTGCCTCCACATGTTATCACCAGATTGGAGCATACCAATCCCATCCCCATCGTGTCGCATCAGTTCTACCCCACACCACCTGACGTCAGCATGGGCACGTCATCCAAGGATTCGAAATCATAACTTTTTGCTGCCCTTTACCAATTCCAACAAAACCTTTTCATTTTTCCATTTCGTCTTCTCTCGTGTCTCAGACTCTCTCTTTCCCTTGGCCTCTATGAACCATTATTGTTGTTCTTGAAGCATTCATTGCTATGAATAGTCCATTCATGCCCAAGGTTTAAACTTTACCAATCGAACTGCACTAGCGACCAAGCACTTCGTTAGTCGCTTCCACGCATCAACCCACGATCTCAATGGCAGAACAAATGTTGACATAGCAACAATCTAGCAGCTAGAACTAGGAGTAGGAAACACGGAGGTCCTATGCTCCTAGCCTTAGACCTTGACAATCCTTCAATAGCCCTATCTGTGAGTAACCATCAAAGTAACCAATGATGACATGTTTCGCCGAACTCTTGTCGTAGAAGACCTTTTTATTGACATCCTAATGTCATAACTGTGCAATTCACTCCATCTCCTTATAGTCAATCCAACATGCTCATGTCTCCATCAACTCAATAGCTCAGAAGAGAAGCCCATGAAGCAAAAGGACCAAGTTACTACTGCCAAAGCCAAGGCATGGAAAGCCAAGGCCATTGCTAAGGCCGCCGAAAAGAAAGCAATTGAAGTTTAGCAGAGGTACTAACCAACAAGGAGCAGACGCCAAGACCTATTAAGAAGGCCAAGACACAATCCGAGATCAATATAAGGAGCAAGTCAACATCTCAGATAAAACCATCATCTCGAATCATGTCATCTCGGGTATAAGTGTTATCTCAGATACCTTCATCTCACCAAAATTTTTTGAAAATTTCACCAAGTATCACTTTCAAATCACTGACTCGCCTTCATTAACTTATCTTTGCTCTCTCGCCTAATGTGAATGTAAATATAACTTAGGTTCACATTAGAATACATCATCTAAATCTTGTCTAAGTTGGACTTAGAGACCCATGACCAGAGTCATCATGTTTAGCTAGTCTAAATAGAACACTTAAGGCTTAACCTTAGTGCATCGAGAGTACTACCTACCTTGGCTTTTTGTACATATTAGCCAGATCATGGCCGATTTCGTCTTGTTTCTCATTGAAACATCACTTTAACTTAGTTCAACTCTGCCTTCCCAATAAGCCTAAGTTAAACGCACAATTCCTCATTGGAACATCCCTTAGTTTCGGCTTTACCTTCTTGGCAAGCCTAAGATAACTCGCTCAAGGGTCGTTCCTTTGATTTCACTTCAATGGCCATTCCCTTCGATTTATTCTTGACTTTGGCTAATGTTATTAACATCATTAGAGCTGAGCTCCAAATTTCATTAAGCCACATTCCAAGGCCTCGACAATCTCTTACCATCAAGATATTCTAATCTTGGGAAAGCTTTGTTTTATCTCAACTATGTTTGCCTCCAGTAAGTTCTGATCTTTTCAAAATTGTTTACCTAGGTTGAACTCCTTTCATATTGGATCTGCCAACCTAGGTTGAGGCTTTCTTCTCTTGAATCTGTACACTTAAATTGATCTCTTGCCTTTTCGAACCTACTTATCTAGGCTGAGATCTTATCTTCTGGGATCTGCTCACTTAGGTTGTGCTCTTGTCCTCTCGAACCTAGTCATCTAGGCTGAAATCTTGTCTTCTAGGATCTGGGATCTGCTCACTTAGGCTAAGCTCTTGTCTTCTCGGACCTAGTCATCTAAGCTGAGATCTTGACTTCGGGATCCGGGCCACATAGGTTGAGCTCTTCTATCTAGGATTTGCTTTACCTAGGCCATGCTCTTCCATCTGGGATCTACTCTACCTAGGCCATGCTCTTCCATCTGTGATCTGCTTCACCTAGGCCATACTTTTCTATATTGGATATGTTTCACCTAGGCCGATGTCTTTTCTTCTCTTTCTTCTAAGTGTTGGATGTTCGCCTTTCATAACTGCTTTGTGTATGCTTTGCTATCTTCTTTGTCTTGTATGTTTCCATACTTAGACTTTTTCTTATCCTTTAAAGTCTAACAATCTGGTTGCTTACCTCAAATCAAAATACCTCGAGTATAGCACTAGTAAATTATCTCAGACTAATCATCTCAGATTTAGCTTAGTGATCAGCCATCTCGGGTAACATATCTGGAATAGTATCTCTATCAATCATCTCGGATAACTTCAACTTGTAAACTTTTTCTAATTTTTTTTTTTACAAGTGTTATACTCATACATGCTTCCTACCCCCTAATGTAAACCTAAGTATCACTTATGTTTACATTAATGATGCATCGCCTAGTTCTTACGTAAGTCTAACTTAGACATCCATGACCGAGATCATCGTGTTTGGCTTGCCCAAACTAAACACTTGAGGCTTGGCCTTAGTGTACCGAGAGTACTTTCTACCTGAGCGTTCCGCAGAAACTAACCAAAACATGGCTAGTTTCGCCTTGTTTCACATTGAAACACCACATTGTACTTAGTTCAACTCTACCATCACGATAAGTCTAAGTTAATCGCCATGTTTCACATTAAAACATTGCCCTTGTACTTAATTCAACTCTACCATCACGGCAAGTCTAAGTTAATCACCTTGTTTCACATTAAAACATCGCCTTGTACTTAGTTCAAATCTACTATCATAACAAGTCTAAGTTAATCACCTTGTTCACCATAGGAACATCGCCTTGTACTTAGTTCAACTCTACCATCATGACAAGCCTAAGTTAATCGCCTTGTTTCACATTTAAACATCGCCTTGTACTTAGTTCAACTCTACCATCACGACAAGTCTAAGTTAATCGCCTTGTTCACCACAAGAACATCGCCTTAAGACTTTCTCACTTTTGGTGTATTTTTTAATCCGCGCCATTAGTTCTTCCATATTCTTTGGGAGAGTCTTTGCAAGTGATTGCTAGAGTGGGCAATCATCATCCAAGCCATTCTTAAAAGATACGACTGCGAGTTCCTGCTTACAAGCTGGAATCCAGTTGTAAATCTCATAGTACCTCTTGGCATAGGCCCTAAGACCTTCGCCATCGTTGATCTTTAATGCCAGTAGGGAGTCTACCTTCAGTGGCTGCAATTTGTTTGTAACAAACATGGCCACAAACATCTCAATCAGGCCTTCCCAACTCTTTACACATCCTTTTGGCAATTTGTGGAACCAATCTGATGTTATTTCTCCAAATGACGATGGGAACACCTTACACAATAATTGTTTATTTCCACTCCATAAAGCCATTGAATTTAAATATAATTCGACATGAAAGTCTGGTCATACTTACTGAGTGGGAAAATAATGATCTGGTACCGTACCAGACAGGTTTGGCCGGACAGAGTCATGCCGGGAAAGATCTGGGCCAAGCAGGTACTGCGTCAAGAAGGTGTTCGGTTAAGACACCGATTGAGTGAACCGAGCCGGCTTAGGATGAATGAAAGCCCAAAGAGATTGAAGAATCCGTGCGGAAAGGCGCCAACGACTGTTGATCTTGCTCGGCAGGAAGCCCGACCGACCAAGTGGATGACCGGCGCCAGGATGGGCGCAGTCGTCCCAGCTAGGAGTTTGCTCGGCAGGAAGGCCGAGAACGGTGGATGTGACACATCCCTGGCACGGTCCAAATGATGTCTGCGTTCTGGCCCTTCCTGGCTTAGCTACGGCTAGCATGAAGCATGCGGCTATGGATCGGCAATGGCCAATGCTCCAACAGAGAAGGCTGGTAGTTGGGATTAGGTGATGTCCAGCATGGTGTGATCTGACAAAGGCATGGGGTATGTGCTGACAGATGGGATAGCAGAGCCACGTGTTGAGAGATCACTGGGAGTGGATATGAGGCACAGAGAGGTATATAAACAAGTCTGCGCCACCCCTTAGGGGGATGGACAATTTCTGTAAGTAAGACTTACACTCATACACTCTCCCTTCTCTCTACCTATCCTCAGGTGTGTGTTCTAATTTGACCGTCGGAGGGGTTTTCCGGCCACACACCGCCGGGTAGCTCACCGCCGTTGTGCTTTCAGGTGATCGGACAGCTGAGGAGCCTGGAGGAAAGGAAGTGCGGGTTGCCGGAATATTTCCTCCCCGTACAATTGGCGCCGCTCAGGAATTTTTGCGATAAAACCTTGTCTTCGGTACATCCGACGCCGCTCATGGCGCACAATGAGGAGTTTCCGCTGTCCGCCGACGGAGCTACTCCGAGTTTGTCCGCAGAGAAGGACTCGACCATCCTTCCGATGGCGAACTTGGAAACAGCACCGGAGGACAAGTGAGACGCCATGACAAGCGCCAAGAAGAAGTCATGGCTGCTTTGAGTCCAGACGACACCGCGCGGAGAGAGTCACACCAGACGCTCGAACACAAGCCGCGGACCAAGATGCCGCTATCCCGAATGGCAGCAGAGATGGAGGAGCCTGCGGCCACAAAGGGAAGGGTGTAGCTGGAGTGGGTGACCACACTGTGTGCACCCCATCCCCCCGTTCTGCCCCCTCCCGCCGTTCAGACAGCCAAAGTCCGCTGCAGACTCCGGCAATGTCTATTACCAGGAGCTTCAGAGATGGTGATTTCGACTTACGCGCAGAGGAGTCCAAATACAAGAAGATAGCACTCATGACCCTCACGTCCGGAAACGACGTCGAGGTATTCCTATTCCGCCTGTACAGAGGATTTGCGGGCAGTTTTGAAGGAACGGTTCACGGGCGAAGCCCATAGGTGCCGGCTTCCAAATGTTATCCTACGGTGCCCACGGCAGTGAGGGGGTCGGAATGCCTCCACCACGCCAAGCGGCGCCACTCCTTCTAGATACAGATGTGGCCAGGTTGAGTGCCACTCCTTTTTCACTTGAGATAGAAGCCACGCCGATTCCCGCGGGGTTCCACCAGCCAAAGTTTACCCTTTACGATGGAAAGACCGCCCCGTACATGCATGTAAGTCATTTCGACCAGGTTACGGCCGGACACCGCCGGAATGATGCTCTAATGTGCCTTATCTTTCCGCCGAGTTTGGGCGAATTGGGATTGAAGTGGTCCGGAAGGCTACCGGAGGGAAGTATTGAAAGGTGGCAACAACCGCGTAAGCCTTCAGAACGCTTCACCACTAACACCAAAACTCCTAAGGAAGTTGATCACCCCGAGTGTCAAGATGGAACCGAGCGACACACTCAAGGCGCATAACCCAAGTATTGGGAGACTTTCAATGAGATAATCGGATCGCCTTGGCCAATCTAGCAATCGACAAGATAAGCGTGGCTCGGCCGACATAGATCGCGAGACTCACTTACCATGCAACAACCTACGACTATGGGACAAATTATGCAACAGATCAATGAGCATATCCGTAGAGGATGATGCTTCGCCACAACCGAGAAGGCAAATGGCCGAATAAAATTTAAGAGGTCGGCAGAAAAGTGCATGCACGGCAAGAGTCCCGCCGATCTAGTGACCGAAAGCAGGAGTCGACCGAGGTTCAAACCGCAAGAACCGGCCTGGAGCGGCGTAATGACAGAATGATTACCGCGGATGACTACCCCGAGATGATGCGCCGATGCGCATGTAGGTCGAAAGCAAGGACATGTATCACCACGGTCTTCAAAATCCCAATCTATCGTGATACTTAGTGAAATTCGAGACGAGGAGTACGTCCGCTTTCGCTAAGTTAGGGCGACGCGTAAAGGCTTCAATCCCAAGTACCGCTGTACCTTTCACCGAGCGTACAATTTAACGGAGGACTGCTCGCTTTTGAGGCAACACTTGGAAGAGCTAGTGGCAACCGCATCCGACCTCTACATTGATGGAGGAGTTAAGGCAAATCAGTTCCAGCTTGTTCACATGACCGGATGACCGGATGCACCTCCGCAAGGGGTTGTGAATGTCATCCACGGCATAGTGGAACCGCGCTGTTTATGCGAAGCCAGGGTATGATTAAGAAGGCGTAACACATGAGGGAGGTTTTGTCGGCCACCAAGGCCAAGAGGGGAAGACAAGTAAAGGATGTGATCTTTTTCCTCAAAAGATTTGGAGCGATACAGACACCGCACAATGACGCCTTTGGTGGTAACTCTCCGCCAATGATTTTGAAGTTAAAAGGATCTTGATCGATCAGTGAAGCTCGGTTGAGATCATGTACTACGACGCTTTCAAACAAATTTCAAGCTCCGAGAAACGGATTTGGCCCCAAAGAACTTCGCCATTGGTCGGTTTCAACTCACAACCGAGTGGCCTTTGGGAAAAATTATCCCGCTTAAAGCGGATCTGGTCAAACAGTTGAAGTTCGGTGTTGCAGTGCCATCTACTTATAACTGATCCTTGGCGGGGGCTTCATGCTATGCAAGCCGTGGCATCAACCTTTCACCAAGTGATGAGATTCCCCGCTATGGGGGCGCTTGAGGAGATTTGGGGCGATCAAAGTTATGTCAAAACAAAGGCTTTGTGGCGGTCAATGGAAGCCGCCAAGGGATTTGTTCAAATGATTGAGGGACCGGAGGACCGTGGTGCTAGATGATGTGGGCACTAAGGCGTAAGACAAAGCCGGAAGGATTGGTGGAAGTGCGAATTGATACCGATCACGGACAGTTCTTTCTTTCGGCTCCACCCTCACAAAGACAAGAAAGGACCGAGATGGTGGAATTCCTTATGGCCAACATTGAAGTTTTTGCGTGGTCACCTTATGACATGCCCTCGATCCAAATTTTATCCGCCATCATCTCAATGTCTTCCCGAGCTGCCGTCATTCAAATAACAAGGAGGTCAAGATTGCATCACGCCGAGGTGGTGGCGGAGGAAGTCAAGAATTTGCTTGAGGCACGAGCAATTCAGAAGTGCACTATCCTCGTGGATTTCAAATACAAGTTGTACCAAAGAAGAATGGGAAGTGGCGGGTTTATGCTGATTACAAAACCGCTAACCGTGCTTGTCCGAAGATGCCTTTCCTTTGTTTAGAATTGACCAGCTTGTGGATTTGACAGCTGGCCATGACAGGTTAAGTTTCTTGGACGCTTACCCGGGCTATCATCAGATTGCCATGCACGGTCCTGACCAAGAAATCACTTCATTTACTACACCAAGGGGACTCTTCGCTAATGAAGTTATGCCTTTTGGTTTAAAGAACGCCGGCAACTTTCCAGAGGATGGTGACCAAGATGTTTGCTCCTTTGCTGGGCCGGACAATGGAGGCTTACATTGATGACATGGTGGTGAAGAGCAGGCATCAAACAAATCATTTGACCGACCTGGCCGAGATGTTTGCCATCCTCAAGAAACATAAGTTACGCCTGAATGCATCTAAGTGTGCCTTCGGTGTGGGATCCGGGAAATTTTTGGGATTCTTAGTCACAAACCGAGGTATTGAGGCAGACCCTACACAAATCAGAGCCGTGCAAGAGTTAAAGCGTCCTAGCTCGGTGAAAGACGTGCAGCATCTGGCCGGAATGGCCGCCGCGCTTAATCGATTTATAAGCCGGTCATCAGATCGCTGCCATCCTTTCTTTCAGTCCTTGAAGTCCAAGTTCTCATGGGATGAAGAGTGCGACCGGGCGTTGGCCGAGCTCAAGGAATATCCGCTTCAAAGACCATTGTTGGTCACGCCGGTTCGAGAAGAACTTTATCTTTATCCGTCAGACGCGAAGATGCAACAAGGCGGTGCTTGTTCGGCCGAAGGAATCAAGCACCTCCCCATCTTTTATGTCAAGAAGACTTGCTACCGCAGAGACTAGGTACCGCCTCTTGAAAAACTTGCCCTGGCATTAATGATGGCTTCAAGAAAGTTGGCGCACTACTTTCATGCACATACTGTCGTCGTCTTGACCGAGTTCCCCCTCAAAGCTTTATTTGAACGGGCGGATTTTTCTGGCCGAATTCTTAAGTGGGCGGTCGAGTTGGGGCAGTTTGATGTGAAGTATCAGCCGCGCATTGCCATCAAAGCCCAGACTTTGGCTGACTTTGTTGCCGAATTCTCACCTGGAACTCATCCGGTATGCCCGGTCGATATTACCGCGGCAGATGATGAGGTGCACGCCAGTTCATCAGAGACACTGCCACTCAGTGGGGTTCGCGGCACGGATTACACCTCTACAATGCCAACAACCGGTGACGCGATGCCAGAGTTGGGTGTCGTTATTCCACCAATTCTGCCCGGTACCGCATCACCAAGGGGGGAAGTCAGGGAACTACTCAGCACAGAGCCTGCGTCGCAGATATCCCGCAGCTGGTGATTCGCCACGGACTTAGGCGCGCGGCATCGACTTTCATCGAGTCCGGTGCCGAATCACCAAGGGGGGCAGGAGTGGGACCAGTGAACGCAGAACTTGAAACCGGACAGCCGAGCAACCTTGATCATGGCGCCCCTCACCACTCACAGGATCCATCAGATTGCTGGAAGCTTTTTGTGGGGGAAATGTGGAAGCTTTTTGTTGACGGGGCGTCCAATCGTCACGGTGCAGGGCTAGGTATTGTTCTTATCTCCCCAGACGGCCTAACCATTGAACATTCTATCACCCTTGGCTTCCCAAAGATCTAACAACGAAGTAGTATGAGGCCCTTCTTGCCGCTCAAGAGCGCAATCCAGATGCAAGTCAGCCGAGCTAATGGTGTACTGAGGACTCCCAACTTGTGGTTAACCAAGTTTCGGGATCTACGAGGCAAAGGATGACCGCATGGCTAAGTACCAAGCTCGTCAGGAACGATCAAGCGCCAGTAATCGAGTCCAACAGATCGGAGAAGAAAACAAATGAGCCGATGAGTCATTTACCGCATCCATGGTAGATAATACATCACCTAATCCCTTGTTAATTGATTTTCTTCCACGACCAAGCATTGAAGACACCGGCGATTTAAGTACTCTACGAAATGGGTCCGCTATGGATGGATCCGATCATTTTGTTTCTCCGAGACCGGTTCTACCAACCTAAAAGAAGGAAGCACACAAATGCCGGTGAAATCAGCGTTTTGGCTCTTCCATCCGGGCGCTGTATAAGAGGTCCTTCATCGTCCTTACTTAAAGTGTGTGCACCCAAGCAATGTGGATGCATTCCCGCATCTAAATTCACGAAGGCATTTGTGGCCACATTGGGGGCGTGTCCTGGCCTACCGAGCTATTTCACAAGGCTATTGGTGGTCAGGTATGCAAGTCGACGCTAAAAATATGTCCTAAATGTGAAAATGCCGTAAATTCAAGACCAGATCCACCACCGGCCAGAGAACTTCTTCCACTCACCAAATTTTGGCCTTTTGCGATGTGGGGACTAGATATAGTGGGACCCTCCCAATCGCACCGGCAACCGCAAGTTCTTTATCGCAAGAACGGACTACTTCACGAAATGGATTGAAGTCAACCTTTGGCATCTATCAAAGAAAAAGACGTGAAGAGGTTTGTCCGCGTAATGTGGTAACACGGTTTACGCCCCAAAATCTTGATTTCTGACAACGGCACCCATTTTGACGGTCGCCTATTCAGAGGTTTTTGTGAAGATTTAAAGATTGAATTCTACAACTCCACTCCGCTTACCCTCAAATTCAACGGTCAAGCCGAGGCGCGAACAAAATTATATTAGATGGGTTAAAGAAAAGGTTGGAAAAGGCTAAGGAAATGGGCCGAGGAACTTCCCAAATTCCTTTGGGCATACCGACCACCCCGGGCGTTTCATCGAGAAACTCCATTCGCTGGCTTATGGCATGGAGGCAATATTCCTTGAAGTTGGCATGCCCACCCTCGTAGTGAAAGCTGAGCTCGCTCTCAACACCGAGGTCAAGGTTCTCGAATTAGATCTGGTCAAGAGCGCCGAAAAAGCTCTCATCCATGTGGCACTACCAAAGAAGAACTCTCCAGAAGTACAACAAGATGGTGCACCCTGCACTGCTCAAGGTGGGTGATTGGGTCCCGAGGAAAGTTATGGGAAATACCTTGGTGCCGTGAGAAGGCAAGCTAGGGGCAAATTGGGAAGGACCATACAAGATAACCGGTCTCAAGGGCAAGGGCATACCACCGAAGACTTGGATGGTAGAGCAATACCGCCATGGAATGCGCCAATCTCAAAGTGTACTATTTCTAGCTTTTGTTTTGTTTGCAAAGAAGGAGCTTTTTGCATTACACTTCGTAATGTAATTCTTTTGTCAATATACACAAGTGTTCTTTGCCTTCGCAATTTGATGTTTTGTTTAAATTAAGCATCCCCAACCGAGTTGTTTTTGTCCTGCTGGAAGAGTTGGTGTTTTGCCCAACTTCGGTTCCTAACCGAGATGATTTAGTCCTTGGAAGAGTTGGTGTTTTGCCCAACTTTGGATTCCCAACCGAGATGATTTTGTCCTTGGAAGAGTTGGTGTTTTGCCCAACTTTGGATTCCCAACCGAGATGGATTTGTCCGTTGGAAGAGTTGGTGTTTTGGCCAATTTCGGATTCCCAACCGAGATGACTTTGTCGTGTTGGAAGAGTAGGTGTTTTGCCCAACTTCAGATTCCCATCTGAGATGGATTTGTCCTTGGAAGAGTTGGTGTTTTGCCCAACTTTGGATTCCCAACCGAGATGGATTTGTCCGTTGGAAGAGTTGGTGTTTTGCCTAACTTTGGATTCCCAACCGAGATGGATTAGTCCGTTGGAAGAATTGGTGTTTTGCCCAACTTTGGATTCCCAACCGAGATGCATTAGTCCCATGGAAGAGTTGGTGTTTTGTATAAACTTTGGATTCCCGACCGATGTGGAGTCCTGTTGGATGCATTAATGTTTGTGCGAATTAGATATTTCTTGCCGAGATGAATTACCTCGTTGGAGGTGTTATGATCCGTCTCTCAACCGAGGTGATGTATCCTGCTCAAAGGAGTTGATGTTATATCAAGAAAGTTCAAGCAAACCGTGCAAACACTTCATAAAATTAGAGCTTTTTCATTAATAAGAAATAAGTACAAAGGTGGGGTACTTAGTCTGCCACAAAATGTGGGAATTATCCCTTACGTTGAAAACAAACAAAAAGCAAGTTCAAAAAGAAACTAAGCAAGGGGGAGAGGTTGTCATAGTCATCTTCAATATTGACCTGTGGAGCCCTCTTGATCACCGGCTCATTCTCAACATTCGCTTCCGGCCGCTTCCTTCACCGGTTCTGCAAATTGCCTCTCTAGCAAGTTTTCCTCGCCTCTCGCTGCAACGCAGTTGAAGACGCTGCTGGCATAAGGCACGAGGTAGACCGCGTAAAGGCTTTGGGGGTGGAGGCAAACACATCGGTATCGTGGCCCCGACCGAAGCTTCGAGCAAGTTTCTTTCCAGCCGTCCTTGGAGTATATAACCTGGGTTGCAAAGACCGCTTTAGAAGTTATCCTCCGCTTTTTGAAGCCGCATTGTTGGAAGTCTCACGCCTTTTGTCCTCGATTCCTTCAAGGCGCTTAGCTCGCCCGAAGTTCTTCTCGCTTCTTCTCGTCGATCCAGCCAGTTCGAGCAACTGGGTGTTCTCGGTCCGGCTCTATCAAATGAAGCTTTTGTCGCCCACTGGCTTGGAGGCTTTCGACTTGACCGGCAATGTCGAGGCCTTTTGTCGGCCGTGAATGCGCCCATTACCGTGTGTCGCTTCGATGGCCCGCAAGTAGCAAATATGATCAAGAAGGAACCGCAAACACTTGTGAAACTTTGGAAATAAATTAAGACAAGCATTCTCGTCATTGATTTCACTTGATGATTTGACCAAATGGTGTCGTGAACGTGGTCACTTCCAACCACGCTTGCCGGCAAGCAGAGCGCCTTTAGACAGTCAAAGGCCAAAGAATGTTCCTTGTCACCCTTAACCGAGGCATTGGCCGATGTCGGCTCTCGGTGTTTCATCACGGGCGCCAGTCGGTATGGCAACTTGCGCTTGGCAGAAGTTGCTCGGTTTCAAGCTCACCACCGGCCGAGGATCTGCCGAGTTTCTTTCCACCCCTTGCACAAGGCAGTTCTCGGGGTTGGCCGGTTGAAGGTGTGGCGAGGCCAAGCATCGCGCTACCGATTGACCGGCGCGATGAGGAGTGCCGACGCCCAGAGTTCTACCGAAGTGGCGCTAGCAGTTTCGATTCGACTTGGCCATTTCGCTCTCTACCAACCGGATTAAGGGAATGTCAGGTAATGTTGGGTCCGGAGGAGGAGTTGGCTCGCGCAGGAAGTCGGTTACTCTACCCCGGCGTGGAGCAGAGTATGTGTAGGTAGCTTTATAACCGAAAGAAGCCATCACAATCCCGGTGCTCAGACGAAGAACGGTTCGATTGACTCGGTGTTGGGAACCGTAGTTTGCTTGCAAAGGCTCGGATTGTCGCAAAAGAAATAAAGAGAAAAAGTGATTAAGTCCAGAGCAATCAAGAAAAAGGATTGACCGAGCAAGAAAGCGGCTTACATGAAGAACCGTTCTTGCTTATAGACCATCCTGCATTCTCGCCGTTTATAGTTGCGACACCCGTAAGAAGTCGCCGCTATGCAAGTCTTTATCCGGGTGCCGGCCACTATTTTTTCCTTGCCCGGTCTTATTTTCAAGTAATAGGCAAGGCCAACGCCACCGTGACCCATGGTGTATTGCCTTAAGATCTCGGCTAGGCCCGCTTGAGTACCAAGCGGATATTTAACTCGTGAACACCGCTTATAATCCGATGTATTTGTTGACACTTGTTGGTGCAAGCCCCATGCGGCGGCGAATTCGTGATCGGGGATTGAGTGGAAAGCGAAGGCCTCCTCAACTATTGAAAGCACGGTGAAGGGCACCGCCGCTCTTCCCCAAGGGGTTGTTTTCTACCGCAAGTACGAGGTGGACATCGGCCGATGCCGTGATTCTCCTCGACGCGCCTAAGGCACCGGTGTGTCTACCATATAGCGATTTCCCCATTTGAGGCAGACCTAGTGTAGCTCGGTTGTGGTTTGGCACTGAATGATTGTTCGGTCTTGAGAGCTTCAGAGTGGTTAATGGTCCACTTGGACTCTGCAGGAAAAGGATTGCAAGGGTAAGTGTGAGCGCGGTCTCACAAAACCAAGCTTGACTTTAGCTCGGTCCAGAGGCGTGCCAAACCACCCCGGTTTCTAAGGTTGCTAGAGAGCTCGGTCGCCCAAACGGACAGATACTAGCCCGGCAGGACGACCAAGTACTCCCACTATCTCGGTTTTATCAGATTCACTACAAACATGTTATCCGCTTGCTCAGAAGTTCTTTCGATCAAATGGAGACCAAAAGTCCGCCTAGCTTCTTCGTTGTTCTTCAGAGAAATGAAGAACACCATGAACAATGGAAGGTTTGGGATATTTTTGGTGCCTAAGTTCTAAAAGTTGTATTTTAAGACCCTAATGTGTGAAATGTGAAAGAAAATGGTGAGAAAATAGAAGAACTTACCAGAGACTACGAGGAAGACTTCTTCAAGGCACAAACGCAAAGAATGGCGTGAAAGGGAAGGGGCACAAGCCTCGAGCGCCCGAATGTTGGAATGGCAGAGGAAGGGAAGAAGGTGAGGATGGCTCAGATATAGATGCTCAACCGCCAAAATTTTTGAATTTCGACAGACGGTTGCCGCCGAGGATCTAACCAGAGTCGCCACGCGTTCTCAGCTTAATGACTTCGCGAATTGAAGGGACAGGGCTTGATGCGTCACCGGAAAACGAGACGACATCGAGGTCGATGTAGCATCGACCGCAAGTTTCAAAGCAAAACCGCAAGTTCAAGACAGGTCATCCACTGGTTGCTAATTGATAAGCCGGGAAATATTACCCCGTTGAAAAGGTAATCCCCGCCACGCTTAGAGCGGACGGAATTAAGGGGCAATTGAGTGGGAAAATAATGATCTGGTACCGTACCAGACAGGTTTGGCCGGACAGAGTCATGCCGGGAAAGATCTGGGCCGAGCAGTGCTGCGTCAAGAAGGTGTTCGGTTAAGACACCGATTGAGTGAACCGAGTCAGGCTTAGGATGAATGAAAGCCCAAAGATTGAAGAATCCGTGTCTTAAAGGCGCCAACGACTGTTGATCGGCCGCTCGCAGAAGCCCGACCGACTGTGGATGACCCGCCAGAAGGGCGCAATGATCGAGTTAGAGTTTGCTCGGCAGGAAGGCCGAGAAAGGTGGATGTGAGATATCCTGGGCACGGTCCACCGGATGTCAAGGCTGTCCTGTCCTTCCGGTTAGCTAAGCGCTTGGGCATGAAGCACAATGGCTATGGATCGAAGGCACTGGCCACGGCTCCAACAGAGAAGGCTGGTAGTTGGGATTAGGTGATGTCCAGCATGGTGTGATCTGACAAAGGCATGGGGTATGTGCTGACAGATGGGATAGCAGAGCCACGTGTTGAGAGATCACTGGGAGTGGATATGAGGCACAGAGAGGTATATAAACAAGTCTGCGCCACCCCTTAGGGGGATGGACAATTTTCTGTAAGTAAGACTTACACTCGTACACTCTCCCTTCTCTCTGCCTATCCTCAGGTGTGTGTGTTCTAATTTGACCGTCGGAGGGGTTTTCCGGCCACACACCGCCGGGTAGCTCACCGCCGTTGTGCTTTCAGGTGATCGGACAGCTGAGGAGCCTGGAAGAAAGGAAGTGCGGGTTGCCGGAATATTTCCTCCCCGTACACTTACCATCATAGATCTAAAACCTCAATACGCTAAACCTTTTCGGTGCTTTGAACGCATCCAACTTCACCGAGAATGGCGCCTTTGGCTAGGCGTTGGATGTGATCTTGGCATCGTGTCTCCTCCTTTGGAGGTAATTTCTCAGGTCCTCTTTCTTTTGTCTGGGAGCTCGGTTGTCCTTTGACTTCAGCCATTTCGGCATGTCGCTCTCGTGTTAGGGTGCGCTCTTAGACTTCTCCATGTCCATGCATCATCAAAACAAAAAGCCTTGCCCTTGGATCCGCCAAGATCCCCAAACGTAGGTACCCTTGGTTCATAGTGTCCTTTAGGACTCCCCCGCACTAATTTCTCAGCCAACTTGGCATCTCGTGATTGCCGATGTGAATTTCCTATCCCATAGCATGCTATGGGACAATTGGTATTGCCTTTTGTCCTCCCTTTTGGTCACCGCCTTGGCGCTAGTGCAGTGTGTCTTACAAGGCA
The DNA here is from genome assembly GCA_025200525.1 of Camellia lanceoleosa. NCBI lineage: Eukaryota > Viridiplantae > Streptophyta > Magnoliopsida > Ericales > Theaceae > Camellia > Camellia lanceoleosa. The sequence goes on from CM045765.1 coordinate 50,559,309, forward strand.
ACGCTAGTTGCATCACGTTGTTCTGTGTCATGAAGTTGACCATTGTCTGCAAGTCTGTCAACTTGTTCGTCATGTCCTTCAGTTCCTCATATCTTCTAAGGCACCTATCCTACCATACTTGGAGATTGCCTTCGTGATAGTACTCATCTCGACTAACCCTCTTGTTCCCATTTCGGCCCCTAGCGACATTGTTTGCCTCAGGGTCGACCTCCTATACTTCTTCGTTATTGTTCCCTCCTCCAGCATTGGGATCCATGTGTTCTTTCTCTTCACTATAAATGTCATCCCCAATCCTCACTTTTTATCCATTGTTGGCCATCTATCCTTACTAAGTTCCCACATACAGTGCCAAATTGTGGTGTTGATTTTCAACCACACAACCAAACAAGGAACTTAGCTAGAAAGCATACGGCAGAATAGATTAAGTCAACAACTTGCCAACAAGAAAGTGAAAATACTACTGTGGTTCGTCCACTCAAGGGCACTTCAACAATCAAATCAGTCAAAAAATCTCTCAAAGATAACGAATAAGTACTAAGCTCACAAAATAAAGCGTCACAAATAAAAGAATACCTTAGACCCACAAGGGTGCCTCACTTTTATAATGATCAGTGTCCAACTTTCCCTAAAAGTCTTACTTTCATGGGACTCTATCCTTCACAAGGATAACATCTATCACAACTCACACTATTCAGATTAAGATAAACGTCCTCAAAAGTCCCATCTCTATCCAAATAGGTAGCTTAATGTGATCTAGGACTCTTGTCCTCTATCCAACTATCTCGGATTCCGACATTATCACACCATAGCTTGGCAATATCATAACAACCTCGACATCATGGATTGACCACGTGGCACCTCGGCCAATACCTCGGCCACATGGCGCGACTCGAAAAATACATCCCCACAATTTGGCTCCATTTGTGGGAACTTAGTATAGAATAGAAGGCCAACAACAAACATGAAGTGAGCATCGAGGATGACATTTATAGTGAGGAAGAGGAACACATGGGTCCTAATACTGGGAACAATAATAAAGAAGTACATGTGGTCGAGCTCCAAGCAAACAATGTTGCCAAGGGCTGAAATAGGAACAAGAAGGGGAGTTGAGATGAGTACTACCATGAAGGTGATCTCCAAGTATAGAATAATAGGTACCTAAGAAGAGATGAGGAACTGAAGGACATGGCGAACATGCTTGATCTGGTATTTTGGAATTTAAATAAAAAAAAAAAACAAACAAACATAGACCTGGCCCTTCTTCACAACATACATGCTTGATTTGGTAAAATCATTTTAAAAATTATCCATCTCTAAACGAGAGATTTTGAGATGTAAAATTGTAATGAGGCTAGAATTGAGCAATTGTAATGAAAGATTTTAAGGATTATCTTGTCTTGAATTTTATTTAAAATTTTGTATGTCTCTTATAGGGCTATTTAAACATTTACTAGAAAAAAAAATAAAAAATAAATTTTTTTTTTTTAAAGCAATGCAGTTCTTAATAATCTTCCAAGAAAATTTCATTTTGTCCCCCAAACTATTATTCGATTATCAATTTGGCACCCGGACTTCGTCTTATTTTAATTTGACACCTAAACTTTTTGAAATTGATCAATTTACCCCCCCTCCAACGGCCATCTAATTTCATCTACAATCAAACGGAATATGCTGATATAGCACCAAATTTTATTTGGAATTTCATTTTTATCCCCTAAATTATAACTTAAATGTCAATTAGCCCCCCGAATATTAAAAATATATATATTTAATTAATAATTTTTTTATCTCAAAAATGAAAAAAACAATATATAAATTTTAAATAAAAAATGAGAAAATTTCCTTTTTACACCTATACGTTACCTCAATTTTCATTACATCCCCAAACTTCGAATAATTTCAATTTTATCCCCCCAAAGTTTTTGAAATCGTATCATTTTTACCATTACCGTCATATTTGAAACGAAAAATGTTAAAAAAATTAAATTTTAGCCCAAAATTTCAAAAAAAAAAAAGATGCAAACACACCCTCTCTTATCCAAACTCACCATCTCTCCTCTTCCTCCAATTTTTTCCTCTCCTCCACCCTTGCACCAACCACCACCGCAATCATTCAATATGTCTCCAACCCAACTTCTCTCAAACCCAAATTCACTCACTCAATATTCTCTCAAACCCATATCAATTATCTATATATATACATATACATATTATTTCTTCATCAACTTCATCACCTTCATCAATTTCACTAACATCACTATCTGAACCACCAACTTCACCGCCATCAAACTCCATTATCACCACCATAAGCATCACCATCACCATCACCACCACCTTTCAACACCAAACTTACCTCCTTCACAACCAAGTTCTATTACTACTACCATCAAGCTTCGTGACCACCATCACGAGCTCTGCCGCTATCGTCGGACGCCACCACCACCATCACCAGCTCTGTTACCACCTAGGACCATGCTCCACATCATGTTATAAGTAAAGAAGAAAAAGAAGAAGCATGAGGAATATGAAGGAGACAGAAACAAAAGATGAATGTTTCAAAATTTTGAAGTTAGTTTTCAGACAACTTTCGGCATACAGAAACCACCCATTACACGAAGAAGTGAGAAAGTAAGGTGAAGAGAATAGCGAAATAATGAGGTAGAACCGTAAAAAATCGAGAACGATATGAAGTCCGAAAGATGGCTTGAAGAAAAATCAGAAACAAAAAGAAATTTTTTTTTTTTTTATCAACTTTCAGAGCTTCGACGACATGCAATAAGAGAAAGAACGAGATGTGTGAAAGGTGATACGACAATTAGGTCATTAGGTGAATCCAACGATGTAAAAATGAGGTGAAACAGAGTTATGACAAATGAGATAGAAGGGCTTGAAGTGGTGGTGAGAAAAGAGGGTGAGTTTGGGTAAAAGTTGGTGAATTTGCATCTTTCTTTTGAAATTTTGGGTCAAAATGTAGCTTTTTTAACGTTTCCCTTTTCAAATGTGATGGTAGGGGTAAAAATGATATGATTTCAAAAAGTTTGGAGGTAAAATTGTAATTATTCAAAGTCTAGGAGTGTAATTGAAAATTGAGGCAAAGTATAGGGGTAAAAATGAATTTTTCTCTTTAAAAAAATGTGTATTAGTCCTGTTGAGTATCTTTTAGACAGTAATTGCTAACTTTTAAATTAAATTATCATTAAATCGATGATACAACCGAGTAGCTAGTCTCAATTTTGTAGGCAAATTTCAACATATTTATTTATTTTTATCGTTCAATATATATATATATATATATTCAAATTTCAAAAGATATTACTCTCATAATAAGTGTGGCCTAAAGTTTTACCCATTCAATTTTGAAATTAATATTAGTCGATCAATTCTATTGAAATTAATTTGGAGAACAAATTCATTAGAATAGCCAAGAAATTTTCTGTTCAGTTAGTTTCTCCAGGATTGACTCAAGGAAATTTGAGACTTAAAGAGACAATTCTAAATGATGTTTTATATATGTTTTTTAATTTTTTTTGTAAAGTATACTATTTAAAATTTAATTTTTCATTATTGAGATAAAAAGTTATTTATTAAATATTTTATTTTTTTTATATTTGGGGGGTTAATTGATTATTAAGGTATAGTTTGGGAATAAAAACAAATTCCAAATGAAATTTAGTGTCAAGTCAGCACATTCCGTTTGATTGTAGACGGAATCAGACTATGAGAGTAAATTGATCAAATTTCAAAAAGTTTTAAGTGTCAAATTAAAATAAGATGAAGTCTGAATGTTAAATTGATTATGAGGTCTTCCATTAAAAAAAAAAAATGCCTCTTACCTTTGGGACCTTTTGTAGGGAGATTGCAGATTTTCTGCCACTGCTCCTCGGGGCGGCAATAAGATGGACTTGGATTAGGATTTTTTTTTTTTTTTTTTTTTTTTAAATCGAGTTTTCAGATTACAAGACACTTGATAGCCTTACTTGACAGAATAAGCGACCAATTTTAAAACTCATGTTCGACAAGTTCATGAGGACATTTTTTTTAGGCATTAAAACTTATACCCAGTGCAAGTGCTTGAGCCCAAACAGCAGTCTCTGAGAATACATTTGGTTGGTCTAAAAATACATTATCCAAACACTTCCTTCTAGGCCTGTCAACCCATCAGATTTTCTGAATCCAACCACAATCCAACCCAAAAAATCTGAATCCATTAAGGAGAAATCCGATTCAATAATCCGATTAATAACATGACCCGATTATAGTATTTTTCCAATGGAAAAATGTCATCTTTTCGTCCTCTTTCTTTTTCATTTGTTCACAAATTCAAGATTTGAACTTCGCGTTACGGTTTGTTTGGTTAAAAAGAAACTGATAATGAAAAGTGAAAATAGTAGATAGTGAAATGAAAAAGGAAAAAAAAAAGGTAAAACAATATACATATATATTTTCTTGGATGCATTTGATTTAAAAGATGCGGGTCTATTTTGTAGGACTATTACAATATTAGCTCTCCAAGTTTTTAGCTACATGTTTGTCTTTTTTTTGTTTCTTACAAGATCGGAATTCTTTGTATAAAATGTCTTTTAATTTTAATTTTAATTTTAATTTTTGGAGGTACATATACTTATTTTTCCAATGAAAAATTGGGATGAGTCCAAGAAATATTTATGATTTTTTGAGTTTATTTAGTGGTGGTGGATTTTATTTTTTTCCATGGATAAACAAAAAATAGTTTGGTAGTGTTTAAATATAAATGAATCAGATCGGATATCCAAAATTATCAAATTGGGATGATCTATAACCATATTTGTTATAGGCCGATTCAAATCAGATTCGGGTCGTGTTTTAATTGGATCAAAATTTCGCAAAATTCTATATAAATCCGGTCGGTTTACCATCTACTTTATGCGGTAATCCACTATATTGAGTGATCGTTTTAATTAATTTATTTTATTTTATTTTAATGGATTCCTCATTAATTGGATGATTAGGTTTCCCAATTTCTATACAAGTCTTCGGTAAAAGTAATTATAAGAAAGGGAAACCTTATAAAAACGTGTGACATTACAATTAGGATTGTGAAATCCATTCGGATTGTACAACCCTCACCATCATCATACATAAATAACAGACCCTCTCTCCTAAACTCTTCATCAATTTCTCTTCCTCTGCTTTTACTTTCTTTTGATCTGGTTTTTTACTTGCTCGGTTCCTCAACTATGTTCTAACTTCGTCTTTCACCAATCTCATGACGCTAAACTCCCTCCACTGCACTCACGACCTGTCATTAACAACTCTCGAAATTACTAACCGGCTGTCACTTTAGCGACGTGGTGGCATGGTGGCTTCTCGGGCCATTGATGCGTACCAATATCAATATTTTTGCAACCGTAGTTTTCAACCATGTTTGGCAAGACAGACTGGTATTTGGCTACATGTACGGGGGCGAAATATCCTCTACGTTCCGTATTCCTTGTACTCCAAGCTACACTTGACAGCGTCTAACCTGACAACACAGAAACGATGAGCTGCCCAGCGGTGGTGTGCCGGATAGACCCTCCGACGATCAAGTCAGACCACTTGAGGAAGAAGAAGGAGACTGTTAGAGAGAGAGTATTTTAGATGGCGAGAATGGTTTCAAGTTGCATACCTCTAACGTTTGTCCTCCTCCACTATTTCTAGGCTGGCCATGCAGCCTCAAGATCGTGCGCGCACCACCACTGTTGTCCTTCCATGGATAGGTGGCAGTGCTCGCCTCTCACCACCTTACGCATGTAAAGGTTTCGTCCTCCAACCAGTACATACAGAACTGCCAAACGGTATTGGCGAGTGCCTGGAGCAGATTTCTTCTTTCTCACGCCATTGGCCCAGGTGGCATTCTTAACCGGAGTACCACGACCGGCCTATCCCTTGTGGAAGATTGCCACAAGCTCACAACCGAGTTAAGAACCGCAAAACTGTCCCTTGGCGAAGGGGCGGATGGCTGGTTCTCATGGCCGAGCTATGCCTGACCGGTCCACCCCGGTTAACCGGTCAGTGAGGCATGCCGGCCTCCCCGTTCTACCTTCGTTCTAGGTTGTACAAGGTCCGACTATCTCGGCTGACCGGTTAGAGGCATGTCGGCCCCCGCCGCGTCTTCGATTTAGCCCGGGCTTCACTCTTAGCTCAGCCGCCAGACACCAATGCATGCATCGACAAATGCCACAACTCGGTCAGGCCTGGGTTCGTGCTTGATCGGCCAATCTCTTTGATCGTGCAACACGAACCACGAACCATGTTAGTAGAGGAAACGACGTGGCACTGCGAGGTCTGTCACAACCTGCGCTGCCATTGCTCGGCCGTACTAACGGTGCAAATCTCCCCTCTCAATTGCCCCTTAATCTCATTCGAGCTATCATGATTGGGGTTACCCCAGTGACCGAGCTAACGGTCTGAGTTGCATAATTTCCAAGCCGAGCATGATTGGGATCAAAGCTGTTGCCGAGTTATCCCATTTGGTCGGTCATCGCTTCAGCAGTCTCGTCAGAGGTTGTACAGCCGTACTGACAGCCGCATTCCTAGTGCCACGTGGTTTCACGCCATTGGTCCGTACGCCCTAGCTGTCTTCCACGAACTGAATTCAAATGGCTACGCCGTTTGGCTTTTCCCCCCATCTTAAACCCTAAACGAAGGGTCACTTCGACCCCCCATGTTCATCTTCTTCTCCAGCCAAAACCCTAGCACACAACACCTCCAAACTTCCTCTATTCACTGCTGTTGCTGCCCCTTGCTCTACTTACCATTTCCGTCCCTTTCAAAGCTGCCATTAAGCTCGTGGAGGCGAACCGTACTTGTCTTCTAGCACTGGTGAGTCTCTCCATTCCTCCATTGTATTTTCAGTTTCCTTCTTCAAGTCCTTCAAACCTGTTCTTCATGTTCTTCGTGTTTTTCTGCTATTGTTCTTCGCACCCCTTGCTTGGGACTACTGGTGTTGCCTTTTATTTGTAGAACCCTTACACCCTAGGCCAAATGGAAACTATAGGAATGGAAGGGGTCTCCGTGCCCCTTGTTCCTCCTTGGTTCAAACAAATTTGCCCCATTTCTGGGATGAACAGTTTGAATCTGGGTAGAACCGAGCTAAATGCTCGCTTAGATCCATAGTTAGAGCCTTAGCCGAGCAAAAACTGGTTTGTGGCTTCTCGCTGATGCTGCAACCGAGCTGAATACCTAATTAGATCGGTAAGTAGGACTGAACCGAGCGAAAATTTGTTTGAGGCCTTCACTTGGGGCCTTGACCGAGCTAAAGGCTCAAGTAGGACTGAACCGAGCTATATCTCCTTTTTGGACCTTGATCGAGTCAGAAGTGGAGAGTTAGAACTGAACTGGGAAATTGACCAAGTAGTCTAGCCGAGATAGGTGTCAGACCGGTCAAACATTTGTAATCCTTTCACTGAGCCTGTTCCAATAAGAGCCGTGCAATTTATGCCGTGCTCACCCTTGGAATTATTATTTTTTAACAATGCAGAACAAATTAGGACCGACCAAGCCAGTCCAGCACAATCACTGGTGGAGCTCACAGACCGAGCAAACACACCAACATTTTTAATCGAGACACAAATTTAATAACCCAATAAAATCGAGGTAGATAGGGAAGTACCGATTCATGGTGAGCTCGCCCGGTGCGATGGCCGAGTTTCGTAGGGAGTACAACATCCCAGATGACGTCGTCTTAGAGCTCGCCAAAAAGGGAGACACCCCTTGGGGAGACCTAGAACGGTGCCCCTTCACAGTCGTGTCTATCGTTGAAGGAGGACTTCTCTTCCTAGTCCAACCCTTGATCTGCGAATTTTTGAGGCAGACAAGGCTGTGCCCGACCCAAGTCTCCAACAACACGTACAAAATAATAAACAGAGTCACCGAGCTGAACCGGAGGCTCGGTCTCAATCTCGGCCTTGCTGAAATTTTCCACTAGTATAGCCTTAGTAAAAATAAGGATGGGTTTTGCTGGTACCTGAAGGTAAAGAAGGGCCAAGCAAAACTCATAGAGAGCAACCCGGACAAGGAGACCAATGACGACGATTTCTTGTGGGTGTCCGGTCGCTATGAAGACACCGAGGCACCCATACTAGGATGGTATATTAGGAAAGATTTTGGCAGTGCTGGTGAGTAGCCCGGCTGACCGCACTATTTTCTTTTTGCATTTTATTATTATTTATTTTTACCAGTCGAACACTTGTCTTCTTTTTGCAGATAAGCACCTAACAGCAGACTACTACTGTGCTAACCAAGAGGCCATCAGAGTCCTATTGCGTCACTCGGCCGAAGAGAGAGAATCATCAAAACTGCTCGGCTTTGAGCCGACCTACCATTACACCGCCCCGCGCAAAAGCAAAGTGACCGATTTCCTCCGAGCTCCTTCTCCAGAACCCGACCCAAACCTTCCGCCGATCAAACTAGTTCCCCTCACCGTGGAGCAAGAAATGGCAAAAATCCGGGCTATCAAATCAATGATCACTAGAGAGGAAACCGAGTCGCAACCGCCAAAGGCAACTGGGGGGACTTCCTCCACCCTGGTTGTAGCAGAAAAAGAGGCCGTGCTACCTTTGGCCAGCGAGCAGGCAGCTAACCGGCCAAGGAAGAGGCAGAGGAAGGGCCAATCAGGGCAACATTTGGTTGATGAAGACTCATCCAAGCACGCCTCCACCGAACTGGGGGACCAGACCAAGCAACCACTTACCGGGCCATCCAAGAGCCCCTCCTCCCCCCCGGTCTAGGCGCCCGAGTTCAAATATCAGGGCCGAGCTGTTTCTGCAGAAGACTCGGTTTACGCGGACAAGGACTATTCGCTTGGTTTTAACTTCACCAAGGGGTTGATCCTGTCCGCCGACATGAAAAAACACGACGAGCTTTCTGACCTGAAGGTCCTCCGCTCGGCGGCGAAATCCATAGTGCTGGTAAGTTCTCCATTCTTTGCTTCAAGTTTTCGCTCGGTTTTTGCTCGATTTCCCAAATACTCACAATCTTTCACTTGTTTTCAGGCCGCGCAAAAGAACTATTTAGCCCATGACCGGATGATCAAATTCCCGCAGAGTCTGCAGGATGCCATTGCCGAAAATAAGGCCCAAGAGGCCGAGATAGCCAAGCTCAAGGCCGCGCAGGAAGCTCTTGAGGCCGAGTGAGACACCCTGAGCCAAAAAGTCGACCGAGTCAATGTACGGCCGGGCCGTGAAGTCGACCAAAGCACGGTACCTCGCCGAGCTCCGCAAGCTGCGCGATGCCCACAAAGCAGAGAGGGACAAGGTTGTTGAAGACGCCGAGGACCGGGGATACGCTCAGGGGGAGAAGACTTATGAGCGTCAGGTTCAGGTGACCAAGGACATCTTTTTCCAGTGCGGCTGGAAAGCGGCCGTGGAAAAAGTTGGCCTTGGTCAGGACGCTGATATGTTCGTGAACCCCCCTGTAGCCTATATCCCGGTCTATATGCAGGCGTATGCCAATGCTGCTCAAAACCGGCTCATCGTTGAGGCAAGGAAAGAGGCCGAGGAAGAAGCCGCCGCTGCGCAACAAGCCGAGCAAACCACTACCGAAGCATCTCAAGATGCGGAAGATGAAGTGGCCGATCGGGAGGTTGCCGTGGTGGAAGGCGCTGACAATGAGGCCGAGGAAAACTTGCCCGAGCAGAATGTTCAGATCGCCGAGCAGACGGTGGACGGCGCCGGGCAAACCGTCGACCTGGAATTGGACTGATGATTTCCCTTTCCATTTTCTGCTTTGCTTTGTTTTTATTTCCTTTCTTTGTTTTGATGTAACCGGGCTAGGCCCCACACTTTGTAATGAATCTCCCTGATCAATGAAATTTTAACTTTTTGCTCGTTTACCTTCTACTTCTATTTGGTTGACACGTGCAAAAATTTCTTGATTCAAACTCTAATAAATCATGAACTGATAGGTCGGCTTTGCCGTGTAATATGCTGAGCTAAAATCAGAATTGCTTGGACTTAAACTAGCTCGGCTCTTTGATCTTTCGAATGAACCCAGACATTTTCATGAGCCGAGCGGAATCAGCTCGGTCCAAATAAGGAAGGTGGGGAAATCACCAACATGCCTTCGGCCGAGCAAAATCAGCTTGGCATATGTTGGATAAATCACCAATATTCCAATGTGGCCGAGCAAAATTAGCTCGGCCTTTGGGTTGGACAGGATGCCAAAATTATCTTCGCCCAAGCAAGGCCAACTTGGATCTTGTAAGTTGGACAATTCACCAACTTACCTCTTGGCCGAGCAAATTCAACTCGGCTATTATCAGTCGGACAAAACACCAACATTACGTTTTGGCCGAGCAAAATCCGCTCGGCCTTTTCATTGCACAGAACACCAATATTCCATTTAAGTTGGTCATGACGCCGACACAACAATTGGCCAAGCAAAAGTCAGCTCGGCCCTTACGCGAATTCGACAACACACCAATTACTTCGCTGGAGCCAACTGTTCGTGCGGTCCATGTCTATACCAGCGGGAGAAAGTCAGCCCGGCCCCGTTCAGGTCGGTCTCCTTGCCCCTAACATTCATAGTGGCCCAGAATCCTTGTGGTGTCATTTACACATAAAGATGTAATATAAAACAAAAAAGGGGCTATTTTTCATTACAAGAAAATGTGCTATCTCTTACATCAAACGCTTTGGCTTACAATTCTAGCTAAGCAACAAAGGCAAATTACATCCTAAAAGTAAAAGACCTTAAGGTTGGTTGCATTCCACGGTCTGGGGACAGCCTTGCCATCTAGATCTTCCAGATGGTATGCCCCTTTGTCAGCAAGGCCAATCACCTTGTATAGTCCTTCCCAATTTGCACCGAGCTTTCCCTCGCCAGGGACCACCGTGTTACCCAGCACCTTGCGCAAGACCTAGTCCTCAATCTTGAACAGTCTGGGGTGCACTGCCTTGTTGTATTTTTTTGAGAGTTCTTGCTGATAAGCCGCTACGTGGATCAATGCTCACTCTCGGCTAGGTCCAGCTCCAAAGCCACAGCTTCATTGTTCAAATCGGGCTGAAAACTCTCAAACCGGATGGTTGGCATGTCAATTTCCAGCGGGATGACGGCCTCCATGCCATAGGCCAAGGCACACGAAGTCTCTCCAGTCGACCACCTTGGCGTAGTGTAGTACGCCCAAAGCACATTGGGGAGTTCTTCAGCCCACTTCCCCTTGGCTTTCTCAAGCCGCTTCTTCAACTCGTCCAAGATGGTCGTGTTTGAGGCCTCTACTTGACCATTTGACTGAGAATAGGCCGGCGGTGAATTGTAGAATTTAATCTTCAGCTCTTCACAAAATTCGCGAAAGAGTTTCCCATCGAATTGAGCGTCGTTGTCTGATATGAGGGCCTTTGGTATGCCGAAGCGGGTGATAATATTTTGCCAGACAAACTTCTTTACATATTTTTCCTTTATGGTCGCTAGTGGCTCGGCCTCAACCCACTTAGTGAAGTAGTCGGTGGCGGCGATGAAGAACTTGCGATTGCCCGGCGCTGCTGGTAATGGTCCAACAATATCCAACCCCCAAAGCGCGAACGGCCAAGAACTTGTGAGGGGGAGCAATTCTCTAGCTGGTTGGTGGATCTGGTGAGCGAATTTCTGACACTTTTCACACCGTGAACGATTTTGTAGCGTCTGCTGCATGCACGACCACCAAGAACCTTGAAAATTGCTCAAGAAGCCAAAGACTCGCTTCAAGATGGTCAGAGACACCCCATTTTTGACCGCTTTTAAGACTTGGGCGTTACTGATGGTTTACTTGGTGGTAAAAGATGTGCAAGGGAAAGGTTCAATTTCTTTGGCAATGAGAGAGTCAAATCCCAACTTCATACCCCTTTTTTGGGCCAAAAAAATCTTGATCAAAAAATTTTAGATCTTAAAACCCTCTCTTTCAAAACATTTTGAAAATAAAGTTCCTACGATGTTCCGACACTCGCATTTCGTTAAATGTTGCGCTTTTCGGTAAACAGAGCAAGGACAAAGTGAAAATGAATGAAAGAGACGAAATCTTTGAAAAATCTTTCAAAACACCTTACTTAGGGGTTTCGAGTTGAAGGAAAGAGGAGACGAGGGAAGAAAACTAGTTTGGGAGAAGTTCGGCATGAATCCTGGTAGGACCAAAACCGCGCGGCTTCACCGAAACGGGCATAACTCTTTGCACAGGAGGAATTTTGATGCGAGGTTGGTGCCATTGGAAAGATAACTTCTGGGGCTTCAATGTTGCCACATGGTAAACAAAAAATCAGATGGCTGACCAGATTTTGTGGTCAAAAGTGGTTCAGCATGAATCCGGGAAGGAGAGAAAAATCTGCGCAGCTTCACCGAAACGGGCATAACTCTTTGCACAAGAGGAATTAAGATATGAGGCCACCACCGTTGGAAAGATTACTTTCGGGGCTTCATTTTTCACTCAAGAATCTCCTAAAGCCAAGTCCGGGTGGAGGAGATATGGTTGGTTGAAATCCGTTTGGACCGAATCTACGCGGCTTCACCAAAATAGGCATAACCTTTTGCACAAGAGGAATTTTGATGCAAGGTTTGCGGCATTCGAAAGCTAACTTCTAGGGCTTCATCCTAGGGACTGGATGATCACCTTGACCCTTTTGACCTGGTCAGCCGACCAGGTAAAGTGGTCGGCCGGCCACCTGAATCTTTTGAACTGGTCAGCCAGATTTGTCTCCGTGAGTTTATTCCAACTGTGCCAGCTATTTGCCATTTGCTGCATCCTCCATACATATGGAGGATCTTGGCCTTTGATTTGAGGCTTCTAAGAGAAGTTTTAGCCTCTCTTCTCTATAAAATAAGGGCTGATCTTCCATTGCAAGGGTTCACCATTTTTGATCAAGAGATATACATACATCTCCATATATCTCTCTTTTGTGCTAAAAGTCCATATTTCTTGCATATTTACACTACATCTCTTAGCCTAACACCTCCAATACCAACCTAAGCTTCTTGGAAGGTCTTGAGAGGTCCTAAGGGGCTGATTTTTGGGACCAAAAACTGCTGAAGGTCTTCTCTACAAGGGTAACATTCTATTTCCCTCTTTTGGGTCATTATCTTGCTTCGTCTATTAGCTATACTTGAAAGCATTTTTGAGATTTGGTGTTAACTGGAAATAGTCTTATTTTGAGCTCCTTTTCATATTTGTTTAAGAGCATTTTTCTGTTGGGGGTCATTTACCCCCTTGTATGCTTCATCTCTCTTTTTGGCCCTTATCTTGCTTCATAGCTTAGCCCTACTTGCAAGCATTTTTGAACTTCAACCCAAACTATAACATGTCTTATTTTGAGCCCCTCTTCAACTTTGTTCAAGTATACTTTGCTGTTTGAAGTCATCTACTTCCTTGTGTGTTCAATCTCTCTTTTAGGGCTAATTTTGCATCCTATTTTAGCCTAACTTGTGAACATTTTTTAGATCTATTATAAATTGGAAAAAGTCTTTTTTTGAGGCCCTCTTGATGTTTGATTAAGGGAATTTTTCTGTTTGAGGTCATATACTTCCTTGTATGCTTGATTGCCTCTTGTTTTGAGTCTTATACATAAGCCCTTGTTGCATGCTTTGTTTGGCCTTCTAGCCATTGAAAAAGGCCTAGAACACTGTTTTGAGAGCCAAAATCAGAGGGGGTGACCCCCATCTCTCCTTGTTTTGTTTGATGGCCCTTTTGGCCTTCCAAAGGACCTCATAGTTACATGCTTCTAAGCCTTGTTCCAGGCCTTTTTCAGTGGGTTTTAGGATCCTCATAACTCATTTTCAGAGTTGGTTTGGCTATGCTAAGTGTCCTTGATGCATGTGTGGAGTAACCCCTCTTGTGGCCTTTCAAAGGAATCCATCATTTTTGCATGTGTTGGCTGCATTTCAGAGATTATTTGGGCATATTTTGGCATGTTTTATTCACTGATTTTTTCTGGTTTGATGAGTTCTCATACGCTTCATATACATGCCATGTAAACCATGTTTGCTAGTCAAAGTTGCATGCTATTTTAGTCCATCATGTTAGCACTTTTTGGCCATGCTTTAAACTAGTAATGTGCTTATTTTGGACTACCCTAGCTCTGTTTTTAGGCCTCAAGGTTGAATGATGTCCATTTTGCATACTTGTAGTTCAATGCACTTGCCTATCTTCGAGTTTTGAAGTCCATTACATGCATGTGCTGAGGTGTGTTCATGTTTTAAGGTCATTTTTCATCATATTTCAGAGCTAATTTGAATGCCATATTGCCATGTTTTCATCTCTTCAAGTGTGCTTGAGAGTTGTGCTTGTATACCCCATTTACCGACTATTGAATGAGCTTCATTTTCATGCATGTTGAGCCATCATTTAGGGCCAATTTCCCACTGTTTCAGACCTACTTAGGGTCTGTTTGGGGTTGGTTTTGCCTTTGGTGCATTGCTTTGGGTACCTCTAGTGTAACGCACTTCGCTAGTTTCGGTACCCGGGCCCTCTAGCTTGCATTGTGTGCCATGTTTGTATGATTCGGGACCTTTGTTTATCATGTTTTAGAGTTGTATCATATGTGTTTGTATGCCATATTGTATCCCTTGCCATGCTTTGGTAGAGTAGCATGTTATGCGTTAGGTTCGGTCCTTGGTATTCGTGCATGTGTGCACGCATTTCGGTCGTCTCTTTTTCATCTCATGGCCACTGATGTGAGTGTGGCTGAGGTCCATTCATGTTGGTGTAAGTCCATTCTGCATTGTGTATGCCATCTTAGTCCTTTGCATTGCGTATGCTAGGTTGTATGTTAGTGCATTGTGTATACCATCTCAATCTGTAGCGTTGTGTATGTTAGGTTGCATGTTAGAATTGCATTCACGCATGTCATGCATATTGCATTGCGTTTGGGATAGGAGTTAGCCCAAACACGGGAAACGAGTGACGTTTCGTACTCCGAGTGACGGAACGTGTCTCAATTCCCGGTCACCGACACTCCGGATTAACCATGATGGAGTCTCGGCCTTGTTGTGTTTATATGTGCATTCATTTCACATTGAGTCGTGCAATTCGACTCCTCGGCCATCATGCATCGAGATGCGTGATTGGTGGCACGAGGATCGAGGTATGCATACACATGTGAAAATACTTTGCCATGCCCCTTTCTTGCTCTTTGTTGCAGCAAATCAGAAACCGGCAGTCTTTTGGAGCTTCGTGCAATATTCCGGGCTTAATCGTAAACAGAGGCTAATTGGGGCATCGCAATGGATTTCCGTGCAAGGCAACTCAAGCATGCATCATTCATCATTTAGAACAGAGCTGAGGCGGTCCATGGATTTGCGTACTAGTTTACTGCTTTCCTAGTTAAATTTGTTAATTAATTAGGGTTTTGTATTTATTCGGACTGTATTATTCATTTTGATCAGATATTTATTTCGACCTCCTAACGAGGGCACAATTGTAATAAGTGTGCGTCGGTGATATATGTCTTTCAACCCCACGTCTTTCTCCTTTTATTTACCAAATTTTATGATGGTTAGATTAAGGCATGTTTCAATTAGCATACAAGATGATAGCATGTTTACATTCATTCATCTGTCTTGCATGCACTGCTCGTACATCATACTAACTGCATCGTATTTCAATTCCGAGTTGAATACTTGTTAGTTATAGCATTTCACATGTCATCTTTAGAATAGCCGAGCCTGCTATAGTTGCATTTTTGCATGTGTTGCATTAGGCATTTCTGTATAGTTAGGATCATGCATGATTTCTAACATAGCTTCTGTTTTGTCTTGGAGTAATCGGTAAGTGTTTATGCTTTAGCATCCTTGCATGTGTGTGAGTGACTGCCATGATAGCATGCTTACCATGAGGCTACATACTTATGTGATATATCTGCTTGAATGCCTGTGGGTGAAGGTTGGGTTATTTGGATTGGAACAAATCATCAACTGTGAGTTCTAAGCCCACTAGATAGTGGCAAAACCATCTTTTCTAAGCCCACCCGAGGGTGGCAAAATCCGCATTTTAAGCCTACTTGCGAGTAGCAAACCATCTTCCAAAAATGAACATGAAATACTTTGTTCCAATTCAGGCGATCCAGTCTATACGTGTATACTGTGCGCATCACATAGTAAATCTAGGCTAATAACCGGAATAAGAACGCATAATGTTTTCAAAACTTGATATCATGGTTAGTAGAGGCCGATCTTTGATCGGGCGAGCGGGGGTGCTCACGAAATGACCTTCCCCAATCGTACCCAACTTCCCGAGCCAAGGCAACTTTGGTGATGACGGACACGTAGCCTTAGGCAACGAGTCAGGGTTTCCTAAATTTTTCCAAAAATAAAATATTTAGGTGGCGACTCTGTATCTAGCAAAGCAGTCCATGTTTGGTACTTCTTTCAAAAAAAATCTGTTTTCAAAAACGATTTGTCGGATTTGGACTCTTTGATGATTCATCGATCTTGCATTGCACTCTGCGAGATTAGATACAGGACCGTGACATTGAGTCCTGAACTGTAGTGAGCCCAATGAACAAAACGGGATTTCCCTCCCGAGACGTTCGGGGACGTCTACACTGCCATAGATGCCTTCATGGATCTCATAGAGAAAAGCTTCTACCTTGGCAGGGTGGACACACTTCAGATACGGCCCGGTAAAAGACTTCTTGTACAAGGCTCTGGACGGGGAGAGCCAAAACCGCTCTGACTTTGCCCAGATCTTGTGGGCCGCCTTCTTTTCTTCTGGTAAAATTCTATCTTTCAGGAAGGCGACGATGGGATCCATCCAAGAAGGACCCAAGTTGGTGCAAAGTACCTCAGTCTCTTCCAGTTCCTCTATACTTGGCCGAGGTAAAAATTCTATCATCAAGGGGTTAGGAAAAGCTGTCTGGATAGAAGCGAGCCCGGCCAACTCATCAGCCGTGTTATTTCCTTCACGGTTGATCTGCTCTACTCTAATGGTGTCGAACTTCTTGAGCTCTGCACGCACCAGCGCCTGATACTTGGCCATTCTTTCATCCCTGGCCTCATACTCTCTTGAGACTTGATTGACCACCAGCTTAGAATCGCTGAACATCATAAGGGCCGATGCTTTCATTCTCAGTGCGCTTCTTAGTTCGGGAAATATGGCTTCATATTCTGCCTCGTTGTTGGACGCTGGGAAGCTGAGCGTAATTGTTTGTTCGATGATCAGCACTATTATTGTATGGATGTGAAAATAGTGTGCCAGCTTCCTTGACGCCATCATCAGGGCCAGCGCCAATTTTTCCAAAGGAAGATATCTCGTCTCAGCCGGGAGCAAAGTCTTGCTTACATAGAAGATGGGCAAATGCTGGACGCTTTCAGCGCGAACCAAGACAGCACTCACCGCGTGTTGAGAGACCGCCAAGTAGAGATACAACTCTTCACCTGGCTGAGGTATGACCAAAATGGGAGCGGAGGAGAGGTATGCTTTTAGGTCCGCCAGTGCGCGGTCACACTCATCGTCCCAAAAAAACTTAGCCTTCAAAGTCTTGAAGAAGGGCCTGCAACGATCCGAAGACCGGTTGATAAATCTATTCAGTGCGGCTGCCATCCCGGCAAGATGTTGCACGTCCTTCGTGGAGTTTGGGCGCCCAGCCTCAGACGCCTTGATTTGGGTTGGGTCAGCTTCGATTCCTCGGTTTGTGACCAAAAATCCCAGAAACTTTCCAGTGCCAACTCTGAAGGCGCACTTGGAGGCATTCAAACGAAGTTTGTAGTGCTTAAGTATGGCGAACATCTCTGCTAGGTCGGCGAGGTGTTGAGACTTTTCCTTACTCTTCACCACCATATCATCGATATAGGCCTCCATTGTTCGGCCCAAGAGAGGAGCGAACATTTTTGTTACCATCCGCTGAAAGGTCGCCCCGGCGTTCTTTAGTCCGAACGGCATGACTTTGTAGCAATATAAGCCTCTGGAGGTGGTGAACGACGTGATCTCTTTGTTCGGTTTATACATGGCTATCTGGTGGTAGCCGCGATATGCGTTTAGGAAGCTAAACCTCTGATGGCCAGCGGTTAAGTCCACCAGCTGGTCAATTCGAGGGAGGGGAAAGCTATCCTTCAGGCAAGCTCGGTTGACAGTCTTGTAGTCAACGCAGACTCGCCACTTGCCGTTCTTCTTCAGAACAACCACCGTGTTGGATATCCACCGAAGGTATTGCACCTCCTCTATGGCCCTAGCTTCCAACAAATTCTTTACTTCTTCTGCTACCACCTCAGCATGGTACAAGACTGAGCGGCGCGTCCTTTGAATGACTGGCCGGGCATTGGGGAAGACATTCAACTGATGGCAAATGAAGCTCGGGTTGATACCAGGCATGTCGTAAGGCGTCCAAGCAAAGGACTCCAAATTGGAAACCAAAAAGTTGACATAATCCATCCGCTCGGTGCTAGACAAGGATGATCCTAAGAGGAAGAATTTAGTTGGATCGTTCTCGTCAATGTGCACTTCCACCAAATCTTCGACTGATTTTTCCTCAGCCTTTCTTCTCACATCATCAAGGACTTCCTTCCCTTCAGGTCCCTCAATCATTTGGACAAACCCTTTGGCCGCTCGGCTGTCATTTACCGCAACGAAGCATTGTTTTGCCATCACCTGGTCTCCCCAAACTTCCTCTATTTGTCCGCTCGGTGCCGGAAAGCGCATGACCTAGTGGATGGTCGAAGCAACTGCTTACATGGCGTGCAGCCAGCCCCTGCCCAAGATCAAGTTGTAAGTGGATGAAACTTTGAGCACCCAGAATTCTACTTGCTTTACGATCGAACCTGCTTTGACCGGCAATATAATCTTTCCGATCGGCCATTCTGGCTGAGAGTTGAAGCCGACCAAAGGGGACGTTGCAGGAGCCAAGTCCTTGTCTTCTAGCTTCATTTGTTTCGACGCGTCATAATACGTAATTTCGACCGAACTCCCCTAGTCGATCAAGATTCTCTTGATGTCAAAGTCTTTGACGCGAAGAGTCACTACTAACGCATCATTGTGTGGCATCTGAACCCTTTCCAAGTTTTTGGTTGAGAACGAAAGGATGTCCCTCTCTTCGGTCTTCCCCTTCTTTACGGCGGGCTGAATAGAGAGCACTTCCCTCATGTGCTCGGCCTTCTTGATCATCCCTCTAAGTTCGCAAACCCTTGCTGGTTCAATGATGTCGTGGATGACGTTGATTACAACTTGCGGGGGCACTTCTAGGGCGGCCAAGCTGTTCGGCTCGGCTTGTCTCGCTGGCATGGCCTTGACGCCCCCATCTATGTATCGGTCAAGATGCCCCGCCGCCACCAATTCCTCTAAGTGTTGTTTGAGCGGCAAGCAGTCCTCTGTTCGGTGCCCCCGTTCTTCATGAAAGGTGCAGCGATATTTTGAATTGAAGCCCCTCTGCACACTCCCCAACTTGGCTGGCCATCGAACAAAAGGCTCACCTCGGATCTCGCTCAAAATGCGGTAGATAGGGATTTTGAAGACCGTGGTGATTCCAGTCCGTGCCTTCAATTTTCTCTTGGCATCTTCTGCTGCGTCACGGGGAGCGTCAGTTTGGTCGTTCCTTCAACCTTTGTTTCTGTCATCGCGGTTTGCACCACGACGTTGGTCTTTTGACCGGTCGTTTGGGCGGTTGTCCTCCTGCCCGACCGAGTGAACTTTCCCTACCACCCTTCTGTTCGCTGCGACCAAATTATCCTTCTCGATTGCGGACGCGGCATCGTCTTCCACACGAATGTGCTCATTGATCCGCTGCATCAAGGACTCCATGGCTGTGGGCTGATGCATTGTAAGCGAATCTCGTAGTCTATGTTCGACTGGGAGACCCCTCTTGTATTGAGTGATCGCTAGATTGGTAGGGCAGTCAAGGATCTCGTTGTAAGTTTCCCAGCACTTCGCATTGTATGCCTTCAGCGAACATCTAGACTTTATTTTGACGTCCAGGAGGTGGTCGACCTCCTTCGGTGTTCGAGTGTTGGTTTTGAATCTGGTGACGAAGGCTTCCGCTAGTTGCTGCCACCCCTCGATACTTCCCTCTGGGAGCCTTTCGAACAACTTCAAACCCAGCTCTCCCAAACTTCCTGGGAATATGAGGCACATCAGGACGTCATTGCGCCAGTGGCCAGCTATTACTTGCCGATAATGACTTACGTGCATGTACGGATCCGTCTTGCCGTTGTACAAAGTGAACTTTGGCTAGTGGAATCTGGCAGGGAGCGGAGTACTCTCGATTTCTAGAGACAGCGGCATGGCTGTAAGTCTTGCCAGCTCCTTGTCCACCAGCGCAGGGGCCATCACCCTGGGAGCTCGCATCGCCACTTCTTCGTTACAGTGAGCTGGAGCACTCAACCTTTGCAATGTTGGCACTCTTTGAGCTTCATGGCGGCGAACCCTTTCCTCCAACACATTAGTCAGGTCTCTAGAACGGGAGGAGAAAGAGTATCTCGACGTCGATAACGGGCGTGAGGGGCAGTATGTGCTGTCGCGAGTGAAGGATATGCCCTCTCTTTGGTCGGAATCTCCAACCACATAGTTCCTGGTGATGGAGAGAGAGTGAGTCATCTCCTGGTGGCGATTGCTAGAATGAGGGGACGGGGTGCGCTCGTTGAGGTTGCCCTCTCCAGCAACACCCTTTCCTTTAATCTGGCGCTTCAGCATCTCCATCTCCGCCACCATCTTGTGAATAAGGGCATCTTGGTCTTTGAGTTTGTGCTCCAGGCGCGGCGCACGAGACTCCCCCCGCTGCCGACGGCCCTCTGGACTCTTTGAACAATCAGAGCTCCTCCCACGTTTGTCTCGCGCACCTCACGAAGAAGTTTCTTGGCTCGCCATAGCTGGAACATCTGGGGGGTCATCTCTCCTTCGGACATACTCTGAAGTGACACCATCGACGACGGACAACGGGATTTCGTTGTTGTTGGCCATCGAAATGGTCGAAGAGGCTTGAAGAACAAGGGTTGAATTACCAAAGATTTTTCCACAGACGGCGCCAATTGTACGGGGGCGAAATATCCTCTGCTTTCCGTACTCCTTGTACTCCAAGCTACACTTGACAGCGTCTAACCTGGCAACACAGAAACGGTGAGCTACCCGGCGGTGGTATGCCAGATAGACCCTCCGACGATCAAGTTAGACCACTTGAGGAAGAAGAAGGAGACTGTTAGAGAGAGAGTATTTTAGATGGCGATAATGGTTTCAAGTTGCATACCTCTAACGTTCGTCCTCCTTCACTATTTCTAGGCTGGCCATGCAGCCTCAAGATCGTGCGCGCACCACCTCTGTTGTCCTTCCATGGATAGGTGGCAGTGTTCGCCTCTCACCACCTTACGCGTGTAAAGGTTTCGTCCTCCAACCAGTACATACAGAACTGCCAAACGGTATTGGCGCGTGCTTGGAGCAGATTTCCTCTTTCTCACGCCATTGGCCCAGGTGGCATTCTTAACTGAAGTACCACGACCGGCCTATCCCTTGTGGAAGATTGCCACAAGCTCACAACCGAGCTAAGAACCACCGAACTGTCCCTTGGCGAAGGGGCGGATGGCTGGTTCTCATGGTCGAGCTATGCCTGACCGGTCCACCCTAGTTAACCGGTCAACGAGGCATGCTGGCCTCCCCCGTTCTACCTTCGTTCTCGGTTGTACAAGGTCCGACTATCTCGGCTGCCCGGTTAGAGGCATGCCAGCCCCTGTCGTATCTTCAATTTAGCCCGGGCTTCACTCTTAGCTCGGCCGCCAAACACCAATGCGCGCATCGACAAATGCCACAGCTCGGTCAGGCTTGGGTTCATGCTTGATCGGCCGATCTCTTTGACCGTGCAACACGGACCACGGACCGTGTTAGTAGAGGAAACGGCGTGGCACCGCGAGGTCTGTCACAACCGGCCCATACCGCTGTTTCAAATTGCATTAACTGCAAATCTCCCCTCCCACTACACCTATCTTTTTAGGCATCATGTCCTTTCCGGTTGACAAGCTTTGGCCTCTCATGGAACGAATTTGAAAACCATATTAAATATAGTAAGTAATTTAATTTTTTTTCAAAATATGTCATTGTATTTCATTGTCTTACTATGTTTTGGTAATCGAGCTTTCTTTGTTGTTGTCATGCCCCTAATAATTGCTTCATACATGCATGCTAGTGATCTATTTTTAAATTACAAATTTAATGATTTTTAGTATCTGATCAACACAATCTCCCTGAAAAATAAAAATAAAAAAAATAATAAATCAAAGGATTTTTACATAATATTTACAAAATACAAAAAAAAATTTATAAATTTAATTATTAAAGTTGAAAAAGTTTACCACTTATTTTATTTTTTATTTTTTATATTATTTTGGGAAAATATATCCTAATAAAACTCAAGTCCCATCATGGCTCCCACTAGGAAAACTCCTTACACTTTGAGAACACCAAAATCAAAGCACCAGAAAAACTTCAACATCACCCTATAGCAGGAAAACCACCCTATTTTGGTTCAATCATTAATGCATTTTTAAGTCCTAACATTACATTGTTGCAATAATCTTCACAGCATAATAAATAAATTGAAACTAAATCAAACAAATAAAAATAAATCACTTATCAATTTATTTTATCGAGCGTAATAAATATTTTCAAGATCAAGTCGAGTGTTCACCCCGCTTACGGTTTACGGTTAAATGGCATTTATCGCAAGCAGATACAATGATCTTCTCAAATTATAATAGCACTCCAAACAATGTATTCTGCGAACAAAAACCTTGTGTTCCATACTCTCTTTAAATTTTTCCTAAAATAATATGATGAATATATTATGCAAGAGAGCAAAACTAGAAGGAAAGAATGAATTTTCGGAATGAATCAAATGTTGGAACAGATCTGGAATTTATAGGACTAAACAGGTTTGATTTTTAAACCGAACAGGTGTAGTTCACATTTCAACAGATCTGCAGATTTGTATGAATCACAAAAAGGTAAATTCAAATCAGGTAAATCAGCAGCTTTTGAGCAGTTTCAAGCGGTTAATCTGTTGAAATTTCGAACTGAATGAGGTAAAATATGGACAGAAAATTAAATTCAATTTTGGACCGATTCGACCCACAACCCACATCCGCTCCCGCGCCCGCGCCCGGTGGCGGCGCGCGTGTGGTGGTTTGGGCTAAGGCTCATTTTGTCCATAACTCCTTCCTTGTACAAGCTTGGGGTGCCTCTTAGGGCCCAACCCAAGTTAGTACACTAAGAGCTTATATACTCACAAAAGCTCTCTTAAAGTTTCAATGTGGGACAACCCATTTCAAGGAAATCCACATTTGCTTCTTTAAGTGTCTATTCCATGAATCCGAAAACGACATCAAATTCCCATTCACTCATAAATGGTTTTGACGAACCGCCTTCATCGTGTGACTTGCTATGCGGCAAGGAACATGTCACCTCTTTGGACCCACCCCAAAAGATATGTGGACCCCACTTAGTTTTGGCCTCAAAGATAGCCCAAAATAAGCCTATATAAAACCTATTTTCCAACAATCCCCCACATGAATGGAATTTGACGGATCTAATTACAGAGAGTTCAGAAATTGGAAATATTCTACAAAGGATAGGTAGCTTTTGGATTTGAACATTCCCTTGTGAGACACTAACAGATTTACTAGCTAATCAGTGAACATGATGTCTTGAACTGTTCAACCGTTTGTGTAAACCAAGACAATAGAACTTACACAGTATATTACCAGACATAGTTTAGTTCTCACTATTATGTTCATTTTGGCCATGAACAACCTGGTCTTTCATGAGTGCTCTAGAGAATTGTAACCCTTCACAAATCTCATAGAACCAGCTCAGTTCATACTCATATAGGTGATTCTTATGAAGAGTATCCTACCATACTCCACTAGGTATATCGAGATATAAAAATCATTAAAAGTATTACTCAACCTAAAACGCAGCAAATATCACTATTTCATCATAGAAATGGGTAGAAGTTTGACTCTCTAATGATCCTTACGAGTCATACACAACTCGGTTGTCCCTTTAAACCTAGATCTTAGGATCTCCGGTCAACTAGCACTACTAGAAAAAGGAGCATTTGACACGGAACAATTTGCGACGATTTAAGTGCCGTCGCAAAAGCTTGCTTTTTGCGACGGTTTAAGTGCCGTCACGGAATTTATAGTTTTTGCGATGGAAAAAGTTAGACCGTGGCAAAAAACAAGGTTATATGCGACGGTAAGTTAAACGTGGCAAAAATTTTCTGGTTTTAATTTTTTTTTTTCCTATTTTGCGACACTCTTTTGCCAATCCATCGCAAAAATTTTACTTTTTTCTCTTTCATTTGAGATGGCCTTAATATCGTCGCAAATAATAATTCCTAATTTCGCACCAAAAGCCCCCTCTCCCACTCTCCCTCTTTCCCGATATTCCCAAATTCTCTGTTATCTCTTCAGATCAAAAAAAAAAACAAAGCCCTCCCTCTCACCCAGTCGTCACTCTATCTCTCTTGCACCGGCAACCGCAGCGTCTAGGTAACCAACCCTCTTTTTCCCTCTTGCTTTTGCTCACGCATACCCTCCCTCTCACCCAGTCGTCGTTCTGTGTCTCTTGAAAGGATACTGGAGATATCGAGCGCGAAAAAATACACCTTTTTTTATGTAGAAAGCTAGGGTTTACAAAATCGTTTTAGGCATATTACCTACACTAGAAAGATCTCTCTCTCGCTTTGTCTCCATCGCCGTCGAGAACAGGAGCACCACCGTTATCGCATACAAGCACCACCGTTGATCCACCATTGGAGCATTACCCAGGTATGTCCTTTCTATTTCGCCCTCTCTATCTCCCTATCTCTGTCTCTCTCTGTCTTCTTCCATTCGCATGGCTTCACACAAACCCAGGCCCAAATCGACCCACCCACCGCCATTGAGTTTAATACAGATTCCTTCTCTACCGGGAACAACCACCATCAGCTCTCTTTTCCCTTTTACTTATTCTTTCCCCCCCACTCTCTCTCTATATATATATACACTATATAATTGTTTTATGAATTTGGCTATGGTGAGAGTATGTGGATGACCTATTCGATGAAATTCCAAAATGGGTTTTGAATTAGAGAAATTATGATAGTCTGTTAAATGAACTGGGTTTGGACTGATTGTCTTTTGATCATATTAAAAGATGTTGGAAATAAGAAGAATACAAGGGATGTTACTCTATATAAGCGGTATGAATTTATTGCTTTATAGTTATGTTTAGCTTGGAGTGGACAAGTTAGGCGGATATAAATTATTCTTATATTGCTGGTCATTTTTTGGGTTTTCTTTGAGCTTCTATTAGTTGTTAGAAAAAGAGTAAGAGACCAGCCAATGCTCTAACAGCACTTAACATAGGAAAATGTGGTTCTACACATTTGACCTGCTGTGATGTTAATGGTTGATCTTTGTTTCTCAAGTGATCTATTCATCAATCATGTTAATGGTATCAAAGCTGGAGTTTTGTTTATATGTGGTTATTTCAAGTTACATTTCTTTGTTGCTTTGAAGCTGTAATGGTATTGAAGCTGTAATTATTGCCCTGGTGATCAGGTGATTCCATTTTAATTGATTAGTTTTTCTTCTCATAACTAAATATTTTTTTTTTTGTTTTTTTTATTTTTATTCTCCATATTTTAAAACTTGAGCTTTTGTGTTTTTTTTTTTTTTGATAAAGCAAAATTGTCATCTGGTACCGAAACTGTGAGCTATTTTTAATTGTGGTTCTTAATATGAACATACAGAGGCTTATGTTGGTGAAACTGCTTGTCAACAAGTATCATACATATGGTTGTCTTAAATAAAAATGTTGGTGATGCGATTGTATCTTAATTTTGTGTCCTTGGGTGCCCTTGGTTTGAGTCCCTGTACATATGAGGTTTGTATCATTGTCATAAAAATATCCTAATTTTGTTAGGAAATTTGTTGTCTTTGCCTTAGACATTGTAAAATTTAAATTGCATGGTTCACTAAATATCTACCCATATATTATATATATATATAACACAGATTGAGGACTGAGTCATTGGAAACATGACTTTTATAATGATTTATTTAGAAGATACAATGGTTGTTCCTTTAAGTTTTAGCATAAAGTTTTACAGTAGATGTAGGATAGTAATTGGTTGCTTCTGTTTATATCAATAGGATTCAAATGACAATTTCCTTGTCAGGGACTTCAAATGATGGATTGGAAACTCAAAATTATTTTCTGCTGTGCATATTATTGGCAAGATCAGTTTCTAATTGTGTAGTTACAGAGGTAGTAGTGTTTCTAATTAGTCTTTAGTTAAATAAGTCCTTCCCTATCCTTTTTACTTTAGTATCTGTTCTGCTTTCCCTGATGTCATTTGGGGACAGTATTCTGCGAGCATGTATCTTGACTATTTCTACTTGACCTGAGGGAAAGAATCAAGCTGAAGCAAATTTTATTCTTCCTGAGTTTAACAAGCTAGCAGCGGAGGTCAAATTGACTGTATGATCATAGTCTGGGTGAGTGCAATTCCTGCGAGCTACTCCAAAATTTGGTCATAATCCTATAGCTTACCTCCAACTCGAGAATCAAATGAGACATGCTTGTAAAAGTTGACTAAATTTTTCTAATTTTTAAAATTGTATAGTCGAAAAATGGACCTAAAAAGTACATAGATATTTTTTTTGACTAAAAAAGAAAGAGAATATTTTGGTCTTATTACAAAAGAATTAAATTCATGCCAAGCAAACATTCATTACTTTTTTTGATTTCTATACTAGTGGAAGTAGTTGGCTTCATTTAATATATTCTAACTAGTGCCACTTGTCAACAAAACCCCTCTAAAAAATTAGTAAAATGGTAAAAGCTTGGGCACTAAGAGTGAGAACAAGGGTTTGAGTACAAGCAGTACACCAAGGTGCACTCTGCAAATAATGCTAAAGGATAGGTCTATGATTAGTTCACCTAGAACTAGGAATGGCCTGTTGTATGGATCATCTTGAGTGGCCTAACTGTCATTATTATGAGCTAGTAAAACCTGCTTCATGGTTAAAAATTCTTCTGCATGGTTTTTAATTCTTGAATGTTATGGAAGTGTAAGCCTACATTGTTGTTTTATCAGATGTGCAAATTGTTCGTGTAAATTTCATTTTAGTGATGTGTATTCTTTTTTGTAAGATTGCTTATCTGAAAAGTAACCAAATGCAGCTATGACGAATCCAGAGTCAATAGATAATGGAAATCGATCAAGCCATTGAGAGGTCAAAAAAGGTTAGTATATCTATTCTGCTCCAGTCAACTCAACAAGCCTTATGCCAATTGCCTTTGGTTGCTGCGTATGTCTATCTTCTCCAGCTAACTCTATGTAAAGCTATACATTGATTAAAGACTTAAAAAGTCCAAACATGGCCTGACCCACATGTAATTGTTTTGGCCCCTTCAATTTGATTCGAGTCACTCTTTCATGCCTATGCATTAGTTAACCTACAATGCACAAGGGCAAAGCCATCTCAAATGGCATTCCCCCACTTTATCTTCAATCTGTGTCACTACTAACATAATTTGATTTTAAGTTTTATGTTGGCTTTTTGCTTACCACAACCCACTTCCCCCTTTCCGGGCTTGGGATGGGTTTTTTGAAACCCCTCTTGTATCACTAATGGCACCTGTTGCTGTTACTACTACTACAGCTTGGTGTTTTCCTTCAGCAACAATCATTTAATCTTTTGCTGGTTTGCTTGTATCAATTTTGGCTAACTCAGTGAGGTTCAGTTATCTGTCTTAGAGTGGTATAGGAATTATTGGACATTCGTTGTCCTTATCAATATGTCCATCATTGTTACATAGTTTATTTAGTTTTCAACATATTTTCCCATAACTATTAGCAAAATGGATTTTTCTCCCTCCCCTAATTCTTTTCTATTTTTTTATTTTTTATAGTTCGTGAACTGGATGTTCCTGGTGAATTATTTGAAAGGAAGACATATCCCTTCGAATTTTCTACGATTGAAATGCCTTATGAAACACAATGGGGTGAATGTGCAGCTCAGGTAAGTTAAACACTAGTCATGAAATTGTCTAAGTTTTGTGTATATGTTGTATCTTTTGTCTTTCTTTTGGACAATTCATAGTTAACTGTATGAATATCAACTTGTTCTTGTGAAAATCTATTCTAGTTTTATGAATCTAATAAATTCTTAGAACTTTTCTGAACAAAAAAAAAAAAATTTTAAAAAAATTCTAAGAACTTTTGGTATATTTTTTAAGGTCATCATGTTCTATTGCATCACTTTTTGCACACCCATATTTACCTGTCATATCTACTTGCCTTTGTTTGCTACATTGCTTTGATTTTTCCTGTACGTACTGGTTAAGGCTTTGATTAAGACACTGTTGAAGTTCATTTTGATGGTCCTCATCATTTATTATGTGCAACGTGGCCTTAATGTAGTTGCATGCTTCATGACTATTTAAATTTAAATCTTAACCTCTGATGTTGGCATTTCTTAACGTCATCATGTGCCATTGTTTGCTTCATAACTATTTAAGGCTTTGATTAAGACGTGCATGCTTCAGACTGCAACAGTCTGATATCAAGAATATCAGATATACAAAATTTTAAGTTTCACAGGATCAAATCACCTAAAACCTGCCCTAGTTCAATTTTGATTATTTTCAAAGTGCGCTTTTACAGAAAGAGCTTTGTCATTCCAGAGTTTAAGTCTTTTGTTGAGGGAAAATTGTCTCATTTTGGCGGTCAACTGCCTTGCTTGAGTTAAAACATTTTTCTTGTGGGTTGGTCTGGCTTGTTTACATGAGGAAAACATTGTTTCTTATAGTCGTGTTTGTTTTCTCAGATATAAGGGGGTGGAACTAGACTAAATAGCCCTCGGCCTCATCGCCAAAAATATTCTGAGAAATGCCCTCTGAACCCAATTGAATAATTTTAACTTTTAAGCTATCCCATCCCTTATCCTAGGCTGAACCTAACACTTTATTTTGGTGGGGGCTGGGGAGTTTGATAAATGGACAATGTGTCTTGAAATACCTTATTGACATTAGATATGGGTTAGAAGAACTCATTTGCTGCTGTATATCATTAGTTCTGAATACTTTGCTGCTGTATGACCAAAATTGGTTTGAAATTCTGGCTGGTCTGAAATTCTAGTAGTAGTTCTCCATCTGAAATTTTGGAGTATTTTGGTTTGAAATTCTGGCTGGTTTGAAATGCTTGGGTGTTGGTCTCCATCTGCTGCAGTGTTGTTTTGGTGCAAGGCTTCAGTTCAATTACCAGGTGATTAAGGCCGTAGTGTTGTTTTTGTTGCTCTGTTTGGTTTTAGTAGCATTGAGGAACTTGGAAACATTGGATATAAGCGTCAATGGTTATCATGGAGGGCAGTTTACAGTTCTGCATCAGAAATGGAGGTTGAATCTGTTGGACTGCTCTGTTGTGATACTACTGCTCTGTGTTGTGCTAGTGGCCGCAAGTGGGCTGTCAATTTGGGATGATGTTTATTGCTTTGATAGGCTGGTGTCCTGGGTTGAATCTGGGCTGCTAGTATACTCTGCTCTTGGACTGCACTGTTACGCTACTGCTGCTCTGGTTGGCCAAGCTTCCTGATGGTGATCTGTGTTGTGCTGTTAGATGCAAGTGAGCTGTCACTTTGGGATGATGTGCCAATGTTCTGCTGTTGGACTGCTGTTGGTCTGATGTTTTATTGCTTTGATATGCTAAGGTCTGCTAGAATGCTATGGCTGAATCTGTTGGTCTGATGGTGGACTACTGGGAAGAAGTTGCTTGCAAGTCCTGGGTTGAATCTGGGCTGCTAGTATACTAAGGTCTGCTAGTATGCTATGGTTTGCTAGTATGCTGTGTGTGATCTTACCCCATCTGTTGTGGTTCTGCTGGTGTGTTTTGGTCAAGTATGTTATGGTTTGCCTGATGGCTGCTGTTGGGGTTCATTGGTTTGACTGGTGATCTGTCCTATTTTGTGGATCTGTCTGCTGTCTGTTCTGTTCTATTATGATGGCTGCTGCTGGTGACCTGAAATGGTATGGTTTGCCTGGTGTGTTTTGATCAAGTATGTTATAGTTTGCCTGGGGTTCATTGGTTTGATGTGAGAATGGAGGCTGGAGGCTGCTAGTGATTTGTCCTATTTTGTTGATCTGTCTGCTGTCTGATCTGTTCCATTATGATGGCCGTTATGATGATCTGCTGCTATCTGCTAGTGCTGGTCTGTGCTAGTTGTATGTCTATGTGTGCTCTTGTTGTGGTGATTGGTTTGCTGAATGGCTTCTTGGTGGTATACTTAGTTGTATGGCTGCTTCAATGTCTGAGTAGGTCTATGTTTGTCTGTGTGGGTGGTCTGAATTCCTAGTTGAATGGCTGCTTGAATGTGTTGGTCTTTGTTTTTGTTGTTGTGTTGGTTGGTCTGTCTTCTTGTTGATCTCTTACCAACTCTGGGGTGCTAACAAATGATAGAATGGGCTTTGTGGTGCCAACCTAGTTCGGATGACTTAGCTCATTGTGATGCTTTTGCACTCCCCTTTTCTTTATTGATGTAATTTGCTTTGTACTTTGTTCGAGTTTATTCCATCAATAAAGTCTCTTTTTTGCCGATAAAAAAAAAAAAAAACAATAGATAGTGGGAACTTATAACTATGGATTTGTAGTATACCTTCAGCTATGTTCTTCATCATACTGATACATTCAGTATAGTATCTGTGATGTTAAGATTCATGTTGAAATTTCCCTGAATTATGCTCGTTGTAGGTATGTCCTAAAAGTTACAATTAGTCGTGGTTATTCTGGCAGCATTGTGGAATACCAAGATTTTGACGTAATCTCTCTGTGAGTGTGTATGTATGTGTTAATTGACCATTTTTCTGAACTTTTAAAGAAGCAAAGAGGTTGTACTTAGCTATATCTGAAGAAGAAATATTATGTAGAATTAAGAAACACAGACACGGACATAGACGCAGATACATGACACGGATACGTTGACACCTAAGAAGTACAAACACAGACACGGACACGACATGGACATGCCAATTTTCAAAAAATACAAGACAAGACATGTGGGGGACACCTATGAAATATATCATTTTGAGTAC
This sequence comes from Camellia lanceoleosa, assembly GCA_025200525.1. Taxonomy (NCBI): domain Eukaryota; kingdom Viridiplantae; phylum Streptophyta; class Magnoliopsida; order Ericales; family Theaceae; genus Camellia; species Camellia lanceoleosa. The sequence continues at coordinate 50,590,339 of CM045765.1, forward strand.
GTGATGATATCTTCGCATATCGATATTAGAGTTTACAATCTTATTTATTTTTTTATTTTTTGAAAAAAATATCAAATGTTTTACATTTTCTGTAAGCTTAAAAATAATTATGTTGTAAATAATGATTTTTTTTTTTCTTTTTTGTTTCTTTTTGCAGATGCAAACCTTTTGAGTACGTGATATCTTCGCATATCGATATGGGAGCTTACTATTGATATCAAAACAAGCTACACTATATCTGTTTTTATTTTTTTTATTTCTATTGTTGATACTAAAAATTTGAGTTTTTGAATATCAAAAATTATTAGTATTGTTAGAGGTTATTTTATATATTTTTGTAAAGAATATTTGGTTGACAATTGTTACAAGGTACATATATTATTCTTGGTATATGATTTTTTGAATGTGAATTTGGATGTGGATGTGGATGTGGATGTGAATGTGGATGTATTTTAGAAAATATTAATAATTTGTATAGGGAATATTTAATAAAATATGATTTTATAAAAAAAAAAATTTATTGCAACAATAATAAACCGTCGCTAATGTAATTCCCATTTCCTTATATTTTATTAGCGACGGGTTAACCTGTTGCATATACATATTAGTTCCAATCTTTTGCGACGGTTTCAACTGTCGCAAATAAGTCTTTTGCGACGGTTTAAACTGTTGCCAATACGGTATTAACTTAATATTACTTTTTTGGCGACGTTTTAGACCTTCGCTAATAATACTTTTTGCGACAGCTAATACCGTTGCTAAAAAAGGTTTTTTGCGACGGCAACCAACATCGTCACTAAAAGTGAAATTTTTTTCCCTTTTTTTGTGTCAGGTGAAACCGTCGCAAAAACCATTGATTAGCTGTCGCTACAAGAAAGCGACGGTTTGTAACTGTCGCAAATACTTTTTGTCACGCCCCCTTCTGCCACCCCCCATTTCCCGTCGCTGCTCCGTCGCAAAAAGTCTTTTGCGACGATATATGGACCTTTTGCGACATTTGAGACCGTCGCAAAAAGTCCGATTTTTAGTAGTGTAGGTTGGGTTGCTGTTGTGGAAACTTTTATTTAATAGGCATAAGTCCCATTCCCCTCGATGAATTTTCAACTAACTCTTTTGCTAACCCTTTTGTTAGTAGATCCGCTATGTTGTCTTTAGACTTCACATATTCAATGGAAATAATTTCATTAGAGAGTAGTTGTCTTACGGTGTTATGTCGACGACGAATGTGTCGTGACTTACCGTTATACATATGACTCTATGCTCTACCAATTGCTGATTGACTATCACAATGTATGCATATAGCAGGCACCGGTTTTGGCCACATTGAAATATCTTGGCAAAGTCATTCTGCTTCTTCCCCAACTTTATCTAAAGCTATGAATTCTTTATTTTCCTAATAATGAAAATATATTTTCCTGCATGCATTTGATTAAAAAGAAACTGATAATGAAAAGTGAAAATAGTAGACAGTGAACTGAAATAAACAAAAAGAAGTAAAACAATATACATGTATATTTTCCTGCATGCATTTGATTTAAATGATGCAAGTCTATTTTGTAAGATTATTAGAATATTAGCTCTCCAAGTTTTTAGCTACATGTTTTTCATTTTTGGTTTCTTACAAGACTGGAATTCTTTGTATATAATATGTCTTTTAATTTTAATTTTTGGAGATACATAATCTTTTTTTCCAATGAAAAATTGGGTTGAGTCCAAGAAATATTTATGATTTTTTGAGTTTATTTATTGGTGATGGATTTTATTTTTTCCATGGATAAACAAAAAATTGTTTGGTAGTGTTTAAATGTAAATAAATCCAAAATTATCAAATTCGGTTGATCTATAACCATATCTGGTGTAAGCTGATTCAAATCAAATTCGGGTCATGTTATAATTGGATCAAAATTTCATCAAAATCCAATATAAATTCGGTCGGTTTACCATCTAGTTTATACGGCAATCCACTATAATGAGTGATCGTTTTAATTAATTTATTTTATTTTAATAGATTCCTCATTAATTGGATAATTAGGTTTCCTTATAGAAACGTGTGACATTACAATTAGGATTGTGAAATCCATTAGGATGGTATAACCCTTACCATCATCATATATAAATAGTAGACCCTCTCCTAAACCCTTCATCAATTTCTCTTCCTCTGCTTTTACTGTCTTTTGATCTGATTTTTTACTTGCTCGGTTGCTCAACCATGTTCCAACTTCATCTTCCGCCAATCTCATGACGCGAAACTCCTTCGTCCACTGCACTCACAACCTGTCATGAACAACTATCGGCTGGACAAGCTTTGGCTTCTCATGGATCGAATTTGAAAACCATATTAAATATAGTAAGTAATTTAATCTTTTTGAAACTATGTCATTAGATTTTAGTATCTTACTTTGCTTTGGTCATTGAGAGTCACACACTCTATTTGCTGTTGTTGTCATGACCCTAATAATTGCTTCATGCATACATGCTAGTTATTTATTTTAAATTACAAATTTAATGATTTTTAGAAGCTTTAATATGTTTGATCAACACAATCTCCTTGAAAAATAAAAATAAAAAATTATAAATCAGTCGTATTTTTACATAATATTTACAAATTCAAAGAAAAATTTATAACTTTAATTATTAAAGTTGAAAAAAATTACCACTTATTTTCTTATTTATTTATTTTTATTTTTTATTTTTTATTTTTTGAAAATATATACTAAAAAAACTCAAGTCCCATTATGGCTCCCACTAGGAAAACTCCTTTACACTTTGAGAACATCAAAAACAAAACACTAGAAAAACTTCAACGTCTCCCTATAGTAAAGGAAAACCACCCTATTTAGGTTCAATCATTAATGCATTTTTTAAGTCCTAACATTACATACATACCATCCGTTCAAATACACTTCCTGCCCTTCGCAACTCTCCCAAGCATCCATATTAATTCTGCTGCAGCTAACCAAGACAGCAACATAACATCCAAATCCAATCCATACCATAACAGGTTTTTTTTTCCATTAATTTTCAACTCCTCACTGCCTCAATATTAAACGATAAATCATTCAGGAGAAAAACATTCACATTCAGATTTAGACTTCAGTACTTTACCCAGCCTGACCCTCCCACCTTTACCATGTCAGCCAGCTCATCCCAATTCCAGACAAAATTATTAAAATTGGCTGCATTTTTTAATAACCAAATAGATCACATAATAGAAAAGAAAATAAAAGAAAATATATTCCCAAATACTGAATTTTACCATATAACTAATTTTTCTTGATGAGTGTCAACTGTTGAATATTGTTTAAAAATTTGTGATTAACTTCTTCTTGTTACTATGTGTGTGTGTCAATTTCTGACCACACTGCCAAATTAGTACTTAGCTGGACAGCACCGGCAGAATAGATTAAGCCCGAACAACCTGCAACAAAAAGAAGAGCTTTCGGTGGTGGTACATCCACCCGGGGGCACTCCGACGATCAAGTCAGTTATCTCTCAAAGATAGCAAAAACGTTTAACTCACTATTCAGAATATAAATTGCGTACCTTAGACCCATAGAGGCGTCTCTCTTTTATAGCCAATACAATCCTAGTCCCAATAGAAGTCTAGCTCTAGTGGACTTAGGATTACTGCTAATCTTGGACTCCCTAATAGGATTGGGATAAACTCTCTAAGAGTATTATATTTACCCAAATTGAAGTCTTCTCTCACTTTAGGACTCTTGTCCCTTATCCGCTTATCCCGAATTCTGGTATTCTCACAAATAACCTCGGCCTAGCCAAGATCACCTCGGCGTCATGTCCAGGACACGTGGCACCACGGCTGATACTTTGGTGCCACCTCGGCCACGTGTTATCACTCAAAAATTATATTCCCACAACTGTCCCCTAGGTTATATTACCTCGGCATACTGAGGTGATGGAACCTATATCATTTCTTTCATCTTGCACGTCGGTTAAGCTCATTTCAACATTTATTGTCGAAGTCATAACTTGTCGGCTCAATATGTCCAAGACCTATAGCCTGCTTTCACCAATGTCTCAGAACCATTAACCAGGTTTGTTCAAATTCCTCAGCCGAGATCATTCTCCAAGCCGAGGTACTGCTCCATCAAATCAAGAACTCCAAGAGTTTTCTTCACGCGTGTGAGCTGTCACGCACAATATTTCAACCGTTTCTACCACGCGTCTTTCCCCTACTGAGTCGTTCCTGATACGCGCCATCAAGTCGCGTTGCTTTTTGCATGCGCCGTTTGACACGTTCGCCGTCTTAGGCACATTAATTGCCTTTATGCCGCCATTTCGAGTTTTGACAAAAACCTTTCCCTCTCTCTTCGTCACTTCACTTTTGTCTCTTCATTCTCGCACAAACTCTTTCTCTCTCCTCTCCCAAATCTGCCATTGCTCCACACTCTTCAAGTTCTGTTACCACCGCTGTTCACCTTCTCCAGTGAGGCTCTTGCTGATCTTCTCCGTTCGCTGCCATCATCTGACTCCGGCGTACTCAACACCTGCTTTATTTTTTTTCGGTGAGTCACTGTTTCTTTTCCGATTTAACCTCCTGTTTTAGTTTCTTGTTCCTCTTTAATGATCTCCGCAATTTTGTTTGATGCCTATGCAATCCTGCCTATGTATTGAACATGTTTGTTTCATGATTCTGTTTTTGCCCAATCCATTCTTGAACATACACACACTGCCCACATATCTGTTGATTTCTACTACTGTCCTTGGCCTCACACATCTGCACAAACTTTATCACTGTGTTCTTGATGATTCATCGTTGTTCTTGATTCTGAATCACATTCCTGTTTCTGTTTGTCGTGTTTTTTTTTTTTTTCCAGATTCTTGCCTTCAATCTTCTCTTGCCTAGACTCAGGTTTGGGATTTTCTTATAGAACTTACGAACCTTAGGAAGAACTGACACAAATTCCCCTTAAAGCCATACAAACTCTTACCATAGTACAATTTTAGGTTTTAGCCGAGGTCCCTCAAACCCTTTCAAAACACTTCCTTTTGAAATCCAACACCTTTAATCAAGCCGACGTCATGGGTATGTGAAAGCATAGGGTAGACACCCCAACCAAGTTGGAATATTTCAGGCAGGAGTTTTCCATTCCTACTGACGTTTATCTCAAGTTGCCAGAAGAGGATGACTCTATTATGCTCACGGACGACTCCATGCCCTTCCCTGTTGTAGCTTTCATAGAGTGCGGACTTAGGCTCCCACTTGACATCCTCTTCTGAGAAATCCTTTATTACTATAAGTTGAACCCAATGCAGCTCGCCATCAACTCTTACCGAGTTATCAATGGTAGAATAGCCTTAGCCAAACAAGAGAGTGCTAGGGTAACTTTAGCCAACATCCAATACTGCTACACTATGTGTGGCCTCAAGTTAGAGAAAGGCTACATTTACTACCTTAAACCGAGGTCCACAGAGTACAAAATTGTTGCCGACCACCCAGACTCCAACAAGGGAGCTGGGGACGATTACTTCATTGTCTCAGGGAACTGGGAGTTCGCTCCAAACGAGGACCTCTGTCTCTACCCTCTTAGTCGAACAGTTTTTGTAGAGGGTAATGGTAAGAGCCCCGTGTTAATACTTGTCTTCAAAGTCTTCAATACTTTGATCTTTATACGTTCTAATGTTTGTTTTCTTTGCAGCTCTTCCTCAGCCAGCAAAGGATTTCCGCAAGTCCTTTTTCCCGAGAAAACGCTTAAAAAAGTTGTTGGACCTGCCAGTTCAAACGGAGAGCCCCCCTTCTGCTCAACTTCATCCCGACTTATAAGTCAATTCTTCCCGACCTTTCGAAGAAGAAGAAAAGCAAGTCTCCTCTGTCCGCCACTACACCTCCGACAACTTCATCATCTCGGCCAGATCAGGGATCTACCTCTAATCCAGCTGAGCTACCATCAACTTTGGCTCTATATCTGATCCCTCCATCTCAACGCTGACAAAGACGCCGAACTACAATCGCCGCTGAGATGGGTCACAAAAAAGCAGTCGTTGAGGATCTTTTGGCCGACATCCCTACCACCGTTGACGCTCAACCAGCACCATCTCAACCTCACCCAAAGTCGAAACAAAAAAGACTGAAGAAGGCTCAGCCAAAGGCAACGGTGACTCAGATTGACACTGAGGACACCTTGCCAATTTCAAAATTGACTGAGAGTGAAAAGACACCTTATGCCGCCGAGAAAAGGCCCGCCGAGGCTGAACCATCCCAATCTACTCGGTCGAAGAGGCCGAGGTCCGAGTCGAGCACAACCTCGGGGCCAATGAAACCAGATGCCCCCTGGGTCCCCCAGATCACCATCGAGGACAAGCCGGTCAGAGCTAGCGACAGTGCGATTGACCTCGAAGTCAGTGTCGCTCTCTCAACGGCTTTGCTCCTTCCAAACGATCTCAACTGAAACGCCGAGATGAGCAAGTACAACTTCGCTCTGATGCACCAGCATTCTGTTCAAGTAAGTCTTTCACACTTGGTATTTTTCTTTCTCTATTCCTTCATACTCAGAGAATTTTACTAACTTTTGTTCTGTTCACTTTCTTTCAAGCGATCCAGCATGCTCACTCTTTCTCAATGCAAGCTTTTGAGATGAGAAACGAGTTGGCCGACAAAATGAGAGAGGTAGCTGGTTTGCAGAAGACCCTCAAAAAGGCCGAGGAAAAAATGAAAACCTTGGTAGACCAGGCCGAGGCTTCTATTAAAGCTAAAGATGAGGCCAAAGAAAAAGCGGACTCTACCGAGGCTATCGCCAAGGTCCTCACAACTGAAAAGAAAGAGGCCGAGAAAAAGATGGCCGAGGCCCAAAAAGAACTACAAGATGCCTTGGCCACAAAAGCTACCGAGATCAAAGCCGCAGATGAAAAGGCATACAATGAAGGGGTGGCCAATGTCACGGCGGACTACAAGAGTCAGGTGAAGCAGGCATGCAACAAGGGTTTCACCCTTGGTTGGATGGCTGCTGTAAAAAAGCTTGACGTCCCCGAGGACTCCCCCCTCAAGAATGCCGATGTCCTCCCCCTGCCATTCCCCCCTATTCCAAGCCAATCCGAAGATGATTCTGAGTCTAAGGAGGAAGCTTTGGTGAGAAAATCGAAGGAAGCTGCTTGGGCCAAGTCCCCTACTCCAAATGAGCAAGTCCTAGACTTGACTCAAGACGAGAAGGGTGAGGTCCTCAAAAATGACACTCTTGAGAAGACAACATCGGACATGCCCATTGCCAACAAGAGCATCGACTAGACTGTCAAAGAGATCGATGCCGAGCTCGCTACTGAGAAGGACGCCGAGAATAATTCTCAAATATCTTCGGAGCCCCATCCTACTACTGATGCCCAATAGTCTTGTCTTGTACTTAGTACTTTGTCTCACTTTTTGAATCAATGTAAGCTTGGATCTGGCCGAAGTGCCACTTTTGTAATTTCTGAACAACTACTCTTTTGGTAGGCCGAAGTGCCCTCTTCATTTTGAACTGATTCTTCTAAATGCAAGTACAATTTCCTTTGTATGACTCTTGTATGATTCTGTACTTAGAATAATTTTGCATGCTTTCAAGCATACACCTTATCTGTGCAATTTCCTCGGGGTCATATACCTTAGTTATACAAACCAATGGTTTACCTCGGCAAGAACATAAGTACTTCTTTTAATACAACCTTGGTCTTAACTTGTAAATTTTTCTAAAAAATCTCAACAAGTGTTTAGACCAATTTTCTTTTAGTCACAACCTCGGTTTAACTTCAACTTGTAAATTTTTCACAAATTTCAACAAGTGTTAAACATAACCTCAGTTTAACTTCAACTTATAAATTTCTCACAAATTTCAACAAGTGTTAAACGTAACCTCGGTTTAACTTCAAGTTAGAAACTTAAGATTTCAACAAGCGTTAAACATGACCTTAGTTTAACTTCAACTTGTAAACTTAAAATTTCAACAAGCGTTAAACATAACCTCGATTTAACTTCAATTTGTAAACTTAAGTTTCAACAAGCGTTAAACATGACCTCAGTTTAACTTTAACTTGTAAACTTAAAATTTCAACAAGCGTTAAACATAACATCGGTTTAATTTCAACTTGTGAACTTAAGTTTTAACAAGCGTTAAACATGACCTCAGTTTAACTTCAACTTGTAAACTTAAAATTTCAACAAGCGTTAAACATGACCTCGGTTTAACATCAACTTGTAAACTTAAGTTTCAACAAGCGTTAAACATGACATCGGTTTAACTTCAACTTGTAAACTTAAATTTCAACAAGCGTTTAAACTAATTTTAGTTTGTAAATTCTATCTTTCCAGGAACCATTTCCCAACTCTCTGCCCTCTAATGTGAACTTAAGTTCCACTTGGGTTCCACTTGGGTTCTCATTATGCATGTATTCCAGAGACATCGTCAAGTATCTTATCAGTCACAAGTGTAAAAAATAAAGCTAAAACTTTATTATTACTTCAACTAATAACAAAGAACAAGAAAGCCTAATGATAAAAAAGTTTCAGAATGCAAATTTTCCAGGGTCTTGGTAGCTTTTTGCCTTCGCAATCCTCAAGCTGATATGCCCCGTTGCCTAAGACCAAGATGATTCTATAGGGTCCTTCCCAATTTGGGCCAAGCTTGCCTTCTCTAGGATCCTTCTTGTTACCGACGACCTTTCTCAGGACAAGGTCACCAACTTGGAACTCTCGCGGGTTCACCTTCTTATTATAAGCCTTGGCAAGTTGCTGCTGGTATGCCCCCCAACTGAATTGCTGCTTTCTCCCTTCTCTCTTCTAGAAGATCTTGATCTCGGGCTAAAAATACATCATTAGTTCCATTCTCCATTGCCTAGGTTCTGGTCCCTGGGATGCCGACCTCTAGCGGAATGACTACTTCTGTGCCAATAGCCATGGCAAACGGGGATTCCCTCGTTGATCTTCTCGGCGTAGTCCGATATGCCCAGAGTACACTAGGCAATTCATCTACCCACTTTCTCTTTGTTGCTTGCAGCCTCTTTTTTATCCCATCCAAGATAACTTTGTTGGACGCTTCTGCTTGTCCATTGCTTTGAGAAAAACTTTGGGTTGAAAAGTAATTCTTGATTTTGAACTTTGCACAGAAGCTTTTGATTAGCTTACTGTCAAATTGTGTTCCATTGTCTGCAACTATTGCTCTTGGAATCCGAAGCCTAGTAATGATGTTCTTCCAGATGAAGTTCTTCACATCAATGTCTCGAATCTTGGCAAGGGGTTCAGCTTCTGCCCACTTGGTGAAATAATCTGTTGCCACTAGTAAGTACTTCCTTTTGTCCAGTTGCTTGAGGTAGTTTTCCGACAAGATCCATGCCCCATTGGGCAAATGGCCAAGGATTGGATACTGGGTTCAAGTCGGTTGCTAGTTGATGTATCAAAGGTGCAAACCTTTGGCACTTCTCACACTTCTTTACATAAGCTTTGGCATCTTTCTACATATAGAGCCACCAGTACCCCTGAGTAATGGCCCTATGGGCAAATGACCTGCCCCAAGCGTGGCTTCCACATATTCCTTCATGTATCTCATACAGAAAATCTTCAACCTGTGTAGGATGCACACACCTCAGAAGGGTCCAGTAAATGATCTTCTATAGAGGTGTCCTTCTGGGGTCAAGCTGAATCTTGCCGACTTCAGTCTGATCTTGTGCGCTTCTTTTCGGTCATCGGGCAGCTTCCCGTCTTTAAGGAATGCTATTATTACATCTATCCAACTTGGTCCCATCTCCACACACATTGCTTCGCGCTTTGTGTTCAGTGGTTCTATGCTTGGACCGGGCAAGTAGTTAACCATTATCGTCCTTGCCTTTCCAAGTTGCATTGCACTAGCCAGGTTGGCCAGGGCATCAGCGTGACTGTCATCATCTCGGCTAACCTGCTGTAGTAAGCAATTCTGAAACAAGGCCACCAATCTGCTGACCTCCTTTACATAGGCCGACATCCTTTCGTCTCTGACTCTGAACTCGCTTCTATGCAGTTGACTATAAGTCGAGTTAGAAGACTATCACCTCATCTGCTTCTACTACTATTTCCAGTTTCAGTCCTGGAATCAGTGCTTCATGCTATGCTTCATTGTTTGAGGCCTTGAACCCCAAACGAATGGATTGTTCTAGTATCTGTCTATCTGGAGATACCAGTACTACTTTTGCCCCCGCTCCTTGTCGGTTTGAACTCCCATCTACACACAGTCAAAAGGAGTCGCCGATGTAAATACTGTAGGGCTTGAGTTTTTCTTCCATCCTTTGTTTCGTTGCCCTCAGTTGGGCTCCTCTTTGTTCTCTTGGACATCGTTCACCTCGGCTCCATGGAGCCCGATATACGATGGCTTCTAGTGTGAACTCGGCCACGAAGTCGGCCAAAACTTGGCCTTTGATTGCTATTCTGGGTTTGTATTCCAGGTCATACTGGCCCAAGGCCACTGCTCATTTGGCTATTCTACTTGTCAGATCTCCCTGCTGCAACAGGGACTTCAAAGGATGTTCAGTTAGCACCACAATTTTGTGGGCTTGAAAGTAATGGTTCAAATTCTTTGAAGCCATTACTAAAGCCAATGTTAACTACTCCAAGGGTAAATACCTAGTTTCTGCATCAGCCAGGGTTTTGCTTTTGTAGTAACAGCCCTTTGTTTCCCTTTTCTTCTCGGATTACCACTGCACTTACCGCATGTTTCGAAACTGCTAAGTACAGGAATATCTCCTCTCCAGGTTCTGGATTGAAGAGAATTGGAGCCGTGGTCAAATACTTCTTCAAGTCGGCCAATGCGACTTTGCACTTGTCTGTCCATAAGAAGTCTGTGGCCTTCTTCACTAAGCTGAAGAAGGGTTTGCATTTGTCAGAACTTCTACTTATGAACCTATTCAGACTCTGACCCTTCCATAACATCTCAGACTCGCGCCGATGTTTGGCTTTTCAGTTCTAGGATGGCCTTGATCTGATCTGGGCTGGCCTCAATGCCCCTTTTGGTCACCAAGTATCGCAAGAACTTACCAAATCTAACTCCAAATGCACACTTTGATGCATTGAGTCAGAGCCGATATGTTTTTAGGATGTCAAAGACTGCCTTTAAGTCTTCCAGATGTTCCTTAGGTTCCCTGGTCTTCACGACCATGTCATCGATGTATACCTCCACTGTTCAGCCAATTAGGTGTCTGAACATCTTGGTTACCAATCTCTGGTAAGTTCCTCCTGCATTTTTCAACCCAAAAGGCATCACCCTGTAGCAATACAGCCCTTTTGGGGTGATAAACGCGGTGTTCTCCTCATCTGGGGGGTACATGGCTATCTGATGGTACCCCCTGTAGGCATCTAGAAAGCTCATCCTTCCATGCCCTGAAGTGGTATCCACAAATTGGTCAATCTTGGGTAATGGGAAACTGTCTTTGGGACAGGCCGTGTTTAGGCTGGTAAAGTCCACGCAGACCCTCCATTTACCATTCTTTTTCTTCACCAACACGGTATTTGATAGCCATGTCGGGTAATTTACCTCTCGAATGGCTTTGGCCTCCAGAAGTCTGTCTACTTCCTCTTTCACTGTCTCAACATACATCAATGTCGGTCTTCTTGCTCGTTGGATTATAGGTTTGGCCGACCTGTCTACGTTCAGTTTATGGCAAGTGACCTCAGGGTCAATGCCAGGCATCTCGTAAGGCGTCCAAGCAAATACCTCAATGTTTGTTCTCGAGAAAGCCTCCAGTTCTTTTTCCTCTTCCTCGGCTAAGCCCGAGCCGAGAAGGAAGATGCGTTCCTCATCCCCTTGCTGGACAAGGATTTTCTTTAGGACTTCTTCCCTCTTCTCGGCTGGCTCTTTGCCGACGTCATCTAGGACTTCCATGTCCTCGTCTTCGATCTCTACTATCTCTGGTTCTCGTATGCTGCAGGTGGATTTCATTACTGCCATGAAGCAGTTCTTTGCCTGCAGCTGATCCCCTCTAACCTCCTCTATCCCATGCTCTGTTAGGAACCTCAATAGCTGATGCAACGTTGAGCGAACAGCCCCCATTGCATGCAGCCATGGCCTTCCCAAGATAGCATTGTAGGGGGAGGGTGTGTCAATTATGGTGAATTATGTTTTTATTTTTTTGGTGCCAACCTATACCTCCAAGCTTGCTGCTCCCAGTGGCCACCTCGGCGTTCTATTGAACCTGACCATTGGGCTATTGGACTGCTCCATATTGTCTGGGTGAAGGCCAAGCTCCTTGTAACACCTGACATACATGATGTCACAAGAGCTGCCTTGGTCAATTAGGATGCGCTTCACTTGGCACTCCCCAACCTGGAGGGATACTACCAAGGCATCGTTATGTGGATGCTGCACCATCTCAAGGTCGGCTTCAGTAAAGGACACTACTAGTCGCTGGCACTCCTCGGCTCGAGTTCTTTTTTCCCGAACCTGGTACATATACTGCAAGTGCTTTACCTTCTGGGTCTCCCCCCGTATTTCGTTTTCGTTGACCTTCAAGTGAGTTACATTAATTACTCGAGGTCCGCCTGCCTGCGGTTCCTGTACTGGGAGAGGTGGAGCTGCTGGTGCCTGAGGCAGTCTTGCCGGCTCTTCCCTTGTCCTAGCTTTATCTACAAAGTCCCTTAAATGGCCTTGCCTTACCAAGTCTTCCAGGTGTGCTTTCAGGGCTCTACAACCCTGAGTCAGATGCCCATCTTCATTGTGGTAAGCACAATGCTTACCAAGGCTTCTTCCCATAAACTCTCCTAGTACCCTTGCTGGTGCTCTGAAATAGGGCTGGATTCGGATTTTATCCAGGACTTTGTGAATTGGAATTTGGAATACAGTTATGACTGCCTGTGCAGCCCTCAGTCCTATCTCTTGCTTGATGGATCCATTGTTACCTTGGCCTCGCTTCAGCGAGCCATTACCTTTCTCTTGCTTTGTCTCCTTAGTCCCTGGCGTGTCTTCCTTGGCTCTGGCATATTTCCCAATTCTGGCCATGAGCACTTCCATGCTTTTTGGCAATGTCTTTACCAATGACTTTCGTAGTGGACAATCATCTTTTAGGCCGTTCTTAAAAGACACGACCGCCATCTCTTGGTTGCACTCGGGTATTCGGTTGAATACCTCATAATACCCTTTGGCATAGGCTCTCAGGCCTTCGTCCTTGCCAATTTTCAGAGCCATCAGGGTGTCTACCCTTAACGGCTGTAGTTTGTTTGTCACAAACCTGGCCACAAACATCTCGGCCAGACCTTCCCAGGTTTTCATAGTTCCTTTTAGCAACTTGTGAAACCAGTCTGATGTAATTTCTCCGAAGGATGAGGGGAACACCTTGCAAAGCAACGGCTCGTTCCCGGTGTATAACGCCATCGAGTTCAGGTACAAACCGACGTGAAAGTTGGGGTCCGACTTCCCATCGTAAATCTGGAATCTCAGCATGCTAAACCTCTTCGGGGCTTTGAATTTGTCCAATTCTACCAAGAATGGCATTCTCGGCTTGACCGAGGAGGTTACCTCGGCATCTTGTTGCCTCCTCTGTAGGTAATCCCTTAGGTCCTCCTTGGTCCGACCAGAAGCTCGGCTATCTCCTGATTTCAGCCTTTTAGGTGCACTACTCTCAGCTTCATTGTGAGCCTTCTTCAACTTTTCTCCATTAGTTGCATCGAAGCACAACTCCTGTCTTTGAACATGCCGATGTTCTTTGGGGTCTTTTTCCTTGGTGTGATGTGTCATTCGAGATTCTTCCCTTCTCGACTCTCTTCGCCCGACCTCCCTTGAAGGCCAGTGAGAGTATTTTTCGCTCCTGGTATACTAGGGGGCTGTAGGGACTATTTTTTGCCTATCTTGTCGAGCATCTTTCTTGGCCGCTGGAATCGGTGTATCTTGTAACGGGAACGGTGGCTGCATGACGTTGTTCTACATCATGAAATTGACGACCGTTTGCAAGTCCACCAATTTGTTTGCCATTTCCTTTACCTCATCGTCCCTCCGTAGGCATCTATCCTTCCATACCTGAAGGTCGTCCTCATTGTAATACCCGCTTTGGTCTATTTTCTTTGGTACGTCGCCTTCCTGGCCGACGTCCTTTCCTCCGTGATTCGATCCTAGACATGATGCCGAGGTTATTTGCGAGAATATTGGAATCCGGGATAAGCGGATAAGGGACAAGAGTCCTAAAATGAGAGAAGACTTCAGTTTGGGTAAAGATAAGACTCTTAGAGAGTTTATCTCAATCCTATTAGGGAGTCCAAGATTAGCAGTAATCCTAAGTCCACTAAAGCTAGGCTTCTATTGGGACTAGGATTGTATTGGCTATAAAAGGGAGGCGCCTCCATGGGTCTAAGGTACGCAATTTATATTATGAATAGTGAGTTAAGTATTTTTGCTATCTTTGAGAGATAAATGACTTGATCATCAGAGTGCCTCCGGGTCGACGAACCACCGCCGGAATCTATTCTTTCTATTGTAGGTCATTCAGGCTTAATCTATTCTGCCGGTGCTCTCCAGCTAAATACTAATTTGGCAGTGTGGTTGGAAATTGACACACACAATTTGGCGCCGTCTGTGGGAAAGAAAGGAGAATAGATGGCCAACAACAAACAGAAAGAGAAGATTGGGGATGACACTCCCTTTGGGAGTGGGAAACCTGTTGACCTTGACGTCAAAGAAGACAACTACAACGAAGGGACTCGTTATCAAAATCACAGAGGAAAGAATGTCAGCCAGGAAGGCGACATACCAAAGAAAATAGACCAAAGTGGGTATTACAACGAGGACGAGCTTCAGGTATGGAAGGATAGATGCCTACGGAGGGACGATGAGGTAAAGGGATTGCGAACAAATTGGCGGACCTGTAAACGGTCGTTAATTTCATGATGCAGAACAACATCATGCAGCCACCGTTCCCGTTACAAGATACACCGATTCCAGTGGCCGAGAAAGATGCCCGACAAGATGGGCAGAAAACAGTCCTTACAGTCCCCCAGCACACCAGGAGCGAAAAACACTCTCACCGGCCTTCAAGGGAGGTCGGGCTAAGAGAGTCGAGAACGAAAGAATCGCAAAGGACACATCGCACCAAGGAAGAAGACCCCAAAGAACATCGGCATGTTCAAAGGCAGGAGTTGTGCTTCGACGCAACTAATGGAGAAATGTGGAAAAGGGCTCACAACGAAGTTGAGAGTAGTGCACCTAAAAGGCTAAACTCAGGAGATAGCCGAGCTCTTGGTCGGACTAAGGAGGACCTAAGGGATTACCTACAGAGGAGGCAACAAGATGCCGAGGTAACCTCCCCGATCAAGCCAAGAATGCCATTCTCGGTAGAATTGGAAAAATTCGAAGCCCCGAAGAGGTTTAGCATGCCAAGATTCCAGATCTACGACGGGAAGTCGGACCCCAACTTTCACATCGGTTTGTACCTGAACTCGATGGCGTTATACACCGGGAACGAGCCGTTGCTTTGCAAGGTGTTCCCTTCATCCTTTGGAGAAATTGCATCAAACTGGTTTCACAAGTTGCTGAAAGAAACTGTGAAAACCTGGGAAGGCCTGTGTAGACGTCCCTGAACGCCCCGAGGGGATGAACCCCCGTTCTATTCATATTGGGCTTCCTACAGTTCAGACTCGATTTGTTGTCACGGTTCTAAATCTGAACCAAAGAGTCCAAATCCGGCAAATCATTTTGAGAAAAAACAAATTTTGAAAGAAGTGCCAAACATGGATCAAGCTTTGCGGAATCTGAGTCGCCACCTAAATATTTTTTAATGGGGAAATTTAGGAAACCCTGACTCAGTGCCAAAGGCCACGTGTCCGTCATCACCAAAGTTGCCTCGGCTCGGGAACTTGAGTACGATTGGGGAAGGTCAGCTATGAGCACCCCCTCTCGCCTGGTCCGAAGACCGGCCTCTACTAATCATGATATCCAATTTTGAAAACGTTATGCGTTCTTATTCCGGTTATTAGCCTAGATTTACTATGTTATGCGCACAGCAAACAAGTATAGACCAGATCGCCTAAATTGGAACAAAGCATTGCATATCCGTTTGTTTTAGAAAATGCTTTAGGATTTGCTACTCGTAAGTAGGCTAAAAGATGGATCTCAATGAGCTATTCCAACTCAAACAATTCAGCCTTCACCCACAAGCATTCAGGCAGTTTCTCTCACATAAGCATCTAGCCACAGGGTAAGCATGCAGTCATGATAGCACTCACACGCATGTGGTATGCTAAAGCATGAAAATACTTACATCGTACTCCGTGCCAAAACAATAAACTAGTTAGCAGATATGCATGGTCCTAGTTCATGTCAAATTGACTAATGCAACGCATACAGGATACAATTAGGGTAGGCTCGGCTAACCTAAACATGTCATGTGAAATGCAATCAATTGATGCACGTATTCAATTTGAAATTGAAGTACAAATGATTAGCATGATGCAGAGCCAGTGCATGCAAGACAAGTGTATGGATGCACGCATGCATAGCATAAGGTATGCTAATTTAAACATGCCCTAATCTACCATCATAAGCGGGTAAATAAAAGGGAAGAAATAAGTGGGGATTGGAAGACATGCACACACACGCACCCACACTTATTACAGATTCGCCCTTGCCCGGAGGGACCAAATAAATATACAAATTCATTAACCTACAAGCTAATTAATTATTATAGACCACTTAATTAATTTACAAATTAACTAAGCTAAGGAGAGCAGTAAAGTCCTCGGGACGCGGGTCCAATGCAATGCATGCTCGGTCTTGCTCAGAAGTGCACTGCCATGCATAGACTGCCTCTGTTTTCCCTGCTCTGCCCCTCTGAAGACTGCTAAAGTCTCAGAGATGCTTCTCTGAACACTGGGGATCACCACCGGCTGAAGAGGATTTCCACCGGCCGCCAAATATGATCATCGGCTGCTGATTGAATTATCGGCCACTGATGGACGGCCGGTCGGCACTATTTGTTGCCGGTCGGCCAAAATGTCTTTGAACACGCAACTTCTGGCAAAGAAGAGAGATGAGCCTTGCATGACAATGCAATTCAAGCAATATATGCACCAATCACACTCCTTATCATGTTAAGGACTCAAAGGAGGATGTGCCTCGATTCTCGGACCACCAATCACGCATTTCCATGCATTATGGCCCAAAGAATCAAGTGTGCAACTTCAATTTCAAATGAATGCAAACCAAATAAGCACACAAGGAGGCCCAACCTCAATCATACTCATCTCAAGAGGTCTAGCACGCATGCTAATGCAATGCAATCCTAGGCATGTTGACTAGTATGCAACCATGGCAATGCAAATAAGCATACAAGCTAACAAGCATACAGGACATGAAACATCAATGTTAACCAACAAACATGTGAGATGCAGTGTGGATGTCCAAGAATGCAAACAAGAATGTGACTTCATTCAATCATGCAAGTTCTAACATGCAACAACTTATCAATATGCTACAACACACAAGGAGCATATGCAACCAACGAAGGGATGGACTTAAACATGATTTAGGCAGCTCTAAATAGGCCTAAAACATGGCCAAAAATGCTAAGTACATGAAGGCAAATGTTCATGCAAACATGCGTAGATACATGGTTCAAGACTTAAGCATAATGAAGCAACTTTTAAACACATTTAAAAGGGACAAACATAGATTAATGGCATGCAAACTAAGCTCTGAAATCATGTTATAAAATGATGCCAAGTCAATTTAAACAAGATAGCAAAACATGCCACAATGGCCCAAAACATGGAGCATTCAACACAAGCTTTCAAAGCATTAAAGAGGTGTCCAAAGCAAGCATACAAGTATATCTTAGCGACTAAAATGATGTTACAAATGGTGCCAAACCACTTAAACCGAAGCAAGTAATGCAAGCTACACACTTACACACTTAAGGCCAACAAACCAAAAATGCAAAGGGGCCACACAAGGCATGCCAAGATTGACCCAAACAACTATGGACAGACCTTAAACATGGTGAAATAAGTACAAAAGCTTCACAAAACCAAGCCTAAAACATGCTAGAATAAGGGTTTACAACCTAAGACATGTTAAGGCATCAAAGTGGCATCACATGGCATGTATGTTAAACTAACATGGTGTACCAAACCAACATACAACAATGTTATATCATGGCATAATAAGCATAAAAAGCAGCTATGGCATGATCAACAAACACTCAAACATGATGCTCCTTGAAGAGGCCAAAAAGTGCTCTTTTCAAGGACAACAAGGAGAGGGGTGGCCCTCTCCTTCTTGGGACTTCAAGGTATCCTTACCACTGAAATCCCTCAAGATTTCAGTGGTGAGGAGGCCCAAACTCCACAGTCCCGAAGCTCACTCAAAATAGCACAAAATGGGGCCTCTCAAGGCTTAAGAGGGGCCAAACACCTTCAAACCATAAAACACTCTAAACAAACTATTTAGAGGGCCCAAAAATAAAACTTTTTTGTATTATACACTAAGCTCAAAAATATTTCTAAGATAGGCAAAAATATAATGCAAAAAAAAAGGAAAAAAATGGGTAAGATTGTTACCCTTGTAGTCCTTCTTCAAAGGTGGTGGACCAGCCCCTTCCTTGAGCTCAAACCAGCTCCAAAGCTCCAAAACAAGCCTCAAGAACCTCAGTTCCAAGAGGATGGTGTGATGGTAGGTGTTTGTGCACAAAACTAAGCCTAAAACACACACAATGGCAAGAGAGGGAGAGATATAGATATAGGTTAGATACACTAACTTAAACCCTAAAACCAGAGCCTTCTCTAACTCTCCTCTCCAACTTGTCTAACCCTAGAACAAAGGAGAGAGGGCCTCCTCTTATAGAGGAGCCAATCTTGTAAAGCTTACAAGGTAAGCTAACAAGAGGGCCATCCCTCCATACACGTGCATGGAGGGGAAGCAAATGCAAGACAGCTGTGCTAAAATATCTGCAAAAGCAGATGCACAGTAGTCGGCCAGCCAAAGATGTCATTTTGACAAAATTTACTGCCGACCGACAACAAAGAATGCCGACCGGCAACATACATTGCCGATGGCATAAAACCCTGGCCGGTGGCCTCTAGCCCTGGCCGGTGATGTGTGGGGGATGCCTCACAAGGCATTCCCTGCCCCTCCAAGGCAAAACACAAGTGTTTTGTGCCAAACCAGACACTAAAAGGTCGAGTTCAGAGATCCTGAGGCAAGGCGCGTAACCGGGACCTCCGGGAACTCCAAACGAACACAAACATGGATAATCATCGGGTGTTCAAACGGTGACGTCCAAGTCTTGAGGACGGTCAAAAATGGGGTGTCTACAGCCTGACCGAGATGTTTGTGGCCAAGTTTGTGACAAACAAACTACAGTCGTTAAGGGTAGACGCCCTGATGGCTCTGAAAATTGGCAAGGACAAAAGCCTGAGAGCCTATACCAAAACGTATTATGAGGTATTCAACCGAATACCTGAGTGCAACCAAGAGGTGGCGGTCGTGTCTTTCAAGAACGGCCTAAAAGATGATTGTCCACTATAAAAGTCATTGGCAAAGACATTGCCAAAAAGCATGGAAGAGCTCATGGCCAGAATTGAGAAATATGCCAGAGCCGAGGAAGACACGCCAGGGACTAAGGAGACAAAGCAAGAGAAAGGAAACGGCTCCCCGAAGCGAGGCCGAGGTAACAATGGATCCAACAAGCAAGAGATAGGACTGAGGGCTACATAGGCAGTCACAACTGTATTCTGAATTCCAATTCACAAAGTCCTGGATAAAATCCGAATCCAGCCCTATTTCAAAGCACCAGCAAGGGTACTAGGAGAGTTTATGGGAAGAAGCCTTGGTAAGCATTATGCTTACCACAATGAAGATAGGCATCTGACTCAGGGTTGCAGAGCCCTGAAAGCACACCTGGAAGACTTGGTAAGGAAAGGCCATTTAAGGGACCTTGTAGATGAAGCTAGGACAAGGGAAGAGCCAGCAAGACTACCTCAAGCACCAGCAGCTCCACCTCTCCCAGCACAGCAACCGCAGGCAGGCGAACCTCGGGTAATTAATGAAATTCACTCAAAGGTCAACAAAAACGAAATACGGGAGGAAACCCAGAAGGTCAAGCACTTGTAGCATTTGTACCAGGTCCGAGAGAAAAGACCTCGAGCCGAGGAGTGCCAGGGACCAGTAGTGTCCTTTACTGAAGCCGACCTTGAGATGGTGCAGCATCCACATAACGATGCCTTGGTAGTATCCCTCCAAGTTGGGGAGTGCCAAGTGAAGCGCATCCTAATTAACTAAGGCAGCTCTTGTGACATCATGTATGTCAGGTGTTACAAGGAGCTTGGCCTTCACCCAAACGATATGGAACAGTCCAACAGCCCAATGGTCGGGTTCAATGGAACGCCGACATAGCCACTGGGAGCAACAAGCTTGGAGGTGCAGGTTGGCACCAAAAAGATAAAAACAGAATTCACCATAATTGACACACCCTCCCCCTGCAATGTTATCTTGGAAAGGCCATGGCTGCATACAATGGGGGCTGTTCCCTCAACGTTACATCAACTATTGGGGTTCCCAACAGAGCATGGGATAGAGGAGGTCAGAGGGGATCAGCTGCAAGCAAAGAACTGCTCCATGGCAGCAATGAAATCCACATGCAGCATACGAGAACCAGAGACAGTAGAGATCGAAGACGAAGAAGTGAAAGTCCTAGATGACGTCGGCAAAGAGCCAGTCGAGAAAAGTGAAGAAACCCTGAAGAAAATCCTTGTCCAGCAAGGGGATGAGGAACGCTTCTTCCTTCTCGGCTCGGGCTTAGCCGAGGAAGAGGAAAAAGAACTGGAGGCTTTCTTGAGAATAAACATTGAGGTATTTGCCTGGACACCTTACGAGATGTCTGGCATTGACACTGAGGTCACTTGCCATAAACTGAACATAGATAGGTCGGCCAAACCTGTAATCCAACGAGCAAGAAGACCGACGTTGATGCATGTTGAGGTAGTGGAAAAGGAAGTAGACAGACTTCTGGAGGCCAAAGTCATTCGAGAGGTAAATTATCCGACATGGCTATCAAATACTGTGGTGCTGAAGAAAAAGAATGGTAAATGGAGGGTCTGCGTAGACTTTACCAGCCTAAACACGGCCTGTCCCAAAGACAGTTTCCCTTTACCCAAGATTGACCAATTGGTGGATGCCACTTTAGGGCATGAAAGGATGAGCTTCCTGGATGCCTACAGGGGTTACCATCGAGAGCCATGTACCCCGGATGAGAAGAAGACCACGTTTATCACCCCAAAAGGGTCATATTGCTATAGAGTGATGCCTTACGGGTTAAAAATGCAGAGGAACTTACGAGATTGGTAACCAAGATGTTCGGACACCTAATTGGCGAGCAGGAGGTATACATCGATGACATGGTCGTGAAGACCAGGAGACCTAAGGACCATCTGGAAGACTTAAAGGCAGTCTTTCACATCCTAAAAACATATCGGCTCCGACTCAATGCATCAAAGTGTGCATTTAGAGTCGGATCTGGTAAGTTCTTAGGATACTTGGTGACCAAAAGGGGCATTGGGGCCAGCCCAGATCAGATCAAGGCCATCCTAGAACTGATAAGCCTAACATCGGTAAACGAGTCTGAGATGTTGGTGGAAGGGCTGCAGCCCTGAATAGGTTCATAAACAGAAGTTCTGACAAATGCAAAACTTTCTTCAGCTAAGTGAAGAAGGCCACAGACTTCTTATGGACAGAAGAGTGTGAAGTCGCCTTGGCCGACTTGAAGAAGTATTTGACCACGGCTCCAGTTCTCTCCAATCCAGAACCTGGAGAGGAGCTATTCCTGTACTTAGATGTTTCGGAACATGCGGTAAATGCAGTGGTAATCCGAGAAGAAAAAGGAGAACAAAGGACTGTTTACTATGTAAGCAAAACCCTGGCTGATGCAGAGACTAGGTATTTACCCTTAGAGAAGTTAACACTGGCTTTAGTAATGGCTTCAAAGAAGCTGAACCATTACTTTCAAGCCCACAAAATTGTGGTGCTAACTGAACATCCTTTGAAGTCCCTGTTGCAGCAGGGAGATCAGACAAGTAGAATAGCCAAATGGGCAGTGGCCTTGGGCCAGTATGACCTAGAATACAGACCCAGAATAGCAATCAAAGGCCAAGTTTTGGCCGACTTCGTGGCCAAGTTCACACCAGGAGCCGTCATACATCGGGCTCCGTTGATCCGAGGTGAACGATGTCCAAGCAAACAAAGAGGAGCCCAGCCGAGGGCAACGGAACAAAGGAAGGAAGAAAAACTGAGGCCCTGAGATTTACATCGGCGACTCCTTTTGACTGTTCGTAGGTAGGAGTTCAAACCGACAAGAAGCGAGGGCAGGAGTAGTACTGGTATCTCTAGATGGACAGATACTAGAACAATCCATTCGTTTGGGGTTTAAGGCCTCAAACAATGAAGTAGAGTATGAAGCACTGATTGCAAGACTAAAACTGGTAGTAGCCGTAGAAGCAGATGAGGTGATAGTCTTCTATGACTCACAGCTTATAGTCAACCAGACAACAGGCGAGTTTGCAGACCGAGACGAAAGGATGTCGGCCTATGTAAAGGAGGTCGGCAGATTGGTGGCCTTGTTTCAGAATTGACGACTACAGCAGGTTAGCCGAGATGATAATAGTCACGCTGATGCCCTGGCCAACCTGGCTAGTGCAATACAACCTGGAAAGGCAAGAACGATAATGGTTGAGTACTTGCCCGGTCCAAGCATAGAACCACTGAACACAGAGCGCGAAGCAATGTGTGTGGAGATGGGACCAAGTTGGATAGATGCAATAATAGCATTCTTTAAAGACGGGAAGCTGCCTGATAACCGAAAAGAAGTGCACAAGATCAGACTGAAGTCGGCAATATTCAGTTTGACCCCAGAAGGACACCTTTACAGAAGATCATTTACCGGACCCCTTCTGAGGTGTGTGCATCCTGCACAGGTTGAAGATTTTCTGTACGAGATACATGAAGGAATATGTGGAAACCACGCTTGGGGCAAGTCATTTTCCCACAGGGCCATTACTCAGGGGTATTGGTGGCCCTATATGTGGAAATATGCCGAAGATTATGTGAAGAAGTGTGATAAGTGCCAAAGGTTTGCACCTTTGATACATCAACCAGCAACCGACTTGAACCCAGTATCCAGTCCTTGGTCATTTGCCCAATGGGGCATGGATCTTGTTGGAAAACTACCTCAAGCAACTAGACAAAGGAAGTACTTACTAGTGGCAATAGATTATTTCACCAAGTGGGTAGAAGTTGAACCCCTTGCCAAGATTCGAGACATTGATGTGAAGAACATCATTACCAGGTTTGGGATTCCAAGAGCAATAGTTGCAGACAATGGAACACAATTTGACAGTAAGCTAATCAAAAGCTTCTGTGCAAAGTTCAAAATCAAGAATTACTTTTCAATCCCAAGTTTTCCTCAAAGCAATAGACAAGCAGAAGCGTCCAACAAAGTTATCTTGGATGTAATAAAAAAGAGGCTGCAACCAGCAAAGGAAAAATGGGTAGATGAATTGCTTAGTGTACTCTGGGCATATCGGACTACGCTGAGAAGATCAACGGAGGAATCCCCGTTTGCCATGGCTTATGGCACAGAAGTAGTCATTCCGCTAGAGGTTGGCATCCCAGAGACCAGAACCCAGGCAGTGGAGAATGGAACTAATGATGTATTTTTAGCCCGAGATTAGGATCTTCTAGAAGAGAGAAGGGAGAAAGCAGCAATTCAATTGGGGGGCATACCAACAGCAACTTGCCAAGGCTTATAATAAGAAGGTGAACTCGCGAAAGTTCCAAGTTGGTGACCTCGTCCTGAGAAAGGTTGTCGGCAACAAGAAGGATCCTAGAGAAGGCAAGCTTGGCCCAAATTGGGAAGGACCCTATAGAATCATCTTGGTCTTAGGCAACGGGGCATATCGGCTTGAGGATTGCGAAGGCAAAAAGCTACCAAGACCCTGGAATACTTGCAATCTGAAACTTTTTTATCATTAGGCTTTCTTGTTCTTTGTTATTAGCTGAAGTAATAATAAAGTTTTAGCTTTATTTTTTACACTTGTGACTGATAAGATACTTGACGATGTCTCTGGAATACATGCATAATGAGAACCCAAGTGGAACTTAAGTTCACATTAGGGGGCAGAGAGTTGGGAAATGGTTCATGGAAAGGTAGAATTTACAAACTAAAATTAGTTTAAACACTTGTTGAAATTTAAGTTTACAAGTTGAAGTTAAACCGAGGTCATGTTTAACGCTTGTTGAAACTTAAATTTACAAGTTGAAGTTAAACCGAGGTCATGTTTAACGCTTGCTGAAATTGAAGTTAAACCGAGGTCATGTTTAACGCTTGTTGAAACTTAAGTTTACAAGTTGAAGTTAAACCGAGATCATGTTTAACGCTCGTTGAAATCTTAAGTTTACAAGTTGAAGTTAAACTAAGGTCATGTTTAACGCTTGTTGAAACTTAAGTTTACAAGTTGAAGTTAAATCGAGGTCATGTTTAACGCTTGTTGAAATTTTAAGTTTACAAGTTGAAGTTAAACTGAGGTCCTGTTTAATGCTTGTTGAAACTTAAGTTTACAAGTTGAAGTTAAACCGAGGTTAGGCTTAACGCTTGTTGAAATTTTAAGTTTATAAGTTGAAGTTAAACTGAGGTCATGTTTAACGCTTGTTGAAATCTTAAGTTTCCAAGTTGAAGTTAAACCGAGGTTATGTTTAACACTTGTTGAAATTTGTGAGAAATTTAAAAGTTGAAGTTAAACTGAGATTATGTTTAACACTTCTTGAAATTTGTGAAAAATTTACAAGTTGAAGTTACAAGTTGAAGTTAAACCGAAGTTATGACTAAAAGAAAATTGGTCTAAACGCTTGTTGAGATTTTTTAGAAAAATTTGCAAGTTAAGACCAAGGTTGTATTAAAAGAAGTACTTATGTACTTGCCGAGGTAAACCATTGGTTTGTATAACCGAGGTATATGACCCCGAGGAAATTGCACAGATAAGGTGTACGCTTGAAAGAATGCAAAATTATTCTAAGTACAGAATCATACAAGAGTCATACAAAGGAAATTGTACTTGCATTCAGAAGAATCAGTTCAAAATAAAGAGGGCACTTCAGCCTACCAAAAGTGCAGTTGTTCAGAATTTACAAAAGTGGCACTTCGGCCAGATCCAAGCTTATATTGATTCAAAAAGTAAGACAAAGTACTAAGTACAAAGCAAAAAGACAAGACTATTAGGCATCAGCAGTAGGATAGGGCTCTGAAGATATTTTAGAATTATTCTCGGCGTCCTTCTTAGCAGTGAGCTTGGCAACGATCTCTTTGAGAGTCTGGTCGATGCTCTTGTTGGCAATGGGCACATCCGATGTTGTCTTCTCAAGAGTGTCATTTTTGGGGACCTCACCCTCCTCGTCTTGAGTCAAGTCTAGGACTTGCTCATTTGGAGTAGGGGACTTGGCCCCAACAGCTTCCTTCGATTTTCTTACCAAAGTTTCTCCCTCAGACTCAGAATCGTCTTCGGATTGGCTTGGAGTAGGAAGGAATGGCAGGAGGAGGACGTCGGCATTCTTGAGGGGGTAGTCCTTGGGGACGTCAAGCTTTTTTAGAGCAACCATCCAACCAAGGGTGAAACCCTTGTTGCATGCCTGCTTCACCGGACTCTTGTAGTCCGCCGTGACATCGGCCACCCCCTCATTGTATGCCTTTTCATCTACGTCCTTGATCTCGGCAGCTTTTGTGGCCAAGGCATCTTGTAGTTCTTTTTGGGCCTAGGCCATCTTTTTCTCGACCTCTTTCTTTTCAGCCATGAGGACCTTGGTGATAGCCTCGGCAGCGTCCGCTTTTTCGTCGGCCTCATCTTTAGCTTTAACAGCAGACTCGGCCTGGTCTACCAAGGTTTTCATTTTTGCCTCGGCCTTTTTGACGGTCTTCTGCAAACCAGCTACCTCCCTCATCTTGTCGGGTTAACTCCTTCCTCATCTCAAAAGCTTGCATTGAGAATGAGTGGGCATCTTGGATCGCTGAAAAGAAAGTGAATGAACAAAAGTTAGTAAAATTCTCCGAGTATGAAAGAATAGAGAAAGAAAAATACCAAGTGTGAAAGACTTACTTGAGCGAATCTTTGGAGCATCGAGTGAAGTGTTCAGACTCATCTCGGCATTTTGGTTGAGATCGTTTGGAAGGAGCAAAGCCGTTGAGAGGGCAACACGGACTTCGAGGTCAGTCGCACTGTCACCAGCTCTGACCAGCATGTCCTCGATGGTGATCTGGGGGGCCCAGGGGACATCTGGTTTCATTGGCCCCGAGGTTGTGGCCGACTCGGACCTCGGCCTCTTCGACCGAGTAGATTGGGATGGTTCGGCCTCAGCGGGCCTTTTCTCGGCAGCAGAAGGTGTCTTTTTACTCTCAGTCAATTTTGAAATTGGCAAGGTGTCCTCGGTGTCAATCTGAGTCACCGTTGCCTTTGGCTGAGCCTTATTTAGTCTTTTTTATTTCGGCTTTGGGTGAGGCTGAGATGGTGCTGGTTGAGCGCCAACAATGGTAGGGATGTCGGCCAAAAGATCCTCAGTGACTGCTTTTTTGCGACCCATCTCAACAGTGATTGTAGTTCGACGTCTTCTTTGGCGTTGAGATAGAGAGATCAGATATGGAGCCAAAGTTGATAGTAGCTCAGTTGGATCAGAGGTAGATCCTCGATCCGCCAAGATGATGAAGTTGTTGGAACTGTAGTGGTGGACTGAGGAGACTTGCTCTTCTTCTTCTTCTAAGGTGAAGAACCGACTTATAAGTTAGGATGAAGTTGAGCAGAAGAGGGGCTCTCCGCTTGTGAACAGGCAGGTCTAACAGAGATTTTGTCCTTGGTAATCTGTGGAGGAAGGCATTGCTGTATTGAATAATATCGTGTATGTAGTACACTTGTGTTATTATGCATTCTAGTATGTTGAGATAGTAAGAAATATTCACGCACTGAGAATGTGAGGTACCATTACCTTCCAGCTAATGCTTGGAGAATTAGTCGTGCTTAGAATGAGAAGTACTAGTACCTTCCAACTAGTGCCTATAGAACTTGGCAGAGGTACTATTACCTTACAACCAAATTTGGTAAAGTGACGAGGTATCATTACCTTCAAGCTTGTATCTGGTAAATTAGCATTTCGTTATGGAAAGGTATATCATTGGCTTACAGTGCTGAAGACAGGTAGAGCATTATTTCATTTCTCATTTTGTCTCAGTGTATCCTTATCTATCATGAGTAGGTGAATGGTTATGGTTAGGTGAGGCCGGATTGTTTTATGTGATAGTGTAGTAATCATTGTACATGTATTGATTTCGTATTCGTGTTAGGACATATAGGTAAGTAATTTGGCGAGTTGTTCAAAGTGTTTCTTGACCGTGGACTTAAGGCCAAGGGATGTGATGAATGTATTAGAAGTGAACGTATGTTTCGTATTGGGCATAAATAATGAGAAGTAATCGGGTTTTTTGAAAGTATTTTTTTAAAAAAAAAAAACAGTTATGATGCGTTATTCATAAATGGAAACTTTTAAAGAAAAGTGAATTGTTTGTGTTATTGGGTAAATTGAATGATTTTAAAGAAAAATACCTGTATGAATATATGTTCAATATAAACCATCACATTATATATATGATATGATATAAAACATTCATGATCATAGCTATCTGTATGTTGTTATTGTTTAGGATCATGTTGAGATCCCTACTGAATTTTATATTCATCCCACATTGCCAATCCTTTTTCAGGTGAAGGCCGAGAAGTGTTTCAATGTCAAGGATCTTCTTTATCTATTGGCCATGGAGCCTTTTATTTGTGGGCAGAATGCCATTGATGTAAAAGGGTTAAACCCTTTCTCTTAATTTAAAAGACATAAACTTGCGGGTAATTTATTTAATTATAACTCTTATTTCATTCATATTATATTCACATGAGAGAATCTTTATTTATGTGTTCTTGTAAATGTAAAAAGTTTTCGCATGTTATTTTTGAAATTGAATCTATAATAATGATTTGGTAATGGAATCCAAGTAATAAAAAGCGGGGTGACATTTTTGTAACAAAATTTTCATACTATCACTAAAAATTTACAATTAGTGACATTTTTTAATAGTGTATGATGAAAAATGCCATTAATTATCATAAGATCGATTAGATAATAAGTCCACTTAGTAGGACCTACATGTAAGTCCTTCGTTGTTCGACAAAATGGTGTAGTGAAATATCCATCTCCAACTTTCAACAAACAGAAACCACCCATCACACAAAGAAGTGACAAAGTGAGGTAATGCTGGATGAAGTAGGAAGTGGGGTGAAGAGAATGACGAGAGAATGGCAAAAAAATGAAGTACAACTATCAAGAATTGAGAACGATATAAAGTCCGAAAGATGGCTCAAATAAAAGTCAGAAACGGAAAGAAAAGTCCTTTTTTTTTTATCAACTTTCGAAGCTCTAATGGCATGCAATAAGAGGAAGAACAAGACATATGAGAGGTGATACGATAATTAGGCCGTGAGGTGAATTCAATGACATAAAAATGAGGCAAAGCTGAGTTATAACAAAGGAGATCGAATGGCTTGAAGTGGTGGTGAGGAAAGAGGGTGAGTTTGGATAGAAGTGGGTGAGTTTGCGTCTTTCTTTTGAAATTTGGGGTCAAAATGTAATTTTTTTAATGTTATCCTTTTCAAATGTGATGGTAGGGATAAAAATGATACGATTTCAAAAACTTTGGGGATAAAATTGAAATTATTCGAAGTCTAGGAGTGTAATTGAAAATCGAGGCAAAGTATAGGGGTAAAAATGAAATTTTCTGTAAAAAAAATATGTATTAGTCCTATTGAATATCCTTTAGATAGTAATTGCTAACTTTTATGTTAAATTGTCACTCAATCGATGATACGACCGAATAGGTAATCTCAATTTGTAGGCAAATTTTGACGTATTTATTTTATCATTCAATATAAATATTCAAATTTCAAAAGAAGATGTTACTCTCATAATAAGTGTGGTCTAAAACTTCACCCATTCAAATTTGAAATCACTATTAGTCAATCAATTCTATTAAAATTAATTTGGAAAATAAATTCATTTGAATAGCCAAGAAATTTTCAGCTCAATTAATTTCTCGTGATTGACTCAGGAAATTTGAGATTTAAAGAGACAATTCTAAATGATGTTTTATATTTTTTAAAAAAAATTTTTATGGCATATTGTTTAGAATTTAATTTTTCATTATTGAGATAAAAAGTTATTTGTTAAATATTTAATTTTAATTTTTTTTTATATTTGGAGGGTTAATTGATTATTAAAGTATAGTTTGAGAGTAAAATGAAATTTTAAATAAAATTTAATGTCACGTCAGCACATTCTGTTTAATTGTAGATGGAATCAGACTATGGGAGTAAATAAGCAATCAATTTACTCGAGTTTTAATGGAGTTTTCAGATTACAAGACACTTGATAGCCTTACTTGACTGAATAAGCAACTGCTTGAGCCCAAACAGCAGTCTCTAAGAATACATTTGGTTGGTCTAAAAATACATTAGTATCCAAACACTTCCTTCCTAGGCCTATCAACCCATCGGATTTTTCTGAATCCAACCGCAATCCAACCCAAAAAATCTGAATCCATTAAAGAGACATCCGATCCAAAATCCGATTAATAACATGACCTGATTACCAATGGAAAAATGTTATCTTTTCATTCTCTTTTTTTGTCATAATAAATTTGTTCACAAATTCAAGACTTGAACTTCGCATTAGGGTTTGTTTGATTAAATAGAAACTGATAATGAAAAGTGACAGAGAAATGAAAAAAAAAAAGAAAAAAAAAAAAAGGTAAAACAATATACATATATATTTTCTTGCATGCATTTGATTTAAAAGATGCAGGTCTATTTTGTAGGATTATTAGAATATTAGCTCTCCAAGTTTTTAGCTACATGTTTTTCTTTTTTGGTTTCTTACAAGATTGGATTTCTTTGTATAATATGTCTTTTAATTTTAATTTTTGGTGGTACATCTACGTATTTTTCCAATGAAAAATTGGGTTGAGTCCAAGAAACACTTCTGATTTTTCAAGTTTATTTTTTGGTGATGGATTTTATTTTTTCCATGGATAAACAAAAAAATGTTTGGTAGTGTATAAATGTAAATAAATCAAATCGGATATCCAAAATTACCAAATTCGGATGATTTATAACCATATGTGGGGTAGGCTGATTCAAATCAGATTTGGGTCGTGTTTTAATCGGATCAAAATCCACTATAATGAGCGATCGTTTTAATTAATTTATTTTATTTTGATGGAAACCTCATTAATTGGATAATTAGGTTTCCTAAGTTCTATACAAGTCTTCTGTAAAAGTAATTATGAGGGGAAACCATATAAAAACGTGTGACATTACAATTAGGATTGTGAAATCCATTAGGATTGTATAACCCTCACCATCACCATATATAAATAGTAGACCCTCTCTCCTAAACTCTTCACCAATTCCTCTTCTTCTCCTTTTACTGTCTTTTGATCTGATTTTTAACATGCTCGGTTGCTCAACCATGTTCCAACTTCATCTTCCACCAATCTCATGACGCTAAACTCCTTCCTCCACTGCACTCACAACCTGTCATGAACAACTCTCGAAATTACTAACCGGCAGTCACTTTAGGGACGTGGTGGCATGGTGGGTTCTCGGGCCATCGATGCATACCAATATCAATATTTTTGCAACCATAGTTTTCAACCATGTTTGGCAAGACGGACCGGTATTTGGCTACAATTATCTTTCTGGGCATCATGTCCTATCGGCTGCACAAGCTTTAGCCTCTCATGGATCGAATTTGAAAACCATATTAAATATAGTAAGTAATTTAATCTTTTTTTGAAACTATGTCATTGTATTTCATTATCTTACTTTGTTTTGGCCACTGAGAGTCACTCTATTTGCTGTTGTTGTCATGCCCCTAATAATTGCTTCATGCATACATGCTGGTTATTTATTTTAAATTACAAATTTAATGATTTTTAGTAGCTTTAATATGTTTGATCAACACGATCTCCTTGAAAAATAAAAATAAAAAAATTACAAATCAGCCGTATTTTTACATAATATTTACAAATTCATAGAAAAATTTGTAAATTTAATATTAAAGTTGGAAAAGTTTACAGCTTATTTGAATTTTTTTTTTCTTTTTATTTTTTTTGAAAACATATACTAAAAAAACTCAAGTCCCATCATGGCTCCCACTAGGAAAACTCCTTAAAAACACTTTGAGAACATCCACAAACAAAAGACCAGAAAAACTTCAACATCACCCTATAGCAAAGGAAAACCACCCTATATTTTGGTTCAATCATTAATGCATTTTTTAAGTCCTAACATTACAACTCTCCCAAGCATCCATATTAATTCTACTGCAGATAACCAAGACAGCAACATAACATCCAATCCATACCATAACAGGTTTTTTTTTTTTTTTTTTTTTTTTTCCCATTAATTTTCAACTCCTCACTGCCTCAATATTAAACGATAAATCATTCAGGAGAAAAAAAATTCACATTCAGATTTAGACTTCAGTACTTTACCCACCCTGGCCCTCCCATCTTTACCATGTCAGCCAGCTCATCCCAATTCCAGACAAAATTATTAAAACTGGCTGCATTTTTTAATAACCAAATAGATCACATAATAGAAAAGAAAATAAAAGAAAAGATATTCCCAAATAGTGAATCTTACCATATAACTAATTTTTCTTGATGAGTGTCGACTGTTGATTATTGTTTAAAAATTTGTGATTAACTTCTTCTTGTTACTATGGTTGCAAAAATTTTCTTGCATTGCTCTAATGGTGAATTTAATTTTACAGTCACCTGGATTTATGATAGCAATAAATGCAAAAGTCATTGTACCAGCATTAGACCTTCTACCTGCACATTATGTAGCTATTGACGTGCACGTTGAGAAAGTGACATGGCTGTGCCGGTAAGCAATATCGAGAGTTGTTGATGATGGGTTGTGAGTCCAGTGGACGAAGCAGTTTAGCGCCACAAGATAGGTGTACGACGAGAAGACCTTCTTGTTGGGGAAGATGAAGTTAACATGGTCAGAACAAAAGATAGCAAATTGGAACAGAAGAAAATGAAACTAGGATTTCCCAATCCTTTCCATATTTTTGTATACGCCTTTTTATAAGGTTTCCCAATTCTAATATAAATCAAAATAAAACTCATTATGTATTCTTTATCAGCTTTCTCAATTCTAGTTTCATTATATTTCATTTTGTATCTTCCTCTATGGTTGAAATAGAAAATTGGTAAACATTTCGAGTTGCACTACAATGTTCTTTTCTTAAAGACGACTTCTCCGACAAGGTAGTGGAATGAAACATCCCTCTCCAACTTTGTATAGTAGAAGAGGTCCAATATATTTTTTTATAAACTAAGATTTTTTGATGAAATTTCTCTTTGATCATATTAGAGAAATTTTAAAATTTCTCTGTGAAATCTATGAAAATTAAAATTTCTCTGTGTTGGGCCGAAATTTCTCTAAGTCTGGCCAAAATTTCTTTAAGTTGAATTTTCTCTCTAGAAATGTTAAAGGTCCCCAACTACTATAAAAAAATATATATATATTGTATTTCATTTATTAATAGCAGAGACCTTAAAAAAAATTATCCATTATTATTATATATTTAAATAATATAAACAATATCAATATATATTATCAACTTGGAGTTGAGCTCGAGCTTGATTAATATTAAGAATAAATTAAAAAAACAGCTTTGAAGTTTGATTAAAGTACAATTGTCTCTTGTGATTTGAAAAATTATAAATATTTCCTTGTCATAATTTTAAATTTAACAGAATTAATTAAAAAAATAAAATTTCAAACGATTCTTTTATACAAAGTTATTTGTTATGAAATTAAAATTTTCAAACAGTAAGATGTAATTTTTGGAACCATTGGGATAATTTGTATTTTCGCAAACTTGAGAGGGTGTATTTGTAATTTACCTTAATATTTAATGAGTCAAGCTAAGCTCGATTTCAATTAGTTATCGAACTGAACACGAACTAGATAATCAAGCTCAATGAACAAACAAGCTGAGCTTGATACATATAAAGCTCAACTCGGCTCGATTCATTTGCAACTCTGTACATCATTATCATCACCACCACCAACATTACTTAATCCCACCCAACAATGTATATTAAGCTATTCAAAACCTTTTCTTACATCACCACTACCAATATTACTCCATCCCACTTAATAATATATATATATATATATCAAGCTCCGTGATTCCTTTGGCAATGTCTGTAACGCCCTGACAATGTCTGTGATTCCTTTCCTTTTGAACTATTTTCAAGCTTTACAACATTGTCTCATTACATTTATTTCAAAATCAAATAGTTCAACAAGTAAGGAATGATACAACAAAATCTACACACGTAAGTTGGGAGTTAGAGTCGAAAACGCTTTAAACTGATTTGAAAAAGGACACTCAGGAGGCAAAAAAGGAAAACAAACCCCAAACCACTCTATGGCTGTCACGGGTAGCTTTCTTGTAGAAAATATGACATATGGGGATAGATGACATGTAATTAGCACACGTAGGTTGGGAGTTAGAGTCGAAACATCTTAAACTTAGTCGAAAAAGGGCATTTACAGGGCGAAAATTCAAAATAATCCCCGAACCATTGTACGGATATAACGGGCAGCTTCCTCATGAAAAAAAGGACATGTGGGGAACAGACAACATGTAATTTAGCACACATAGGTTGGAAGTTAGAGTCAAAAATGCATTAAACTTAGTCGAAAAATGATGTTCAGGAGGCGAAAAAGCAAAACAGCCTTCGAACCACTCTATAGATATCATGAGTAGCTTTCTCGTGACAAATAGGACCTATGGGGACAAACGGCACGTAATTAGCAGACCTAGGTTGGGACTTAGAGTCGAAAACACCTTAAACTTAGTCGAAAATGAGTGTTTGGAGGGCGAAAATACAAAACAGCCTCCAAACCACTATATGGATGTCACAAGTAGCTTCCACGTGAAAAATATGACATGTGGGGAATAGACAACATGTAATTAGCACATGTAGATTGGGAGTTAAAATCGAAACCTCAAACTTAGTCAAAAAAGGGCGTTCAGGAGGCGAAAATGCAAAAAAGCCTCTAAACCACTTGGTAGATGTCACGAAAAGCTTCCTCGTGATAAAAAGGACATATGGGAAAGGACAATATGTAATTAACACACGTAGATTGGAAGTTAGAGTCAAAACACCTTAAACTTAGTTGAAAAATAATGTTCGGGGGCCGAAAATGCAAAATGGCCCATGAACCACTCTATGGATGTGACAGGCAGTTTCAAACTTGAGAAGATTCGTTTATAATAGATGATGGCCATACATAGTGAATTTGTTACTTTGGTTGCCAATGTTTGGGAAACCTTGAACGAGGTACTTGCTAATGGGGGGAATGATTAGTTGTTACAGCTGAAAAGATATGAGTGAATAAGAAAACATTAGTTTGTCTAGGGCTGTTTGGGTGTAAATAAAATATCGGTTTCTTTCTTGTTTGCCATGTGTACTATTAATTACGGATAACTACTTTTTGATCCTTCAAACATATTTTATCATTGCTCTTAATCTTAAATGTTATTAGTGATTACTGTTATTCACATGTGAAAAATCTAGAAATTCCCTAGATATTAATTTGTGATTATGTATCAATTTTAAGCAGTAAATAACAATCCTAATCAAACAGTAAAGATAAATCGACATAACGATTTTAACGTGAAAAAACCACAATTTGAGCACCTCAAATTGTTATAAAAAAAAACCACGCGAAAAGCCACAAAACAATCTACTAAAAGACATAAAGGAATTACACAAGTGTACTCTCAATTACCTAGCGAATCCACGCCCGAATTGAACCGACCCCTATGTGCCTCTTCCAACCCCGTCTTCACCTTAGAATTGTCTTGCCCAACGTTGAATCCACAACATTGATGTTGAATCACGACTATGTGCCAATCCAGAATCCACCAAAGCTTCAGGCCCGAAATTCCCAAAAACCACCGAAGAACAACTCTCTTTTGTATTGAATGAAACAAACAATCGCTTGATGTATTGTCATGACCCACAATCCGCCCCTATGGATTAGAGTCATAACCGGCCAGTAATTATGAAATTACCTACGGCCATAGTCAGAAATCATATCATATTTAATAATAAGGGGCCAAGCTGCTAAAGCAAAACTTATAAAGATTGTCCAACGAGCTGTTCATACATGGTTTAACCAAAAAATTTCACATATATGTAATAACTCATAATACACAAATATCCATATTCTGTATTACATAAGTCCAAGATCATTTAGTAGTCAGTATTTAACAAAATTCAAAACCAAGGTTATACAAGTTCAATCATGCGTGACCACAAAAGAACAAGAGATAGGTAAAACAAAACTAAGGCCTCTTGCATGAGGCGACCTTGGTTGATCTCTCAAAACTTGGTTTCTCATTGCTCACTGGAGCTGGGGCTGGACGTCCCGCTACTCACCTACATACATATAATAAAGAGTGAGCTAACGCCCAGTGAATAATACCAAAATAAAGGAGTTCATGAATAAGATTTATTTAATCATAAGTTATAAACCAAACTTATTGGTCGATACTAATGCAAAAAGACCTTAGGTCCAACATAGCATATATCGTATCCATATTCATACACCAAACAACCTTGGGTCCAATTCGTACTTACAAAATGACCCTTGGTCCATTACATGCAAAACGACATTGGGTCCAATTCATTGGCAAAACAACCCTCGGTCTGACATGTGCGAAATGACCTTAGGTCCACCATATGTAAAGTAGTCTTGGATCCAATTCATACACAAAACGACCTTGGGTGCAACTAGTCCATTTTTGCATTTATGCGCACTCATGATCCATGATCATGTTCACATTCACCTTTGCATTTAAAACGACCTTAGGTCCACTTATTCCCTTATTTGGAACGGCCTCTAGCCCATTCAACGGCCTTTAGCCTATTTAATTCAACAGTTATACAAAATGGCCTTATGCCCATTTTATATCCTTTTCAAGTAAACCGAACGGCCTTGGGCCCATTTCAGACTATGTATCTTTCACTTCACATATTTCAATGCGAACCAAGCGGATAGAATACTCATTCACAAAGATTCAATCGGCTTAGAAACTTACCACACAAGTAATGTTTAGAGAATAATACATACACAAATTATCTTTACTAAGATATTACTCACTGTGTTCTGGTGCTTGATTTGTCCTTGCACTTGACCGTAGGAGCTCTAATCTTCCAATTCCTAGCTAGTTCTTGAGTTATCTTTCTCAATCTTCAAGCTCCTTGCCAAACTCTCAAATTTTGCCTTCACTCTCTTTCTCTCTAAAGCCGTCTCACTCTCTCTCTCTCTCTCTCTCTCTAGAGTGCAACTTCAGCCAAGAGACGAGAAGATGAGCTCAAAATGTGAATTAGGCCCTTAATTAGTATATATATAGGTTTCACTAATCATATTGGCTAATTAAAGCTTAGGCCTAATCAAATGAACATAATTAAATCAGATTAATCTAATCATTTTAATCCGAATCAATTTTTAATTAAATTTCACTGTAAGCTTTAAAAATCATGTTGAATGCAAAAATACAGTCAATTTTAGTTTATGTCACCTCTACGGTCTTCAATTTAAAATTTATAACAGCAAATCAAACAGATTTTCCTACGATGAACAGATATAAATTCACAAATACATATAATCATATAATTAGCATTCAAAATCATAACAAGCCCATAATTATAAGCATAATTAAGATTAATTACCATAATCCAGAGTTGGGTCGTCACATTCTTCTTTCTCCCACGCGGCATCCTTACAATAATGTTCTTTCCATTCCACTTTTACCATTGGAATGGATTTGTTCCTTAGCCACTTTACTTGTCGGTCAATGATCCGTTCTGGCCATTCTCCGTACTCCATATTTTCGTCAAGTGCTATTCGGTGATAGTCAATCACGTGGAACGGATCTTGGAGATAGCCCCTCAACATTGACACGTGAAACACATTTTGCATTTGTTCTATTCCCGGCTGTAAGGCAACTCTACAAGTAACTAGACCAAGCCTTTCCAAAATTTGAAATGGCCCAATGTAACGAGGTGATAGTTTACCTTTCTTACTGAACCTTAATTGGCCTTTCATCGGATTTACACGGATGAACACATGATCACCGACCTCATATTCAAGAGGCCTTCTCCTAACATCCGCATAACTCTTTTGTCAGCTTTGAGCTATCTTAAGCCTTTGTTGAATAACTTTGATTTTATCAGTACTTATCTGCACAAGCTCAGGCCTAAGCAAGACTCTATCTCCAACTTCAGTCCAGCATATTGGAGATCTGCATTTTCGACCATACGAAGCTTCATATAGTGCCAATGCTGGAGTGGAAACTGTTATTATATGCAAATTCGACCAATGGTAAGTAAGTCTCCCAACTCCCTTGAAAATCCAAAGCACACATTCGAAGCATATCTTCTAGAGTCTATATAGTCCGTTCCGATTGTCCATCAGTTTGTGGATGGAATGTTGTACTAAACCTCAACTCCATTCTCATTGCTGCTTGAAGACTCTTCCAGAATCTAGATACAAATTTCGGATCTCTATCCGACACAATAGTCACCTAAACTCCATGCAAACAAACAATTTCATCAACATAAATGGTGGCTAATCTATATGCATCATATGTAGTTTTCACAGGCAGAAAGCATGCAGATTTAGTCATTCTATCAAGTATAATCCAAATAGAATCCATACCTCTAGGTATCCGAGGTAGGCCAACCACAAAATCTATGATTATATATTCCCACTTCCATTCCGGAATAGGGAGAGGTTGGAGCAGACTTGCCGGTTTCTGATGTTCAGCCTTAACTTACTGATACTGAAGACATTTAGACACATATTCTACAATCTCACGTTTCATATTTGGCCACCAATAACTCTGCTTTAGGTCCTAATACATCTTGTTGTTACCTGGATGCATAGCAAACATCGATTTATGAGCTTCATCGAGAAGTCTCCTCTTTAACTCGGGGATATCCAGAACACACCATCTATTTTGGAATTTCAACACTTCATTTACAATACTATATCCGGGTTTCAGTTTTGCTTCAAATTCACTGACTATCCTTTTGAGGATTTCATCCTCTTTTTGTTTTCGTTTGATCTCATCGATGATTGTTGGTTCGGCTGAAATGGCAGTCATCAACCCACTTTGCTCATGTAATATTATTTCAATTTTGGAGTTCTCAAAATCTTGCAAGATTTCCTTCTATTCAGTAAGTAGGCAAGCTAAACTCCCCGTTGATTTTCTGTTCAAGGCATCAACAATTGTATTGGCATTACTGGGGTGATATTGAATTTGAAGATCATAATCTTTTATTAGTTCGAGCCATCTTCTCTGCCGCATATTTAACTCCTTCTAAGTAAATAAATACTTCAAACTTTTGTGATCCGTGTAGACCTCGCATCTCGCCCCATACAAGTAATGCCGCCAAATTTTCAAAGCAAATACGACTGCAGCCAATTTTAGGTCATGTGTTGGGCGATTCTTCTCATGTGATCTTAATTGTCAGGAGGCATAAGCAATTACCCGTCCTTCCTGCATTAATACACAACCTAGACACTTATAAGATACATAACTATAAATCACAAAGTTCCCCGTACCTGTGGGCAATGTTAACACTGGTGCAGTAGACAATCTTGTTTTCAGTTCTTGGAAGGCAAACTCTCTTTCATCATCCCATTCAAATGGTTGTCCTTTGCATGTCAGTTGAGTAAGAGGTACAACTATTTTTGAAAAATTCTTTACAAATTTTCTGTAGTACCCAGCTAAGCCCATGAAACTAGGGACTTCTGTTACATTTGTTGGTGTTGGCCAATTTATGATTGCTTCTATCTTCTATGGGTCCACCGAAATCCAATCTCTGTTGATGACATGCCCTAAAAAGACAACCTCATCCAACCAAAATTCACACTTCGTAAGTTTAGCAAATAATTTCTTTTCTCTAAGTGTTTGCAAGACAATTCTCAAATGTTGTTCATGTTCAAATCTATTCTTTGAATATATCAAAATATCATCGATAAAACCATAACAAATTCATCAAGATAAGTCTTCAAAATCTGGTTCATAAGGTCCATAAATGTTGTAGGTGCATTAATCACTCCAAACAGCATAACAAGAAATTCGTAGTGACCATACGTTGTTCTAAATGCAGTTTCTCAACATCTTCTGCCTTCACCTTCAATTGGTGGTAGCCGGATCTCAAATCGATTTTTGAAAAGACTTATGAACCCTGTAATTGATCAAATAAATCGTCAATTCGAGGTAATGGATATTTATTTTTGACTGTTACCTTGTTTAATTCTCGGTAGTCAATGCACAAACGTAAGGTTCCATCTTTCTTCTTTACAAACAACACAGGAGCGCCCCATGGCGAAGTGCTTGGTCGTATAAACCCTTCGTCTAGTAAGTCTTGCAACTGTTCTTTTAGTTCTTTCATCTCAGCAGTGGACATTTTATATGGAGTTTTTGAGATGGGCTGGGTGCCTGGGATAACATCAATGGTAAATTCTATCTCTATGTCCACCAATCCCCCTAGCAGTTTGACGGGAAATACATCTAGAAATTCTCGGACCACAGAAATATCATCCAATTTAACACTCACAGATTGTTCAGATAATACACTACACAAGTAACCCTAGCACCCTTTCTTGATTAATTTACATGTTTTTATTGCAGATATCAAATAAGGCGGAGGCACTACTCCATTACCCACAAATTCAAATTCAACATGCCCTGGTAATTTAAACACAACCCGTTTTGTCACACAATTGATAGTGGCGCAATATTTCGATAGCCAATCCATACCCAAAATTATATCAAAGTGCCGAAGGTCCAAGGGTAATAAATCCACATATAAGATAGTATTGCTAGTTCACGTGTCACAAACACGATACACAAATGTACATAATACAGATTCCTCAGATGGAGCAGATATACATAGTAAATATGGCAATGATTCTAGTGGTTTAGTCAATCTAGATGCAAATATAGTATACACAAAGGAATGTGTTGAGCTGAAATCAATTAACACAAAAGCATCTTGATTGTATATAGAGATAGTACCTGAGACAACAGGTTCAGTATTCCGTGTGTCGCCTTGGACAAGTGCAAAGACTCTCTCCTGTCTCATTGTATCTCTGGTAGTAGTAGGCCTCGTAGTATTACCCAATTTTGGGATAGATCCGATTGAACTAATGGTTGGTTTCCCACCTTTTTGCTGTTCAGTTTGGGTGCAATCCCTTGCCATATGCCCCACTTCACCACACCTATAGCACATCCGGGAAATACGGTAACAAACCCCGCAATGCTTCTTACCACATTGAGTACATGTTGGTGCCGTATTTCTGGTGAAGCCTGAAGTGCTTAAGGACCTCGTGTTTTGTTTCTTTGATGATTTCTTTCCTGAGAAAAAGCCTTGCCTCTTAGCCTTCCAGTCGACTGGTGGTTCACTTTGGTTGGCCATGTTGGCTTCTGATATTAAAGCTCGATCTAACACATCAACATAAGTGGGCAATTTCAGCACATTCACCCTTTCCGTAATGTCATTATAAGACCATTTTCAAACTTCCACACCTTTTTATAGTCGGTGTCAACCATATATGGGGCGAATCTAGCCAATTCATTGAACTTGGCTTCATACTCGGCTACAGTCAGATTGCCTTGTTTCAGTCCTTCAAATTCCTACACCTTTCTATCGCGGACACACTGTGGAAAGTATTTCTCATAAAAGAGTGCAAGAAACTGTGCCTAGTCAATGCCCTTGTTATCAACACGAATTAGCATCCACCACCTTCTTGCTTCATCTTCCAATGTAAAAGTGGCCAATTGTACTTTCTGTGTCTCAAAGCATGGGAATGCCTCAAATAACTTTTCAATACCAAGGACCCAAGCTTCAAATTTTCAAGGTCCACATCCCCGTGGAACAGTGGTGGCTTCATTTTCTTGGATTTTTTAGTAAGGGCTATTGTACGGTCATCATTTTGCAAATCTGACATGGGTTGCATTGGAGATGAGGGTTACAAGTGTTGCCATTGCTGTTGTCATTGTTGTTGTTGCCTTAGTATTTCTGCCATATCTTGCATCATTCTCCATTCACCAACCTTAGTAGTGGATGATTCTTCTAGCTCATCGGCTCTTGTCCTTACCATTATCTAATGAGACTTGCATTATAATTTATACAAAAGATATGCACAATATTCATGTACAAAAAGTACGTTCATACGGCTAGGCAACAGTTATATATCATATAATTGCATACTTCAATCCACTTCGCAAGTTCTCAATGCATTTCACACATATATTTATCATATGAAAGCAACTTATGTCTTTTCTAGACACTCTATCGTTCATTTGGACAAGTGTGTGAGTTATTACTCGTGCTTAGATACCACTCTATCATGACCCAAATCCGCCCCTATGATTCAGAGTCATAACTAGCCAGTAATCATGAGATTACCTACGGCCTCAGTCATAAATCAAATCATATTTAATAATAGGGAGCCAAGCTGCAGAAGTAAAACTTACAAAGATTATCCAACGAGCTGTGCATACATGATTTAACCAAAAACTTTCACATATATGTAATAACTCACAATACGCAAATATCCATATTCTGTATTACATAAGTCCAGGATCATTTAGTAGTCAATATTTAACAAAATTCAAAACCAAGGTTATACAAGTTCGATCATGCGTGACCACAAAAGAACAAGAGATAGGTAAAACAAAACTAAGGCCTCTTGCATGAGGTGACCTTGGTTGATCTCTCAAAACTTGGTTTCTCATTGCTCACTGGAGCTGGGGCTGGACGTCCTACTGCTCACCTACATACATATAATAAAGAGTGAACTAACGCCCAATGAATAATACAAAAGTAAAGGAGTTCATGAATAAGATTCATTTAATCATAAGTTACAAACCAAACTTGTTGGTAGATACCAATGCAAAACGACCTTGGGTCCAACATATCATATATCATATCCATATTCATATACCAAACACCCTCAGGTCCAACTCAGATTTACAAAATGGCCCTTAGTCCATTACATACAAAACGACCTTGGGTCCAATTCATTGGCAAAACGACCCTCGGTCCGATATGTGTGAAATGACCTTAGGTCCACCATATGTAAAGTAGTCTTAGATCCAATTCATACACAAAACGAACTTGGGTCCAACCAGTCCATTTTTGCATTTATGCGCACTCATGATCCATGATCATGTTCACATTCACCTTCGCATTCAAAACGACCTTAGGTCCAATTATTCCCTTATTCAGAACGGCCTCTGGCCCATTCAACGGCCTTTGTCCTATTTAATTCACTAGTTATACAAAACGGCCTTAGGCCCATTTTATATCCTTTTCTAGTAAACCGAAGTGCCTTGGGCCCATTTCGTACTCATGTAGCTTTCACTTGACATATTTCAAAGGCAAACCAAGCGATAGAATACTCATTCACAAGATTTAATCAAGCTTAGAAACTTACTACATGGGTAACGTTTAGAGGATAATATATACACAAATTATCTTTACTAAGATATTACTCATTGTGTTCCTATGAGTGATTCGTCCTTGCACTTGACCCTAGGAGCTCTAATCTTCCAATTCCTAGCTAGTTCTTGAGTTATCTTTCTCAATCTTCAAGCTCCTTGCACTACCACATATAAGAGTTTTAGAGACTAAATTTTTTAGTCTTTAAAAGTGAAAACTTTGTTGCAAAAGACATTTAGGGACCAATTTCTATCTTCGTGAGAATAGTCACTAAAAGGTCGTTCCAAAAAGTTAAAAACAAGGCTTTTGGCAACAAAATTTTAAAAATGTCACTAATAAATAGACTTTTAAGGACAAAATAATTTGGTCTCAAATAGTTTATTTTTTTAGACAAAAATTTTGATCCCTCAAGGATAATAATTCATCACTAATATTCAATTTTCATCGCTAAAAGTATAATAACAACATTTTTCGCAACAAAAATATTTAGTGCCTAAAAAATAATTTTTCTCTAAATTTTAGTCTCTAAAGCCTTAAATTTTTGTAGTGTTGCCCAACTCTCAAATTTTGCCTTCACTCTCTCTCTCTCTAGAGTCGTCTGTCACTCCCTCTCCAGAGTGCAACTTCAGCCAAGAGGTGAGAAGTTGAGCTCAAAATGTGAATTAGGCCCTTAATTAGTATATATATAGGTTTCACTAATCATATTGGCTAATTAAGGCTTAGGCCTAATCAAATAAACATAATTAAATCAGATTAATGTAATCATTTTGATCCGAATCAATTTTTAATTAAATTTCACCGTAGGCTTTAAAAATCATGTTGAATACAAAAATACAATCAATTTCAGTTTCTATCGCCTCTATGGCTTTCAATTGA
Organism: Camellia lanceoleosa; assembly: GCA_025200525.1. Lineage (NCBI taxonomy): Eukaryota > Viridiplantae > Streptophyta > Magnoliopsida > Ericales > Theaceae > Camellia > Camellia lanceoleosa. The sequence continues at coordinate 50,633,836 of CM045765.1, forward strand.
AATTTTATAACAGAAAATCAAACAAATTTTCTTACGGTGAATAGATAAAAATTCACAAACACATATAATCATATAATTAGCATTCAAAATCATATTAAGCCCATAATTATAAGCATAATTAAGATTAATTAGCATAATCCAGAGTTGGGTTGTCACATGTACTCTTTTCAAACCATGAGTTAAACTCAAACAAACATCAAAGAAACTAACAATGAAGCTCTAGATATAAACCCTAATATCCAAGAAGAAGATCTGGAAGTCATAACCCTAAAATTTGACTGAAACACATATTTATAGAAAATAGGGCCGCGATGCTCGCTTAAGCGAAGGAATTCTAGCTTGAGCGAGGAGACTAAAATGCGTGTTTTCAAGTGTCTTCGCTCGAGCCACCAAAGTCTCACTCGAGCGAGAAATACAACTTCTCAGTATTTTTACAGTCAATGAAAACTTCTGGGATCAAAGATTCTTCGCTCGAGCGCACACTCCTTCGCTCGAGTGAACAAATAACTTCGACTGCATTTTTTATTTTTGCTTCGAGGGCGCTGCCCCTCGACCCCACCCGGACGCTACCCTGCACCCGACAAGGGGCGCTGTCCCCTGGACCTCCACGAGCTGACTAGGCAACGCGATCCTCGACATAGTCAGCGAAGTGGCAAACATGAAAGAATTAACTTTTGAAACATCTCTGCAAGGCACAATTCAGGTTGGATTCACATCTAAAAACTCATAGCCTCACTTAAATAAAAGATGAACAAAATTACAACTAAAAGGAGTTTTGTCAAACGGGATTGCTAAGAATAAAAACCTAACAATCTCCCTCTTTGGTAATGCCGTGACAAAACACACCTAACAAATAAAATTCTAATCACCCCAACTTGTTGCAGCCAACAAAAGCAAACTTCTTTCTCAAGGTCATGATCTGCAAAATAGTTATTAGTACCACAATCTCCAAAACAACTATTAGTGCCACAAGAGTATATGAAAAAGCAATAGACATATGACAAGATTACCTTGCAGCATGAGATAGAAATATGAATAGATGTAAATTGGAGATTTGAAGAACATATAGCATGAATAGATGAAAATCCTAAGACTTTAAGAACATGTAGCATGAATAGATGAAAATCCTTAGACACATGCACCCTCAAACTTTCTCCCCATTTTTATCATGAATTGCCAAAGAAAGCTCAAACAACTATAGTAAAAGCATAAATCACACAAGCAAGGATATGATGATGTTGATGATGCAAAAATTAAGAACCTGCGGTAGACACCCCATTTTTGACCGACCTTAAGACTCAGACGTCACCGATTGAGAGCTTGGTGATGTTGCATATCGTGCTCGTCCAGAGGTTTCAGAGTCTCGGCCGTGAGCCTTGCCTCCGGACTTCCTGCTTTTCAGGTTTTGCCTCGATTTAAGAACCAGCTCGATTTTCTATTTCTTCCCAAAGGAAGGAGAGGTCTCAGAGATCATCTCTCGGTGGCATGGCTACATTTCATGGTCGAGGCCATTTTGCCCATTGATTTCTGATTCCCGATTTTGAGTTGCCAAAGCCGAGTGCCTTGCTCAGACCGCCTAACCACCTTCATTTGCTTCTTTTTGGCATGCATCTTATTTTCTCCTTTTGAGAGACACTGGTCCGAGAGACCAACTGCGGGTCGAGCACCACTCCTGCCTAACATAATTTTGGCCTCGATCAAGGTTTCAAATTTCCGAACCTTCATTTTGCATCGGCTATGCTCATTTTTGGCAGGGCCTCTGCTTTCATCACCAAGAAGGTCGAGTAGGGTGGGAGGCCAGAATTGTTTCAAAGAACTGCCATACATTCCTTCATCGCCTCCGTCACCATTTTTTCCCACTTCAAAGCCAATGTTGACCACCCTTGGGCCATTTTCTTGCACCCTAAACCCCATATTTGTGATGTACACATCTGGGAGGCCACCAATATTTGGTGGCTGGCCAGTAACTCCATTTGAACCTTTTGAACCCCTTTGAAAAGTGGGTTGTTCTCTCCCGATTCACTTTCTCCAGCTTTTTGACCACATGGTCAGATTGAGCACACATGAGGCCACCAATATGTGGTGGCCGCCACTAATGCCACTTTCCTTTTTGACCCATGGCCGGGCCATGGGAGGGCCGGCCACCCTCAAGCCCAATAACCAGCCGGCGTTGCTCCTTGCTGCAGGTACACTTCAAATATGACCTCTTTTCCCCCCCAGATTTTGTATCCCAAGATTTTTTGGGGGAAACTTGAATTCATTTCCATTTTTCCCTCATTTTCTCCCCTATTTTGCCTAATAACCAGCCTCCCACTGGTTTAAGGGTTAGAAAATTTGCCTTTGAGCTCCTATATTGTATCTCTCTCTCTCTCTACACTTCCAAGCTTCAAACCTCTCAAGTCCTACACTCATTTCTACACCACCACCTAGCACCACACCACCACTCCATTCCAGCAGCTTGGAGGGCCTTCAGAGCTTTGGAGGCACCTTTTCTCAAGCCAAAAGCTACTAGAAACTTGGTCTTCAAGGGTAAGTCCCTATTTTCAAACTTGTATTTTTTTGGTCCATTTATAAGCCATATTTGCTTACATTTCTGGCTCTGACCCAAACTGAAAATAGCATTATTTTGAGATCTTTTTCATGTTTGTTTAAGGGCTTGTCACTGTTTGAGGCTTCCTTTTTGCACTTGCTTCTTTACCTCTCTTGTATGCCTCTTTCTTGCATGGTATTTTAGACCTACTTATAAACTGTTTTGAGCTCTGTCATAAACTGAAAAGTGGCTTATTTTGATCCCAAATTCAACATTGTTGAAGGGATCATCACTGTTTGAGGCCTCTATCTATCACTTGCCTTTGTATCCCTCTTTTGGCCTTATTTTTGCATGATTTGTTAGCCTCTTGTGCCTCTGTTTTTGGGCTTTGGTCCAAACTGTAATGACCTTATTTTGACCCCCTCTTCATGTTTCATTAAGGGTCTTTTGTTTTTGAAGCATCCTTTTATACTTTGTGTTATAGCTCTCTTTTGACCTTATCTTGCATAGTATTTTTGAGCATGCTTGTACACTGTTTTGGGTTTGACCATAAACTGTAAAGGTCATATTTTAGGTCCCTCTTCAACTTTGTTAAGGACCTTCATCTGTTTGGGGCCAGCATGCATTACTTGCTTCTTTGTCCTCTTCTAGGCCCACTTTTTGCATGAGAGTTTTGCCATATTTGTGTCTATTTTTGTGGCTTTTGGTAAACTATAAAACATCATATTTTGGGCCCCTATTCAACATTGTAGAAGGGATCTTCTCTATTTATAGTCAAAAGCTTGCACTTGCTTCATTATCTTGCTTTCGGGCTATTTTTGCATGCTAGTTTAGCCCCATTTATGCTCGCTGTTTGGCCTTGCTTAGAACTGTAAAGATGCTTATTTTTGGGCTGTCTTGACTCTGTCTTCACATTCCATGCTCAAATAATGCATGCATTGCATAGTTATAGGTCATTCGGTATGCCTAATTTGGTGTTCCGGGACCTATTCCATGCATCGGATGCCATTTTGTCATCTTTCGGGGCTGTCTTGCATCATTTGTTGCCTCTGAAATTTTCATGCTTGTATGCCATAATCCATGTTTTGCCATGTCTTGTTAGAGTGGCATTTGGTGCCTTAGGTCGGTTTGCTTAAGGCACGCTGCACGATTTCGAAAGTGTCTCATTTTCATCTAATGGCCTCTTATGTGAGTGTGGCCGAGGTCCACTCATGTTAGTGTAAGTCCATATTGCATTGTGTATGCCATTTCATTCCATAGCATTGTGTATGCCAAGTTGTATGTTAGTGCATTGTATATGCCATGTTACCTGCGGCATCGGTATGCCATTTCATAGCATTGTGCATGTTAGATGTATCTCAGCTTGCATTTCATGCATGTCATGCATATTGCATTGTGTTCGATAGGGTTAGTCTTGTTAACGGGAAACGAGGGCGTTGCATTTCGAGTGACGGAACGTGTCTCAATTCCTACCACCGATTAATTCGGATTATCCATGATGGAGTTAGGTTTTAGTTGAGTTTTCATGTGCATTCATTCTATATTGAGTTGTGCACTGATCCTCGCCATCATGCATCGAGATGCGTGATTGGTGGCACGAGGATCGAGGCATGCATACATTTGTGAAAATACATTGCCATGCCCTTTCGCTTCTCGCTAAAGAAATCAATAATCGCTAGCCTTTCCAAGGCTTGGCGCGCTTTCCAAAAACCATTGCCAAACAGAGGCTAATTGGGGCATTGCAGTGGATTTCCGCGCAATGCAACCCGGACATGCATCATTCATCATTTGGAGAAGAGTCAAGACAGTCCCTGACTTGCATGCCAGTTTATTATTTTTCTTAGTTAATTTGTAAATTAATTAGAGATTTGTACATATTTGGACTGCATTATTTGGACTATTCATTTGGGATCAGATATTTATTTGGACCAGGCGAGGGCAATGTTGTAATAAGTGTGCGGAGTGTGATGTATGTCTTCCAACCCCACGCCTTTTCTTCCCTTTTATTTACCAAATTATGATGGTTAGATTAGGGCATGTTTCAATTAGCATACAAGATGATAGCATGTTTGCATTCATTCATTCTGTTTTGCATGCACCGGTTCGCATCATATTAATTGCATTTGTATTTCAATTCCAAGTTGAATATATGTTAGCTGTAGCATTCCATATGCCATGTTTAGAATAGCCGAGCCTGCTATAGTTGCATTATTGCATGTGTTGCATTAGGAATTTCTGTATATTTAGGATCATGCATGAATTTCTAATCGGTTTCGCTTTTGGCTTGGAGTACTCGTGAGTTTTATGCTTCAACATCCTTGCATGCGTAAGGATCGCCATGAATAGCATGCTTACTATGAGGCTAATCGCTATGTGATATAACCGCCTTGAATGCCTGTGGGTGGAGGTTGGGTTATTTGGATTGGAACAATTCATCAAATGTTTGTTTTAAGCCCACTAGATGCTGACAAAATCATGTTTTCTAAGCCCACCCGAGGGTGGCAAAATCGATTTTAAGCCTACTTATGTAGTAGCAAACCGCTTTCACAAACAAACATGAAGTATTTTGTTCCAATTCAGACGACTCATTTATACTTGTATGTCAGGCGCATCACATAGTAACCTAGGCTAATAACCTAATAAGAACACACAATGTTTTCAAAAATAGATATCATGGTTAGTAGAGGCCAATCTTTGATCGGGCGAAGGGGGTGCTCACGGCGACCTTCCTAATCGCACTCCAAGTTCCCGAGACGAGGCAACTTTGGTGATGACGGACACGTGGCCTTAGGCAAACGAGTTAGGGTTTCCTAAATTTCCCAAAAATAAAATATTTAGGTGGCGACTCTGTATCTAGCAAAGCAGTCCATGTTTGGCACTTCTTTCAAAAATCTGTTTTCTCAAAACGATTTGCCGAATTTGGACTCTTTGGTTCAAGATTAAGAACCGTGGAAACAAATTCGAGTCCGAGCTGTAGCGAGGTCCCTCATGCCCCCGCCTACGCCAGCGACACTGGGAATTTAGAGAACTTGACTCAACTCATGATATCCGGTTTTGATCAGACTTGTGTGTATATATGCATTGCATTTGCATTGGTGCGCTTAGGACAATCAGATTTGCCATCCGCTATTCTCAACGGTTTGTCAAGGCTTGTCTTGTCAAGGCATGACCATAAGGTCGACTGTTATGGGCTTTGCCAAGATGGAACACAAACCCGGTTTTACCAGGCACCCTTTTGACCATTCGACCTAGTGCATATCAAATCAGAGTGACCATTCCAAACTAGGACAAAGTTGCTTACCCGATATAGGTTGTTTGAAACCGCTACGCATGAGGTGAAACCCTAGCTCGATTTAAATAGGACAAGGAAACCCTACCCCAACATAGGGGTGTTTTGGCTCTCACTTGCTTGTTATGTGCTTTAGAGTGCGTCTCCACAGGAATGCATGTATCAGTTTGCAAGTTTAGGCATCAGGCCTGCGTGCATCAGTTAGTATTTGAGAATCAGTTATCTGCGGGTATCGGATTCAAATTTTGGGAACAAAGGATTCAGTGACGTTGATCAAGATTTGGAGACAAGCAGGTTTTCAAATTTATCAACCGTGTGTTGTATGCCCGATCGTGTGTTGTGTATTTATTTTAAGTCATTATGTCGCTTCATTTATCCGTTATTTATTTTTTTCGCTTATTTATCTTTTGCTAGCGCTTTTAGCACCATTGCTTCCCGACCCAAAGAGATATTCCCAAGCACTTTGGACACGAGGTCGCCGACTCAATCGATCCGAGGATCTCGCTGACGGACATCCAAAGGTTCTATTCTCTACCCCCGCTGTCGAGAAAGCCAAGGAAGCGCAGCAGTCGTAACAGAGGTTGCCGTATCAAAGGTTACTCCATCAGAGGAGAGTAGGACTGAGGTCTCAATTGTTGCTATCGAGATAGATCTACCGGTCAGTCAGATGGATCAGCAAAATACGTCAGGGGTGGAAACCCTAATGCGCCAAATGCAGGAGAGCATGAAACAGATGTAGGAGGACGCTGCCCGTCAAGCGGAGTTCTCTAAACAGTAGGCCGCGGTCATGGCCCAGCAGGCCGAGCTAATCACTAGACTACAACAGCAGAATGTGGCATCTGCTTCACATCAGGTTCCTCCTCCACCAGGGGCCCCATTACCCGAAAGCAGCACTCATCATCGGCCCGTAATGCTCGCCAAACACCTGTAACACCGCCAAATGTCCAACATCCAAGAGGACACAAACCTTCCAATCGGGCCCGCCTCGCTTCCGCCTCAATCAGGTAAGACCCATACACCCAACCACCAACTCTCCTTTGAGTTCGAATGGACCATACAGCTCTAAAACTGAGCAAGCTTGAGAACCTTTTTAAGAAATCACAGGGGGTAAAGGCTATCCCGGACATCGAGGACGGATACACCGACGTGGCCGTGACATTGCCCGATAGGTTCAAGATGCCACAAATTGACCGCTTCGACGGGTCCGGTGACCCCATGGTCCATCTTCGGCTATTCTCAGACATCCTGCGGCCAATGCGCCTAACCCGACCACAAAGCACAGCCGCCGAACTCGCTTCGTGTGGCCGACATTTGGTATGCAAAGTTAGAAGATGAGGTAAAAAGAAGCTGGGATGAAATGGCTGAGGCCTTTGTTGCACAGTACTCGTACAATACACAGATCGAGATTACAACTCGTGTTCTCGAAACAACGAGGCAGGAGCCTAAAGAGACTTTCTGATTTCAGAATCTCGATGGAGAGTGAAGGCATCGATGATGACCTTGAGGCTCATGGACAAAGATTAAATCAGATGATTGTGCGCAATCTCCAACCAAAATTGATGCAAGATGATTGTACTCTTTTCCCACCTTCTCGATTTACACGAGATGGGGTATGACGAGGATGCTATGAAACAAGGTCCGATCGACTGTGATAGGGAGCAACCTAGAAGGACTTTCAACCGTGAATAACAACGAAGGTCTGAGTGGCGCCAGAATCAAGACGAAGCTTCAGAGGTGAGCATGGTCACCACCATTCCCTCCCCAAGACCCATGGCGCCCACGCCTTTCTCTCGTGCATCCGAAGCAATACCCAAACCGCCAAGTACCAAATTTCGAGGCCAAAGAACCTTCACCCCCTATATATGCCCCCGCCCAAAGCTCGGGGTATTAATCAGAAGAAGCATTTGACGCCCCTAGAGCCGAGGCCACTACCAAATCCACTCCCTCTCATGACCCCAAGAAAATATCACAGATACTAACAAAGATAGTCATGACACCGACTCGCTGTTTTAGATTGCGCCATGAGATCCGTGATCTTATTGACAAGGTGTGATCGCGCCTCCCGACAAACCCAACGTCACAACAAATCCTTTCCCACCACATAACCAAGCTCCTCCTCCCAACAGAATCAACTTCATCCAAACTGGGGTCGCGTCTTACGATCCTAGTATCTATATTACCCCATCCCACCTACCTAAGCCAGAGGTGATCCTTCCTATCTGCACTGACTTGTGTATGATGGACATCTCCACAACCCAATCCGAGCCAATGGTGGTAACCACCGAAGATGGGACAAGGCAGATTTCAGAGGAAAGTGGGGTTATTGAATCTGGGGTTGACCAGTATGGGAATCTCGCTGGAGGGGTTTACGATCCAAGTGAATACATCCAGTCAGTGGGCCGGTCTGAGCTGAGTGTAGGGCTGCCAGAAAGAGCAGAATTATGTATAATACAGGGGGACAGATTTGAACGAGGAACGGATGATCTAACAGCCATAGGAGAAGACCTTGCCAACCTCCAGTTCTTCAGTGACCAAGAATCAGGGGATGCGGCAATCAACTGGTTCGAGTATGAGGAGTCGGCAGAAGTTACCAGATGGTTAGATGATCAACCAGACATCGTAGAATATCAACCGTAATGTATTCGCAGGGTAGAGTATCACAGGCCTTAAGGGCCGAGAGTCGTAACACACCACCGTGAGAGCGCAAGACTAAGAATTTCGCTCAGAACTTGGGCATTGTAAATGCAGGGAGTATTAAACAACTAGCTGTACTGATGCAGTTGGAACAACAAAAATTTGAGGATTCCGAGAGAATCAGAAAAGCTAAGGCCCATGTGGGGGTCGAGAGTGTTGTGTGCACGGGAACAGGAAATGCTGTAGGCATGAGGACTAAAGGCGCTGCGAATACGATCATACCGGAGCCGGACAGGTGTCTGTCAACTGCCGAGGGAATGTGGTGGGAAGACGACGATTTATATCTTGCCCACACGGATGAAGATTAGGGGAATAACCAGCCTGATGATACCTGGTATATTGACGAGGTCACTCATATGACAAGAAGTGGGCGGTATTTCAAGCCCCCGCATTTAGACCAACCTGAGGCGTCTGGGAAAGACAAGGAAGCTGAGAAACAAAGAGAGAAACAGATTGAAAAAGAAGCTGTGCTCAAGCAATTGAAGAAGATACAAGCAGACATCTCCATCCGAGATCGCCATGGCGTCATGCGAGTACACAGTCAGCCCTATCCGCCATGGACAAGGCCAAACTTCTATAGATACTACACCAGAAAGCAAAATTGGGTTGGTCTTTTCGGGAGGAGGTTCCCAGATTAACCTTTTCGCACAAAGAACTACCGCTAAGGGCACAAATCACAACAAACCCCCACGCTTCCGTGGAATGTAGAGACAAGTGGATACCGGTGGTACTTGTTGATACCGGTTCGCCATCAATGTCCCGCCTGTAATCAACAGATGCAATCGGGTTGAAGCTCGCGACTTCGTGCCGACTACTCAGTGATCGAGCATATGATAATACTAGCAGGAAGTGATGGGGACTATCAAAATTCAAACTCAAAGTTGGTCCGACAACATAACATTAAATTTCATGTCTTGGACGCTCCCACAACCTTTCACTCTACTCTTGGCGGCCGTGGTTGCACCAAGTAAAGGCGCTCTTCCACTCTACATCAAATGTTGAAGTACCCTCACAGAAGGGGTGGCTATTGTCTTCGAATTCATCGATCCATCCGCCGCGTATGTCCACACCGTTTTAGAAATCGAGCACGCATGCAGGATGTTTTCTTAACAGGTTCACTTTGGTCGAGGCCCCAAGTGCAGAATATCATGGTCAGGAATGAGGGAGTGTACGCCGCTGCTCACCGCTTACCTCATGAACAAGCTACAACATATCCCCGAGATGGGATTAGGAAAGAGCGGCCTGAAGGCGCTGCAAAGATTGGTCAAGTGCCACACAACCCTCATACCTTTGGTTTGGGTTATTCGCCCACCAAAGAGGACTGGTGAGAAGGGAAAAGAAATGGCCGGAAGAGCGAGCAAAGCAGTCGAAGCCTTTTGAGTTAATGCATAGGCCCATTCAGTAGGCCCGAACGGACGCTTCGTCCGAGGGGAGGACTTTCCATTTTGCGCTTCCCAAAGCCGCGTGGCTAAACGCGAGAAGAAGCTGCGGCTGTTTTTGAGATCTTCTTCGACTTGCAACTATCCGGGATGACGCTACAGAAAGCGCATGCACTCCATCACCGAGGTTGAGCAAGGTAAGGCAAAGGATCCCGAGGGCACGAATTTGAAATGGGAGTAGCATCGCATGTCTACTTTCCGATCCTCCGACGACCATAAGTGCATGGGGATAACTTCGCTTCCATGATTGGGGATGAAATACCAAGGCTCGCCAAATGACTATCTTGATGCATCTATCGACCCTCTTACTTGGCAATACGAGGAGGGATTTTTGTCCAAAGAAGACGGGTCAAGTAATGAGCCTAATCGAGTCCACCGAAGTCTTGTGAGTCTAATCAGTTCCACCGACCGAAGTTTGAATCGTAATCCCGGGATGATAACCCGTATACCACAATCCGTCTAGGTCGTCTTTTTCCTTTTCATTTGAGTCTGTTGTAAATGAATCGGACGATTTGGATGTGCTTAATAAGAATCAAGTAACTGTGGTTTCTGAGTACTTTTCTTTGCCCTTGATTTATTGCATTAATTCAGACTTTCAAAACTTTGACAAAAACGACGATGACGAAATTCCTCCGGTTTTGCAACGTTTAATTGAGCAAGAGCAAGAGAGATTTGTCAAACCTTTAATGGATGAAATCACTACCGTGAATATTGGTATTGAGGAGGACCCGCGGCTGGTCCAGATCGGGTCCACGTTGTCTTCAGAGGAACACAAGCGCTTAGTCGCTTTATTAAAAGATTTCAAAGATGTTTTCGTATGGTCCTACGAAGACATGCCTGGAATCGATCCTGAGATTGTACAGCATCGGATCCCCCTTGACCCCGAGGCCCGACCTGGCCAAGCGTAAACTCAGAGGATCCGCCCGATCGGGCTCAAGATTAAGGAAGAGGTCACTAAGCAAATCGATGCAGCTTCGCCGTATCCGAATACCCGACTTGGTTGGCCAACATTGTTCCAAAGGTCAAGAAATATGGCAGATCCGTATGTGTGGATTTCTGGATTTGAACAGCTAGTCCGGCGACGACTTTCCCTACCGCATACATCGATGAGTTGGTGGATTTCACAGCAGGCATGCTTTGCTCTCATTCATGGATGGCTTCGTGCTACAACCAGATAGTGATGGCGCCAAGACCGGAAAAGATCAGATTCACCACCCCGTGGGGGACATACTGCTATAGAGTCATGCCGTTTGGGTTAAAGAACGCTGGAGCTACTTATCAACGGGCCGTGACCACGATATTACACGACATCATCCACAAAGAGGTTGAGGTATACATGGACGACATGATTGTCAAGTCCAAAGAAAGAGAGGGCCACTACACCGCCTTGCACAAGTTTTTTCAAAGGATCAGGGAATTCCATTGCCATAACCCTCGTAAATGTACATTCGTGTTACAATGGGAAAAATGCTAGGGTTTCTGACACAAAAGGGCATCGAGGTCCATTCTTCCAAAATCAAGGCCATCTTAGAAATGCCACCACCAAGGACTGAAAAGGAGGTGCGAGGCTTTCTAGGTAAAGTGCAATTCATAAGACGGTTTATCTCAAAATTAACCTTAACTTGTGAACCACTTTTTGGCCTCCTCAAGAAAGGAAAGTAGTTCCAATGGGACGGCCGATGTCAAGCTGCATTTGAACAGATTAAAGAATATTTACAGAACCCGCCCGTATTGTCACCGCCAGAACCAGGGAAACCGTTGATTTTGTATCTGTTAGTAACTGAGACTACAATGGGCAGCATGCTTGCGCAAGAATCAGAAGACAAGGTGGAGAGAACCATCTGCTATCTAAGCAAGAAACTGCTAGAGTACGAAACCCGCTACACTCCGCTAGAGAAAGCTTGCTTAGCTTTGGTATGGGCTACCAGAAGTCAGCAGACTACCGTTAGCTCACTGTAATGTTGGTTTCACGACTTGATCCCATCAAATATCTTTTTCGAGAAACCAACACTTTCGAAAGTAGGCTAGCTCGTTGGTCGCCGTTGTTCTCCTAATTTGATCTAAAGTATGTAACACGCAAGTCGCTCAAAGGAAGAGCAGCAAGGTAGTTCTTAGCCGACCATCCAGGAAGGGGGTGAAGCAATGAGTACTTATTCCCGTGATGAGGCCATTTTACATATCAACGATTTAAACTTGATTTATGTACTTTGACGGAGCCGCCAAATCAATACTTGATATGGATAGAGTGTTCGATAGCACCCGACAATTCCTCAGATCCCTTTAGCCTTCAAACTCCGATTCAAAGTCTTGAACAACGGCGTAATACGAGGCGGCATTGTCGGTCCGAAGCGCTCGAACTAAGGGCAAGACGGCTGGACATCATCGGGACTCAAACCTTGTTGTGTCTCAAGCTAAAGGAGACTAGAAAGTAAAAGAGGAAAAATGATGATGTATCACCAAACCTTGGACTTGTTGATTCCTCGCTTGAGAAGCTAAGTTTTACTCATCTACTAAGAGAGAACAACAGTTCGCAGATTCTTTAGCAACTCTATCTTCCATGATAGACATCCCGCGGAGTCCGGATGCGCCCAAATATCATCGACTAGAAATTTGCACCGCCACGAAGTCGATTGTCGCTATAGATGAAGTTCGTGACTTAAAACCCCGGTATTACGATCCGAACTTCTTGGAGAAAGAAGCATACCCGCCAGGTAAATGCCAAAGAAAAAGGGCAATCAAGAATGGTCGCTCACATCATCGTGGGGTAAGTCAGATAAAAGGGGTCATCTGGGAATGCATAAACTGTGTGTTGATGCCGAAGAGTCAAAGCGTCTGATGGAAGCCATCTACGGGGGAGAATGTGGTGCATACATGAACGGGGTAATGTTGGCACGGAAGATCCTCAGACAAGGTTACTACCGTCCACCATGGAGGAGGATTGTATTGGTTTTGTCCAAATGATGCCACAAGTGTCAAATTCATGCAAATCGCATGAACATTCCGCCACAAAGTCAGCATAATATGACTTCGCCATGGCCATTTTCACTGGGAATCGATGTGATCGGGGCTGTCACCCCGAAGGGGTCGAATGGGCATGAGTTCATCTTGGTAGCGATAGATTATTTCACAAAGTGGGTTGAGGCCCAATCTTATGCGGTGTTGAAGGCTTCGCACATTGCAAAATTTATCAGAAATAACATCATCCGTCGCCACGGGTCCCAAACGAAATAATTTCGCATAATGGTTCCCACTTCAAGAAGGAGGTGATTGATTTGTTGGAGAAATACAATGTGGCTTTTCATAAGTCATCTACCCATCGGCCGCATCAATGGAGCGTTGAGGCCGCCAACAAGAATATCAAGCACATACTACGTAAGATGGTAGAAACTCACGGATCGCCGATAAGCCGCCATTTGCTCATGAGGCTACCGGACTTCAATCAACTTCTATCATGCGACCAGATTCATTGGTTTATGGATGGAGGCCGCTCGCTTATTGAGATTGAGGTCCCGCTATTACGAGTATTGGCCGAGTGCCGATAGTCAAGCGGATTGGCAAGAGAGCGTATTTGAGGAACTCATGCTCTTCGATGAAAGAAGGATGAAAGCACTGCACTATGTCCAAGGTTATCAACGCACTGCCCGGGCTTTCAACAAGAAGGTTAAGTCCAGGAATTTAAAAGAAGGAGGTTTGGTGCTCAAGGACAACCGAGCTCCCATCCACGACCCAAGGGGCAAGTTCAGACCCAATTGGACTGGTCCCTACATCATCAAGTCAATCTGGTCAGGTGGAGCTGTGGTTCTGATGGATCTAGATGGCTTGGAGTTCTCACAACCAATCAATATGGACAAGTTGAAGAAATATTACCCTTAAGAGGCTCGCTAGGCCGAAAACCCGAAAAGGCGACCTAGGCAAAACTCAGAGCACAGAAAATTTGAAATCATAAAAACTGAGCTCGCAAGGTTGAAAACCCGCAAAGGGCGGCCTTGGCAAAAGTTAGAGCGTAAAAGGAGAGTGAAATACTCGAGCGAACCTAAGCCTGAACTACATAAGGCTTGATTCTCATCTTTGGGATACGTAGGCAACTTCATCCTGAAGTTCAACCATAAACTTTTCCCCGATCAACTTTGTCCATTTTGATCATCTCAGTCATCTTTTTCCATCGGCATTTATCGCAATCTCCCAGACAAGGTTATTCGCACTAGGGGCAACTTTCGCTGCACACAAAGGTCGCTAGCACTATTCAGACTAGGTGCAACTTACCAGTTGCTAGGGTCCGGGGTTGTGCATCTCAGTGACAGATCTCAGGCGTGTCCAGTTCTGATCCACATCGAAAATAGTTTTAAAAAGTTTTAATAAAAGTTGACTTTGTTCAAATTAATCTTTTTACAACTAAGACCATTTTTGGACCCAAGCGAAAAATTTTCAGTACTACAACTTTCAATTTCATTGATTTCAAAACAGTAGTTCTCTTGTTCTTGCATACAATTGAGTTGCTTTTTATTACACTCATAAAGAAAACTTGAAAGTACTAATAAAGCAATAACTGGGGCATAATTAAGTCAGTGTCCTCGCGCCTCCCGTGAGCTAGTCGGCTTACTTATGCTGCTAGGCCCAACTCAGGCTCTTCATTAAGCCAATCCCAAAGATTCGCCGACAAAGTGCAACTGAAAGTGGGAGTAGGGCCAGGAGCTCTCTAGTCCTCCATGCTGTGGCATATCGGGCAAGCTGTGCACCTGACCGAAAAAGCACGGCACTCAATCCTCCGCGCAAGTCTGATCATGGCCAAACTGACGCTGGAACCGGAACGGAAAATAGAACACACAGTGAGTCAGACCAATCAGCTGGACCCTAGTCTGCCGGGACATGCTATAGCTCATTGCCGAAAGATTGAGCCAAGGACAACGCCAAGCAATGCGGTCAGCAGATAAATTGCACATCCAGTTGAACCACCATCCCTCATCAAGCGCATCAACCAGCGCTAAAAGAAGTAGTCATGGGTCGAGTAGGAGGACAAAAGTCCACAACCTGTAGTTTATCTATCAACCATACCTGGAGAGGGATGAAAAATGAGAGAATAAAGAATAGAAAGATGTGAGATGAGAGAACAGTGAGACAAAGGTTTTGTGAGAAAAAACTGAGCCTGAGGGCCGAGTGATGTGAGCAAATACATATGTGAGATTGTGGGAAACATTACCGCAGCAGAGTGGACTCCCCGCCGACCGGGTCGCTTTCCTAACGCTGGAAAGCGCCGGCCCATCAAGAGTTTCGCCAATGCCATAGAATAAGCCTCTTCCCTTCCTTCAAGCCCCGAGCAACTTCAATCAAACGAATCGGGTCCACCTAGGCCCGGCAAGCAGAAGTGAGATAGCATGCACAAGCAGCGATGTTGTCTAAACCTTGCTAATGGTGGTCGCCATGGTCACCAAGACCAAAAAGCGATGGATCAAACCGAGGATATCTAGTTCTATTACCGATCGTAAATCGAACATCATGCGCGGTAAGCCCACGATCCGCCTAAAGCTTGGGCGTACAAAGCGAATCGAGGCAAGATCTCTTCCGAACGTTCAAACTCCATCAGAACTTGAAAATCTTCAAAAGTTGGACATACCTCTTGCTCGCTAAAGCTAAAGACATGCATCACTAGGTTCCAGAACCTTGCTGCGGCATGGAGGAAAGGAAGGTGCAGCGGAGTACGACCCAGCGTGAATAGTGCATTTAAGCCGAAACCCCGAAAGTTTAACTTTTCCGAGCCATCTAAAGAAGAGATCCAAGATGTGAGATTTTCTACGAGGAATGCCTCCATTTTTTGTGCAAAGCAGTGATGAAATAAATGAGTCCCGAAGTTGGGGCTTTTGAAGAGGATGGAACACTATTCAGGGGGACACGTGTCGAAAATTTGGCGGTTGCCAGGATAAGTGGCCGGCCGGCCACCTTTTCTAGCTGGCCGGCCACATTTCTCCCCTCACATACAAAATCGCCTACTGCCCCCAAAAGTGGCCTCGCCATGCTCATTGTGTTCCTTTAGTCCTGCTTTTACCTCCGAAGAAAGTCTCAAGCATTTCCATGCAACGGATGTGTCAAGGCCTCCATTTCCTCTGCTTTGATGCATTCCATTGCCCGTATCGTCCAAGTACACTTTGTCGAAGTTGTTTTGCTTATCGAGTTGTCGCTTTTGCTTATCGAGTTGTTTGTCGAAATATGCCGTGTTTTGTGTTTTGTTGTTACTCTTGTTTAAAGCATTTTTTATTTGAGTCTTGTTTATCGAAGTCACAACATCGTAGTATTTTGCTTATCGAATTGTAAACTTGCTAAGGTTTTGTTGTATCTTAGTAAGTTAAGTTATTGCGTCGGGTCACTACCTGACTGGGCAAATGCACAATGCACATTTTCATTCAATCTCATTATGGTGCAAAACGATGCGATATGATGCTAAGAGTTTAAAATACAACACCTTTTTTCGAAAGCTGTTTTATTCCATCATGCTTTATTTTGCAAACAAAAGGCACAAGTTTTACAAAAATAAAAACTGCCTAATAATGCACAATGTGCTACAACTACTAGCAAAAAGGTAAATAAAACAGGGAACCGCAACATCAATGCTCTCGAGAGCGGGAATAAGAGGCCATTTTCATCCTCTTCATGAATAGCCTCAGACCCCATCACCATCCGAGTCGGTCGCCATCCTCAGATCCCTCACCTCGCCTCCACTCTGAGCTAAGACCAGAGCCTCTTCTCTGCCAGATGTCTCCGATCGGGCGATCCGCAGCCTCCTCCTCCTCATCCTCACCGGCTCCTCCTCTATAATGTGTGCTCATACTTTGAGACGACCTCCTCCTGCTCCTCGAAAGGCACGGATGGCCCACCGAAGGCCCTGAGGGCCCAGCCTTGAAAAGTCCCGATGGCCCAAATTCCCGAGAAGGCCCAGGGTCTATATGGCCGAAAGCATATACTCGAGGCATCCGAAAATAAAAATGCGCTTGAATACATTAGCCAAAAACATGTATATCGACAGATGCAAGCAAGCTACACAGAGTGGATGTACGCAGAATAATGCATGAATGTGGTGAATGTCGATGTGCTCTATACAAGTAGCCTATTAATGCAAAGGAAATGTCCAATAAAATCAAAGATGTTATCGTAAGATACAATGATAGAAAACTAAAGGATACCGAAGCCCATAATAGACAATCGCGCCTCCGCAGACCATCCTCAAGTGAAGCTACCATCTCGAGCACTTGATCCATGTACTCAACAGGGGGCTGCAAATGCAAAAGGCAGGGGTATCAGTAAAGGAATGAGTGTCTAAGTATCTGAGTAGTGAATCAAAGTCAGAAACATACCGGTGAATCGATCTCGACATATCGGTGGCGTGCATCGGAGGCTTTATCGATCTAATCGAGAGGTAGTCCCATATTGCCACTCCATCAACTCACCGGCATATTCGCCATCCAGATAATGATAAGTCGGGGAATCGGGGAACCAATCCACCCCCACCTCTAGATGTACCAAATTTCATCGTGGAAGGGTCGTCATACCGAGCCTAGGCGGCCAAGATGGCATACCAAAGAGCCTCATCATCGAGTACGGACTCCGCCAATGGAGGCATCAGTATATGTGACGGTAGTGGCATAGTCCCTCCTCAAGATGAAGTAAGGCATCAAGACTCAAAGATAGCATTAACAACATCCCAAGAAGAGAGCCTATCACGATCCGATCTCGACCGGGGTGCCGAGGAGGGTCCCGAGAAGTATAGCCCCATACCGACGCAAGAAGCGCCCCCAAAACCAGCCCTACCAACTGCCCTCGAATAGGATCTCAGATCGAGGCACCCCACCCTCCAAAGAAATCAGTATCGAGACTCACCTAAGGGTGCCTGTGGCTCCTATGTAATCATGCGGTAACCAATCGATCGTAAATCGTGAAGGTACAAGACAAATCAAAGATGAAAGCACAAAGAATCGAGAGTTCGAATACTCCGCCGACCGCACTGCGGTCGAATATCGCCAGAGATAAAGGAGAGACTCGAGGTCTTGGCCGTGCTGCCCTCAAATACAAGGGAGTACGGTCACGAGGGCCCTCCACCACCATCTCTCGGGCTAATATCGAGAAGTACGATAGACCCATAATCGTGGAAAATAAAGGTAATGTAAATGTAAAGTGCTAAAGGCAAAATACAACAGGTAAAGTACGCTGTGTGCAAAGGTACAAGTAATGAGGAGCGAAATGTAAATCAAGAGGGCGTAGTACCTCATGTGCTCTCCAAGAACTACCAAGTAAGTCCCCGTCTGCTGGAGGTCGCGCCATGTAGCAAAGAAGGTAGCAGCCAGCGCCACCCCCCATACCGTCGACTTGTGATAGGTCCACCAAGGCGCCAACAGACATACCTAACAAGAGTTCCTCTGCCGCTTAAAACAGAGTGGTCCCAAGAGGAACATCGAAACCACGGCATATCAGGCCGCTTCCTCAGAGTCCCTGCTCCATCTCCACCTTCCTAAAATGGGAAGAGAACTGTGTATCTGACCGCCTCAAGCTCTATCAATAGGCGGTGAGCCCCAAAGAATATACCTGCCCTCTCATTGACCCATATCCTCGCTATAAGGAATGGGCCAACCTCCCACGCCGAGGCCAACACAAAGAAAGTCAAGCTGGTCATAGTCAAGTCCCCATGGCAGAGAAATGAAAGGAGTTGGTGGTGTCCCACCATCTCTCCACCAAAGTCGCCATCAACGCCCTCCCAAGTGACAACAGAAAGCCCAATACAAAGGCCCAAACCTTACTAAATCAACCAAATCCCTGACAGCCTCCGGAGCTCTACAGACTAATCTCTAGCCACTTGGAGCCAGATCCTCAAGACAAGGCGAGAAGTCACCGTGATTCGTAATGAATACACGCCTCAATGAAATGAATGAGTCAGGTGCAAATGAAATGAATGAGTGGTGCAAATGAATGGGTTATGCGTATAGTAAAGTGAATGAGCCGCTGTTCAGATTTCAAAGTGTAAGCCGGTGCTAGAAATCGCGTTTGGCCGCGGTTCAACTCTCAATCAATGTGTGCCGTGGTGTTCACCTCTAGTTTGAACTGTGTTCGTAAAATCGAGTTTTGGGTCATGCGGTTCAACTCTCAATCGCAGGTGCTATGTATTCACCTCTAGTTCGAACTGTGTTCGTAAAATCGGTTTGGGCTGTGTTCAACTCTCAATCGCAGGTGCCGTGGTGTTCACCTCTAGTTCGAACCGTGTCTTCGTAAAATCAAGTTTGGTGGTGTTCAAAACTCAAGCAACAGGCGCCATGTGTTCACCTTCAATTTGAGCCGTGTGTTCAAGATCGTTGTTTGGGCTACGGTTTAACTCTCAATCGCAGGTGCCGCGGTTCACCTTCAACTTGGGATGTGTGTTCGTAAAATCGCTGCTTGGGTCGGTTCAAATCTCGATCAGTGTATGCCGTCGGCTCACCTTCAATTCGCACTGTGTGTTCAAAAAATCAACGCTAATTGGGCATGTTCAAATCTCAATCAGCAGGTGCCGCGGTTCACCTTCGATTCGGCCGTGGTGTTTAGAAAATCGGTTTGGGTCGCGGTTCAAATCTCAATCGCAGGTGCCGCTGCGGTTTACCTTCAATTCGGCCGTGTGTTCAAAATCGGTTTGGGCCATGGTTCAAATCTCAATCAAGCAGGTGCCACGGTTCACCTTCAATTCGGACCGTGTTCGTAAAATCGTTGTTTGGCTGTGTTCAAAACTCAATCAAGCAGCGCCTTTGTATTCACCTTCAATTTGAGTTGTGTGTTCAAGATCGTTGTTTGGGCCGCGGTTCAACTCTCAATCAAGTGTGCCGTGGTGTTCACAATCAATTTATGGGCCGAGTGTTCGAACTCAAGTGATTGAACCGGTGTTCGTATGCAAACAATGCATGAAAAATGCGTACGCTGCGTAAAAGATAAAACAAAGTAAATACCTCTCGTGCCTCATGAGAGAGGTGATACTCCGGCCCCGCAGGCAGATTCCGCACTCGCCACAAAGTCTGTGAAGTGATGGAAAACAAATGAAGAATATGTGTCAAGGGCGACTTCTGCATGAAGGGTCGAACCCTGAGGCAAAGCCATGATATCGGATCACCTCCGACAACCGCAGACTTCCACCATGAGGAAAATGACCGCCATTTCGTAAAACCCGCAAAATGAGCAAAATGAGCAAAATTGAAAAAGTCAACAAAAGTCAACTCTCGAAATGAAAAAGTCAACAAAAATCAATTCCCGAGAAAATCTTCCAAATGTTGAGATAAACTCACCTCAAGTGGCGAAATGAGAAAAGAAGCAATCAAATCAAAATTTAATCTGCTCAAAGTGTTTAAAGTCAAAGTTTCCAAAACAACTTGCGCATGCGTTGGAAAGCGGTATAGAGCTCAGATCAAGAGGAAAATGGTTTGGGAAGGTAGAGGAAGTAATTTCGGCTGCACTTGTGAGCTCAAAGAGTTTGGCCAATGGTTTTAAAGAAAAGAGGGTGAAAAGACAAAATGCCCACTTGATTTGAACAAGTGGCTACGGCCACCTTTTCGGGCAGCCGCCATTCCCTTTTTGAAAAGTGGTGGCCTCCAAGGAAAGAAAATTGGCGGTGGTGATCCCTAGGTTGGTCCCAAGTTCTGCAAATTTTGAGAAGGATTGAGTCCCTGACTTGAAAAAGTACGAGAAGTGCACTTTTGTCGCTAAATCGCCTCCCGCCAACTTCACTTCAAACTTCGACGTAGGTCTCATCATTACTCATCAAAATCAAGGTGTATCCTTGAACATGTTGTAACTCCGAGGTGAACCGAGGCCTGATCGAAGTCGCTTCTCCCAAACGCTGCGATTTCTTGCTCGCCATTTTGTGACGAACATGCATCCCGACGGCGCTTGTTCTCAGATATTGTGCATCTAACTTGCATTCTAATGAACATACTTGCATTGTTATGCACATCTCTTTGATATTACCATGCCTCTGTGTTTAAGCTTGCGCCATCACCCACACTCCTTTCTCGCATTGCGATGCACTCAGCCACCGACACCACGCTTGTCGAACTTTCGATATCGCATTGAACATATGTTGTTAGTATGTTGTGCTTGTTGAGTTTCTTTCTTTTGCAGGCACGATATTGTATGTACGGTTCATTTGAAGTCGTGTGACCGCATTTAATCGCATGTATCGATCTTCTCCGTGTGAGACATGACGAGAATTGAATAATTCTCCGTGATTACTAACCGCATGAAATGTTGTTGTTGCTTTGCATTCTTGCTTAAAACTGCTAGATCTGCTTGAATATTTGTTTATTACCTTTGTCAGACTTGCATGAACATCGAAGTTACATCCGCCTTGTGCATATCGCTTTGCATTTTGCCTCGCTCAGTAGCACGCCACGGCACACCTTTGTTTATCTCAATTGCTTGTCTAAGTCTTCGCCTTGTCAAAATGGGTCGCCTCTGGCTTTGACATTCACTCCGCCACTTATGACTTTCGAAGTTTTGTCAAAGAGGGCAATCAGACACCCCATTTTTGACCGACCTTAAGACTCAGACGCCACCGATTGAGCGCTGGTGATGTTGCATATCGTGTTTCGCCAAAGGTTTCAGAGTCTCTACCATGAGCCCTACCTCCTGACTTCCTGCTTTTCTATGCCTTGCCTCGCTTATAACCAAGCTCGGTTTTCTCTGCTTTCTTCCCAAAGGAAGGAGAGGTCTCAGAGATCATCTCTCTGGGTCAGGCTACATTTTGTGGTCAGAGGCCATTTTTCCCATTTCGAGCCCAGCTCTCTGAGTTCAGCCGAGTGCCTTGTTCGGGATCGCCTAACCACCTCCGCTTGTCTGCTTTTGGCATGCATCTTATTTGCTCCCTTTTAAGGGACATCAGGTCCGAGAGACCAACTGTGGTCGAGCACCACTCCTGCCTAACATGGGCTTTTAGGGCCTTGATCAAGATTTCGCCCCCGAACCTTCATTTTGCATCGGCTATGCTCATTTTTGGCAGGGCCTCTATTTCATCACCAGAAGGTTGTAGTGGGTGGGAGGCCAGAATTGTTTCAAAGAACCACTTATATTCCTTCATCGCCTCCGTCGCCCATTTTTTCCCACTTCAAAGCCAATGTTGACCACCTGGGCCATTTTCAGCACCCTAAACCCCATATTTGTGACGCACATCTGGGAGGCCACCAATATTTGGTGGCCGCCAAGAATTCCATTTGAACCTTTTGAACCCCTTTGAAAAGTGGGTTGTTCTCTCCCGATTCACTTTCTCCAGCTTTTTACCACATGGTCAGGTTGAAAGCACACATGAGGCCACCAATATGTGGTGGCCGCCACTAATGCCACTTGCCCTTTGACCCTTGGCCACCGACCATGGGAGGGCCGGCCACCTTCAAGCCCAATAACCAACCTGCCTTGCTCCTTGCTATAGGTACACTTCAAAGATGACCTTTTTCCCCGATTTTGTATCCGGTAATATTTTTTGGGGAAACTTGAATTCATTTCCTATTTTTCCCTCCTTTTCTTCCCTATTTTGCCTATATAACCAAATTCTCCCACTGTTTAAGGGTTAGAAAATTTGCCTTTGAGCTCCTATATTATATCTCTCTCTCTACACTTCCAAGCTTCAAACCTCTCAAGTCCTACACTTATTTCTACACCACCACCTAGCACCACACCACCACTCCATTCCAACAGCTTGGAGGGCCTTCTCGAGCTTTGAGGCACCTTTCTCAAGCCAAAAGCTGAAACTTGGTCTTCAAGTGTAAGTCCCTATTTTCAAACTTGTATTTTTTGGTCCATTTATAAGCCATATTTGCTTACATTTTTGGGTTCACCCAAACTGAAAATAGCATTATTTTGAGCTCTTTTTCATGTTTTTTAAGGGCCTCACTGCTTGAGACTTCCTTTTTGCACTTGCCTCTTTTCCTCTCTTTTATGCCTCTTTCTTGTGTGGTATTTTAGACCTACTTTTAAACTGTTTTGAGCTCTGTCATTAACTGAAAATTGGCTTATTTTGATCCCTTCTTCAACATTGTTGAAGGGCTTATCACTGTTTGAGGCCTCTATCTATCACTTTCCTTTGTATCCCTCTTTTTGCCTTATTTTTGCATGATTTGTTAGCCTCTTGTGACTCTGTTTTTGGGCTTTGGTCCGAACTGTAATGACCTTATTTTGACCCCTTCTTCATGTTTCATTATGGTCTTTTTGTTTTTCAAGCATTCTTTTTATACTTTGTGTTATAGCTCTCTTTTGACCTTATCTTGCATAGTATTTTTGAGCATGCTTGTACACTGTTTTGGGTTTGACCATAAACTGTAAAAGGTCATATTTTAGGTCCCTCTTCAACTTTTTTGAAGGACCTTCATCTGTTTGGGGCCAGCATGCATTACTTGCTTCTTTGTCCTCTTCTAGGCCCACTTTTTGCATGTGGTTTGGCCATATTTGTGTCTATTTTTGTGGCTTGTGGTAAACTGTAAAACATCATATTTTGGGCCCTTCTTCAACATTATAGAAGGGCCCATCTCTGTTTATAGTCATCAGCTTGCACTTGCTTCATTATCTTGCTTTCGGGGATATTTTTGCATGCTAGTTTAGCCCCATTTATGTCATTGCTTGGCCTTGCTTAGAACTCAGAAGATGCTTATTTTCGGCTGTATTGACTCTGTCTTCACATTCCATGCTCAAATAATGCATGCATTTCATAGTTATAGGTCATTCGGTATGCCTAATTTCATGTTTCGGGACCCATTCCATGCATCGGATGTCATTTTGTCATCTTTCGGGGCTGTTTTGCATCATTTATGGCCTCAGAAATTTTCATGCTAGTATGCCATATTCCATGTTTTGCCATGTCTTGTTAGAGTGGCATTTGGTGCCTTAGGGTCGGTCATCGGTTTGCGTGCACGCGTGCACGCATTTCGAGTGTCTCATTTTCATCTAATGGTCTCTTATGTGAGTGTGGCTGAGGTCCACTCATGTTAGTGTAAGTCCATATTGCATTGTGTATGTCATTTCATTCCATAGCATTGTGTATGCTAAGTTGTATGGTAGTGCATTGTGTACGCCATGTTACCTCAGACATCGTGGTATGCCATTTCATAGCATTTTGCATGTTAAGATGTATCTCGCTTGCATTTCATGCATGTCATGCATATTGCATTGTGTTCGGATAGGGTTAGTCTTGTTAACGGAAACGAGGGCGTTGCATTTTGAGTGACGGAACGTGTCTCAATTCCTACCACCGATAACCGGATTATCCATGATGGAGTTAGGTTTTAGTTGAGTTTTCATGTGCATTCATTCTATATTGAGTTGTGCACTGATCCTCTACCATCATGCAACGAGATGCGTGATTGGTGGCACGAGGATCGAGACATGCATACATTTGTGAAAATACATTGCCATGCCCATTTCCTGCTCTCTGTTGCAGCAAATCAATAATCAGTAGTCTTCCGAGGCTTGGCGCGCTTTCCAAAAACCATTGCCAAACAGAGGCTAATTGGGGTATCGCAGTGGATTTCACAAGAAGGCAACCTGCATATGCATCATTCATCATCCGGAGAAGAGTCAAGATAGTCCCCGCTTGCATGCCGCTTTATTATTTTTCTTAGTTAATTTGTAAATTAATTAGAGATTTGTACATATTTGGACTGCATTTATTTGGACTATTCATTTGGGATCAGATATTTATTTGGACCATGTATGCGAGGGCAATGTTGTAATAAGTGTGGAGTGTGATGTATGTCTTCCAACCCCACGTATTTCTTTCCTTTTATTTACCAAATTATGATGGTTAGATTAGGCATGTTTCAATTAGCATACAAGATGATAGTATGTTTGCATTCATTCATTCTGTCTTGCATGCACTGCTCAAGATCATATTAATTGCATTTGTATTTCAATTCCAAGTTGAATATATGTTAGTCAGAGTATTCCATATGCCATGTTTAGAATAGCCGAGTTCGCTATAGTTGCATTATTGCATGTGTTGCATTAGGCATTTCAGATATTTAGGATCATGCATGGATTTCTAATCGGTTTGCTTTTTGGCTTGGAGTACTTTGAGTTTTATGCTTCAAAGATCCTTGCATGCGTGTGAGTGATCGCCATGAATAGCATGCTTACCATGAGGCTAACTACTTATGTGATATAACCGCTTTGAATGCCTGTGGGTGGAGGTTGATTATTTGGATTGGAACAATTCATCAAATGTTTGTTTTAAGCCCACTAGATGCTGACAAAATCATGTTTTCTAAGCCCACCCGAGGGTGGCAAAATCCGTGATTTTAAGCCTACTTAGTAGCAAACCGCTTTTCACAAACAAACATGAAGTATTTTGTTCCAATTCAGACGACTCATTTATACTTGTATGTCAGGCATCACATAGTAACCTAGGCTAATAACCTAATAAGAACACACAATGTTTTCAAAAATAGATATCATGGTTAGTAGAGGCCAATCTTTTGATCGGCGAAGCGGGTGCTCATGGCGACCTTCCCCAATCATACCCAAGTTCCCGAGACGAGGCAATTTTGGTGATGACGGACGTGGCCTTAGGCAAACGAGTTAGGGTTTCCTAAATTTCCCAAAATAAAATATTTAGGTGGCGACTCAGATTCCGCAAAGCACCATGTTTGGCACTTCTTTCAAAAATCTGCTTTCAAAACGACGGTCAATTTGACTTTTGGTTCAAGATTAAGAACCGTGGGCAACAATTCGAGTCCGAGTTGTAGCGAGGTCCCCGCGCCCCTGTCTACACCTGCGAGAAGTAAGCAATAAACAAGCAGTAGATAGCAACACACACCAACAAATGCCAAACTCCTTACCACACCAATCAATGTAAGGATAACCCGAACTCCCCCTCACTAAAAACAACCACAAGCATGGAAAACAATGAACAAGAAGAAAACGACAAAAATAATATGGTGGAGCAAGTAAGGAATTTTAGATTTGTACTTTAAAACACACAAGATTATCCAAGAAACACAATTACTTGAAAACACAATGTGCACAGCCTCTAGAAGATTCCTCATAAAAGAAAGTGATGGATTATGTGAAAAGCATAGATCCCCTGATAAAAGTATGTGTGTGATTCTTGGAGTTCGACAAGCACTAGATTCAAATCCTAGTACTGATCTAAAAGCTGGATCTCCGGCAAGAGAATCTAAGCACAACAAAAGAAAATCAAACCACTAGGAATCAAGAGGTATTTAGTGAGTAAAAGTGGAGGCTCCCCCTCAATCAATGAATTGTTGTTTTTTTTCTTTCTTTCTCACATTTTTTTCTTTTCTTTCTTTTACACATTTTTTTCTTTCTTTTGCACACTCATTGTCAGCTGATACGCTCAAGAGTATGGAAATCGAACTAGAGAAGCATGGATATAATAGCCTGGTTGGTGACTCTGAGGTAGCCTTTTTCTCATGGCTGGACTACAAAGAACAGAGGGGAATGCCGTGGAGATGCAAAAGATGGAAGGTGGTTAAGAGACTCAACATCACCCATGATATGCTAGTATAGGTTAATTCCTCTAGAAAAGCAAAAGATACAATAGCAGAAGTCCATAGAGGAAAAAAATCACTAAGGCAAAAGACTCCAATATTTGTTAATCCAAGAGTGTGTATAGAATGAGATATACTAATCAAAGAACACACACTCCGAAATGAGTAATGACCAGAGACAGCACACACATATTAACATGCAATGGCTATTCTCATAAATCCAATATACAACAAGAACTTCTCAAAAATTTCAAGCTTGCAAAACCATACTAAGAAAATCTTTTTGGTTTTTTTTTTTTTTTCTAAAACAAAGCAAGACAAAAATGAACAAGCTGCACTAAATGATACCACACATTAAATGGCCCAAAAAGAAAAGAAACACATAGAAACCCAAAACAAACAAATAAAAAAATGAATAAACAACTTAACACAAGTCAAATTTTTCACCCAAACCGCTTATAAACAAAGTTGTGAGAATTATGTTCTTGGGTGGTGTCTTGACGCTAGGTTCCTTTCTTTCAATGGGAACCCGCCTCGACGTGGTTTCCAACTTCCTATTTCTAGGTCTAGGCAAATGCAAACTCGCCTATGTTTGGTCTCAAGCAAATCAAAATAACGAGGTCTAATATGATCCTTAACCTCATTACCACCAATGAAGTGGCTTCTACCCCGAGATATTGGAATTTCTTCCATCTCTATGAGACATTCTCCCATGCAACTCATAACAATAAGGGCTTAATATGACCATACATACCACAATGATGACAAATAAAAATAGGATGTACCTTCTTTTCTTTGACCTTACCAACTCTAGGAAGATTGAGAAGTCTTTCCTCTCATTGAATCTTTTGCCCCCTTGCCCTTGAGTTCTTGTATCATGAGATGTGGATGCACTCCATTTTGCTCTTATTATCACCAAAGCCAATGTCACTCTTGTCATAACACATTTGTTGAGACCCAATTATATTGTCCAAAATCTTTGATCCTTTGTTCCAAAGACCAATGGTAGCCATAGCACACTTAAGCTCTTCCTCTTTCTTGATCATTAGTTCTTCCCAAGCAACTTGAGACATCTCAAGAGATTTAATCTTTTCTTCATACGTTGCATAGATTTGCTATAGCTCATTCCTCTCTCTGTCTCACAAGTCAAAAGTTTTGCACAAAGGACTTGTCGATCATTAAATATCTTGATGGCATCATTCCTAACCTCAGAAATCTCCTTCTTTAGTTTGACATTCTCAAGTTCACATGCTTTGAGTTTCATAGTGAGTTTGTCATTCAATTTGGATAATTTAAGAGATTCCTTATACAACTTTTCATAAGATTGCTGAAGCTCTTCATCATCACTCCCCGAGGATTCATTATCAGTGGCATTCTCAACCGGCCTCTTTGAATACTCTATTCATCCTTCAATTTCTAAGCCACCATGAAAGCAAGAAATTGTTAGTGTCCTCTTCACCTTGATCTTCATTGTCACTTTCATTTTATCGCTTTTGATTCATCATCCTAGGTGATAGCAAGAGCTTTCTTCTTCCTCAAACAAGTAGGGCATTCATAACATTGGACTCTTTCAGAGTTCCCTTGTATCTTTTCTTTCTTTTTTTGGGTTACAGAATTAATTTTGAATTTATCTTTGCCTTTGAATTTTTGAGTTGACTACAAAAGATTAGGATTCTTTTTCAAAAAAGACTTTTAAATTGTTTTACTAAAGCATCTCAGAATCTTGGAGTCAATCTCATAATCCTCATCGTAATCCTTCCAACCTGTATGAGCACTACTCAAAGCAATATCGCTTTTTGCTTCTTTTTGATATTTCTATGTGCCTCACAAGTTTGAAGATTTTCAACCAAATGATCCAGCTTAAGGTTGTCAACATCTTGAGCCTTCTCAATAGCCATAACTTTTGGTTGGAACCAATCAAGCAAGGACCTCAAAATTTTTCCCACAACCTTGGATTCAGGTATTTTTTTCACCTAAATTGAAACTGGAATTTACAATGTCACTCAACTTCGCATAAAATTCATCAAAGGTCTCTACTATTTTCATTGAAAGGTTTTCGAAACTAGACATAAGCCTTTGAAGTTTTGAGCGTTTAACAAAAGGAGTGCCCTTATGAATAATTTGTAAGATATCCCAAGCCTCTTTTGCAAATTCAAAATTGCAAATACGACTAAACTCTTCAGGTATGACGGCGCAAAAGAGAGAATTGATAGCTTTACTATTCCAACTACTATTTTGGTAATCAATTGTGTCTCACTTATCAATTGGTTTGGGGAAGGTTATTCCATCCACGATAATCATCGGTTCGGCCTACCTATACATGACAGATGCCAAACTTTTAATCAATAGATTTTAAAATGATCTCATCCGACCTTTTCAACAAGAATAATTGATCCGTTATTGGCGTGGTCGAACCATAGAATTTCTCACAAATTGAATCCATTATCACAAATCTAACAAGATCTCGCCTAAAAGAATTTTTTTTTAAATAGAGCGACCCGCCCGATACCAATTGAAAAATCTAGAAATCCCTAAATATTGATTTGGGATTATGTATCAATTTTAAGCAAAGAATAACAATCACAATCACAATCAAGACAAATCGACACAACGATTTCAACGTTGAAAACCACAACCGTAGCACCTCCAATTGTAATAAAAATCACGGCAAAAGCCACAAAATAATCCACTAAGAAGACATAAAGGAATTGCACAAGTGTACTCTCAATTACCTAGCAAATCCACACCAATCAACCAACCCCTATGTGCCTTTTCCACTTCGTTTTCACCTCGAAATTGTCTTGCCCAATGTTGAATCCACAACATCGATGTTTAATCAAGACTATGAGCCACTCCAAAATGTACCAAAGTTTCAGTCCGAATTCTCAGACCCATCAAGAACAACTCTTTCTTTTGTATTGAATGAAACAAACAATCCTTTGATGTGTTCTTCTCAAATCATGAGTTAAACTCAAACAAACATCAAAGAAACTAACAAAGAAGCTCTAGATATAAACCTTAATATCCAAGAAGAAGATCTAGAAGTCAGAATCCAAAATCTTATTGAAACACATATTTATTGAAAATAGGTCATGATGCTCGCTTGAGCGAAGGAATTCTTGCTCGAACAAGGAGACTAAAACGCATGTTTTCAAGTGTCTTCGCTGAGCCACCAAAGTCTCGCCGAAAGGAGAAATGCAACTTCTCAATATTTTTACAATCAATGAAAACTTCTTGGATCAAAGATTCTTCGCCGAAGCTCACACTCCTTCGCTCAAGGGAACAAATAGCTCGATTCCCAACATAGTCAGCGAAGTGGCAAACATGACAAAATTAACTTCTGAAACATTTCTACAAGGCACAATTCGGGTTGGATTCGCATCTAAAAATTCATAGCCTCACTGAAATAAAAGATGAACAAAATTACAACTGAAATGAGTTTTGTCAAACATGGTTGCCAAAAATAAAAACCTAACAACATGTATTTGGAACTTTATGCTGCTTGAGACTATTGGACTAAATGTACTGATATTTTGTATACCAATAAGTGCTACTACTTGTTTTCATGCATGTGGTATTTTTAATATAAAAAAAAATGCATACAAAATGTCATCTTTTTAGTCAACACTTCAACCATGTATAAGAGTATAATGGAAAAAGTATTGAAGAAGATAAATAGTAAGCTCTGATGTTTTTGTCTCAAATTATTAAGTTTTGCATGCATTTCTAATACTAATGGGTGCAAGATGACTTTTGGCGTGGACTTGTGAATATTCCATTTTTGTGTATGAAGGACAATTTACACTTTTCGTTTGATTCTCTGTTTTGTATAGAATTATTAATTTAGGTTGGAATATACTTGGTTTGTATGGAATTTGATATTAAAAGTTATTTCTTTTTGAATGGTTGGAAGTGAAATGGATGCAAATTATGGAATGGTTGATTATATATATATATATATATATATATATTGTTTTGTTTATATATATGATATAGGTTGCATGAAATACATATAGGTTGTAGACAAATTAATTTTTTTTTTTAAAAAAAAACACAAAATGATGTTTTTGGCTATTAAACAATTGGTAGCTAAAAAGGAAGTAAATAATTTTAGCGACTAAATAGTTAGTATCCAAAAAAAAAAAAAACTTTTTGGCGACTAAATATATAGTAGCAAAAAAAAAAAAAAAAAAAAAAAAAAAAAAAAAACTTTAGGTGACTAAAACTTTAGTAGCTTTAAAAACAAAAAAAAAAAAAAAAAAGAACAAAATTTTTTTTTGGCGACTACATATTTAGTAGCAAAAAAAAAAATTAAAAGAAATAAAAAACAATTACACTTTAGATGACTAAAATTTTAGTAACTAAAAAATAAAATAAAATGAAAAAATAATTTGGCGATTAAATATTTAGTAGCCAAAAAGAACAGACGTTAGGCAACTAAAATATTTAGTAGCTAAAAAATTAAGATGAACAAAAAAATTGGCAACTAAATATTTAGTCGCCCTAAATAATTTAAGTTTTTACACAACAATCTTTAGTCGCTGAAAATGCCCTAATTAATTTTATTTAAAATCTTTTAGCAACTAAAAATTAGTCGCCAATTGAAAACTTTCGGCTACTAAATTTTCTTTAGTCGTCAATTACCTTTCTCGATAATCCTTCAATGACTAATTTGGCTATCAAAACTTTTAATCGGTAAAAATAATTTTTGGCTTGAAAAAGACTTTTGCTACTAAAAACCGCTAAAAATGTCATTTGTTATGGTAAATAGGCTTTTCTTTGTTTTTTAAATAAAATCAATTTAAGAAGAGTGGTTCTTCTTTATCGACGTAGTTTAATAATTGAATGTTTATTGCCAAGTTAATTGATTGATTGAGGACATTGAAGTCTTTGCCAATTCAATTATAAAAAAAAATGGAGGTTCTCCTTTACGCGTTGTTTTATAGTTGGTGTGAATTTGCTTGCATCATCAACTCAAATTCTATTCATATTCTGCACATTATCAATCTATGTTAGTCTTTGATATTAATTTTTATTTTAGTAGGTTATTTTAATTTTTGACTATTTTAATAAGTTAAAATTTTTATATTTGGAAAGATGATTAGATTTTTTTCGTAGTTGGATGTGATGATTGTAAGAGTAAAAATGAAATAATTACAGATTTAATGTGACATTTTGTCTTATTAGCTATTTTAGCATATTTTATTTTTTTATAAATTTTAACCTATAAAAGGGTAAAATTTTTCTTGCCAAACACCCCCAATATGATGGACCTTTGACACATTTGTTTATATTTTTAAGGGCAAATTACTTACACCTCCATTGAGGTTTAATGAAATTACAGATTCCCCCTAATGTTTCAAAAATTACATGTCGTTCCATTGCAATTAACGTCATTAACGGATATCATAAATTGACTAAAATGCCCTTTTGCCAAATAAAGACAAATTACCTACAAATTTTCTTGAGGTTTAGCTAAATTACGATTTTTTCTCGAGATTTAGCTAAATTATCATTTTTAAATAAGTTATGAAACGCAAAATTAAAATAGAAAAACACTTATCACACTACAAAAATATAAGATTTTTGATATCAAAAATTATGGACAAAATAATTTCTAGGCAACCAAATACTTTAGTTGTGCAAAGTGTCGCTATTATATTTTTAGCAAGAAAAATTGAACATTAGTGATTAATTATTATCTTTTTGGTATCAAATTTTTGTCTCAAAAAATAAACCATTTTGAAATCAAATTATTTTGTCCCTAATGTTGTGTTTGTTAGAATTTGGGGATGGATTTCAAAAGGAAAATAGAAAAGGTGGGTGAAATGTAAATAAAACATACTAATAATTCACTTAGTTTCATACACCTTTTCCCTTTCCTTTTCAAAATCCCTCCCCAAATTCTTCAACCAAACACAGCGTAAAAGTCTATTTATTATTGACATTTTCGAAATTTTATCGTTAAAAACCTTATTTTTTGCTTTTCAAGGCAACTTTTTAGCTTAATTATCCTCAATGCATTTATAGAAATTAGTCCCTAGATATATTTTGCAATAAAATTTTTAC
Source organism: Camellia lanceoleosa (assembly GCA_025200525.1). Lineage (NCBI taxonomy): Eukaryota > Viridiplantae > Streptophyta > Magnoliopsida > Ericales > Theaceae > Camellia > Camellia lanceoleosa. The sequence continues at coordinate 50,666,347 of CM045765.1, forward strand.
TTTTAGAGATCAAAAATTGGTTTTAAAACTCTTATATGTTGTAGTGTCGATGATGAAAATATCATAAAATTAATAAATAATTAAATAAGTTAAAAACACAAGAAATAGCTTATCAAAAATTTAGAATATGTTTAGTTTGATTTTAGAAATTTATTTTTTAATTTTTTAAAAAATTAAAATTTGACTTGTTTATGAAATAAAAATAAAAAATAATTTTATTTTTATATAATTTTATCTTTTGAGTGGTTAGAAATAATTTTTACAAATTAAATATATTTTTTCATATTTATTTTATTAAATTAGTTTTTATTTTTTTTAAATTCTAAAATTTTTTCTAAACAACAAATCAAACCAAAACTTAATTTCTTTTTTTTTCATCTAACATAATTCTTTTGTAAATTTTATTGATTTATCAAAGGGATTTTAATAAGGACAATATCGCCCATCAATTTATATTTTGGAGATGTCACCTAATCATTCTAATGTTTAGTTAATGAGGGAGTTAAATTGTCATGCAAATATAAACCTCGAGAGGCTTAAATGTACTTCAAATTCCGTGCAAGAATTTATAATTTAGCTAAACCTAAATAGAGGTGTAGATAATTTGTCCTATTTTTAAATATTTTTACTGATGAAGTCTACTATTTGAATTTTTAATCTTTTTTTGTCATTTCAACTGTAAGTGAATATTTTCCTAGCTGATGAGACCATTTTATTTGTTTGTGTATAAACTTTTAAATTGCAATTGAATTGTTATATCTATTTATTGTAATATGCAAGCTTATTGTAATTGGAATATTCAATGTGTGTGTGTGAATTTTGTAGAACCCGATCACTTTTGAATGATTTGGTGTGCTTTGTTTGCGCTTATAATATATATATATTTTTTTGGAATTCAAAACTATTGGTTGATGGTTTGATTTGATTTTAAGCTTTTCGGACTGCAGGGTAGGTGCAATAGCATTAGCTGAATCCTATGTTCGGAGTGTATAATTTTTTAAAAACTGATTCGAGCATTGGTAGGCGTGCTTGGTTCGTTTTTTTATATATGTTTTTGTGAGCTTTGATTTTGGGGTTTGCTTAGAATTTTATAGTTTGGTGTTGGGACAATTTTTTGATTTGTGTTTGTGGTAAGGATTGCAAAATACTGGATTAGTAAAGATGAGGCTTATTTACTTGGTCTCGCTTTGTCGGCTTATATATTTTAGTCAAAAAATTATTATAAATTATCACATTATTCTTTTATTTTTTTACATATTTTTTTATAAAAAAATCAAAAATTACTAAAATAACATATTTTCAAATGAGTCCAAGTCTCTTTTGGGAAGTTGGTTTTTAGGTTAGGACTAAAATAGCCATAAAAAATAAAATAGACTATTTTAGTTACAAAAAATAAAACATCAAATCCAACCCATAATCATTACACTCCTCTCACACAAAAAAAGTCAAAAGTCAAATATAAAAGCCCTTCCGCATCAAAGCTTTTTAACCCAGTGCAAATAGTAAAAATTTAAAAAGTCAACCCACTTCCCAAAACTAGCTTTTAGTAGCCTTTTATTGGTTAATAAGACTACAAATGATTGATGATATCAACATTTTTTAATATTTGCAAATTTTATCTTCACTAATAACTATTTTGATTATTTTTTATTTTTTATTTTATTTATTTTTTTTTTTGTGTTTGGTCAAGAACGATGATGCAAGTGAAATGCTTATACTTATGGAAGGTTTTGAAAAATATAAATTTAGTGTTTAGTGTTGAAAAAAATTTAGGAGGAATGGATATGGATTCTATTCAAATGAAATGGTGTTTATATATTTAGTTTTCATCATTAAAGGGTGTGATCCAAGAGTCATGTCTCTTCTTCGTACTTTTTCTCGCTTAAATTCGAACAAAAGCAACAAGTCTATATAAAGGCAATCTCCATTTTAATTTTTCTATATTCCAAATGTCTTAAGTTCAAAGCATTCTTTTCTTGTATTATTCATCTATGTGAGTTTGAATTTTTATGAGTACAAAATGTAGTTTTGGTTCACTCAGATAATCAAAAAAGTGTGTTATCTTCGCTATAGGTGATTGTTGTATCTTTTAGAAACTAGACGTCTAATGTTCTCAAATATCATTGGAGATGACGTAAATTTTGTCTTAAAAATATAGTATTCAAACACTAGCCCCAATTACAAACTTGTTCATAAATAATCTGCCAAACTATTGCAAGATCTAATTTTGTTATTTATTTTATTTTATTTGTTATTTACTTAAATTAATTATTTGTCAAAACATTTATTT